>JASEKS010000080.1:0-326795 GCA_030770415.1 Pleoardoris graminearum | reverse complement strand
AGCAAAATAAAATAAATATAGTTTAAAAAAAAAAAAAAAAATAATAAAAATTAAAATAATAATAATTTAAAAAAGAAGAAAAAAAGAAAAAAGGAAAAAAATTTAAAAAAAATTTAAAAAAGGATAAAAAAAAAAAAATTTACAAAATAGGAAA
The DNA here is from genome assembly GCA_030770415.1 of Pleoardoris graminearum. NCBI lineage: Eukaryota > Fungi > Ascomycota > Dothideomycetes > Pleosporales > Didymosphaeriaceae > Pleoardoris > Pleoardoris graminearum. The sequence goes on along the minus strand of JASEKS010000080.1, from coordinate 326,641 downwards.
GAAAACAAAAAAAATAAGCTAAATTTTAAAAAAAAAAAAAAAAAAAAAAAAAAAAAAAAAAAAAACTATTCTATATATACTAGTAATTTTTTTTTATAGTAATACTATATAAATATTCTATCCTCCTATATCTTTTTTTATATATAAATAATGAGTTTTTTTTTCTGTACAAGTATCCCTTTATTTTAATATATTTTTATATAACTAAATTATAGTTTATTATTCGCGCGTTATATAATAATAAAAAGTAAAATAATATAATATACTACTATTTATTAATTAATATTATAGTAAACTAAAATAAAAAATTAATAATTTTATATATTATATAAAGGTAAAAAGTAAGATTATAGTAAGTAAAAGTAAAAAGTTATTATATAATTATTAAAAAGGGCTAGTCTAAAGCTATATATAATAGTAGTATATAAAAAAGGGCTTTTTTTTTATAATATCTTTTTTTTTTAGTTTTTATTTATTATTATCTCCGTACGTAGTTTTAGATATTATTTTTTTTTTTTTTTTAGCTGTTCTTTTTTATATAGAGTTAACCTTTAATAAAATTTTTAAAATAGCTTTAGTTTTATATAAATAGTAGTAGTAATAACTATAATAAATTATAATTATATCTAGCTTTACCCTTTTATAGGCTTTTATATTTAGTAGTTAAATCTAGATTACTATTTTTATTAAAATAGCTACTAATAAAATATTTTTTTTAGTTTTTTATATTAATATATATATATATTCCTATATAATTCTTTTTATATAATAATATTTTAGAGAATAATAAGCGTATAGTACACTAGCTATTTTTATATTATATAAATATTATTCTACCTAATAATACTAACTTCACTTTTTTTATTATAAAAATTATTTATTATAAAGACTATTTTTATATATTTTTAGTATAGTTACGTAAAGTTCTAAAGCTATAATTATATATATAAAAGTATAATAGTAATATTAAGCTTTTACTTTTTATAGAGTATTATACTCTAGTAATATTTTAAAATAATATATATAAGTTTTATATATAGTAGTTATATAAAGCTTAGTATAAATATTATATTTAAGTTTTTTTTTTTTTTCTTTATTTTTCCTTTATTAATATAGAGGAGGATTAGAGATATATAAAAAAAAAAAATTTTTTTTTTATTTTATTTTCTTTAGGTATAATATTTAAAAAATTTTTTTTTTAATATTTATACAATAAAGTAAAAAAATATAATATATAAAAAAAAATATATACTAAGAAGTAATTCGTGTAATAGGGAATATCTAATTTAAAATATAAAATATATATAAAATATCTTATTAAGTCTTTTATATAGATTTTAGTCTATATCCCTTTACTTTATATAAAGTTTTATAATAATATAATTAATATACGTATTAAGTTATTTAGTAAATAAGTTATTTAAAATATTTAAATTTTTTATCTAGTATTATAACTTAATTTAGTTTTTAAGCACTCGTATAAAAATATTATATTTTTAAATATATTTTTTTATAATAAATCTAGTTTCGTCTTTATTATACGCTCTTTACTTTTTCTTATAAAGAAAGCTTCTCCTAGTACTATTATATTATTTAGTTTATATAATATATAATTAATTATATAGTTTTAGTTTATAGTACTAGTAAATATTTATATTTATATATTAATCAAACAAATAGTGTGGCTGTGGTGGCTCGGGGCGACTAAAAGGGGTTTTAAAAAAGTGTAGTAAATTTATATAAAATAATTTAGCTTTAAAAAAAATTATTCTTATTTTTTATATAGATAACGTTTTAATAAAATATATAATTTAATATACTCTCTTTTATTTATAGGTATAGGGAAAAGTTATATAATATATAAAAGTATTTTTACGTAATATAAATTTAATACAGGGGGGTGACATTAGAAAAAGAATAATCTAAAAAGTTACTATTTTTAAAAATTAATATAAATTTAATTACTAAACTCAAAAATACGTGAATCATACTATTTTAAAGAGAAAATAATAGAGATTTATATTAGAATTTTAGTTACGTCCTATTTGTTACCTATAATAAATTAAAATTACCTAAATATAATAAATTTTTTAAACCCTTTTTTAGGTTCCTATAACTTTTCAGTTACTAAATATATTTAACTAAAATTTTAACTATACTATTTTAGGACTAGCGTAGGTTACGTGACTAGAATTTCGAAGTATATTAGTAATCTAATAATAAAATTATATTAATTATAAAAATAGTGCTAAGCCTTATATAATTAATAATTACGTAATATATTATTAATATTATAATATATTAAAATATCTTTTAACTTTTATAAACTTAAACTCCTATTCTCTTAAAATGGCTCTAAATCTTTTAAAACTTAAATATAATATTAATTTACTTTTAAAAGTAAATACCTCTTCTGCTTTAATTACTACTATTTTAAAAAAGTCTCCTCCTACTATATATAACGCTATACAACGTATTAAAAGCAAAGAAAAAAATAATAAAAAGAAATATAATATAAAAAAAGTTTATATAGGGGGTATAAAAAAGTTAACTAAAAGAGATAAAAGAGTTATTAATAAAGACTTAACTAGAAGTCCTAAAAAAGATAATAAAAGACTATTAATAGAAAATAGTCTTAATATTATAAAAAGATAGTTACAAAGGACTTTAAAAGAGAAAGATTACTCTATTAATATAAGTAAAAAAAAACTAATAATAAACAAAGAAAACGCTAAAAAAAGGTTAAAATACGCTAAAAATAATATAAAAAATATAAAAAATATAAATTTAAAAAAGATTATATTTTCTAATAAGTTAGCAATACAAAGGGGTAGGGCTAAAAAAAAGTATTATAGAAAAAGGGGTAATAATAAAGTTAGAAAAGAACTGGCTATTAGCTAATTATAAAATAAGTTATTTTAACTTTTTAAAATATTAAAATATATAACTTTTATATATTTTTAAGCTATAGTTTTAGTTTTTTAATATTAATTATATTAATTATTTTATAGGCCACGATATTACCCTATAAGTTTAGGGTACAATTTAAGTAGGAGGTAGAAGTAATTTAGTATTTATTAAAATACCTAATTTTTTTACTTTTTATACTAGTAAGGACTATATAAATAAAGTCCTTATACCTGAGCTTAAACCTTATATAAAAAGGGGTAAGTTTTATAATACTTTTTTACCCCTGTTTTTATTAATATAATAATATATATATATATATATTATTATATTATATTATAATTATAAACTTTATATTAATATTAATTTTAGTTAGCAATTTTAACAAGATAACGTCCCTATTTATAAAACTAGGGACGTTTTAACTTAGTTTAAAAATAACAAAATTAAACTATTTCCTTACCTAGCCTATAGTCCTGATTTAGCCCCTATAGAAAATATATAGAGTTTATTAAAATTAGGGCTAATTAAAAATAAAAAGGCTAATTTAGGTGTAGGAAATAGTTTAAAAAGTATAGAGACCTTTAAAAGAATTATTAATAAAGAGTAGTAGAATATACTATAAGAAGTTATTAATAACTGTATTTTATTTCTTCCTAACCGTTATAAGGCGGTTATAGAAGCTAAAGGCTACTATACTAAGTACTAGGAATTTATTATTACTAGTTTATTATTAAAATTTTAAAAAACTGACTTTTATATATAATTATATAAATAATATATAAATATATAAAAATATTTTATATACTAATATAACTTAGTATCTATTATTATATATATAAAAATAAGCTAATTTTACACCTTAAATAAAAAGTTATAATAGTCTAATATAGTGTTATAAAAATTCTTCATATTTACTAAACATTTTTTACTCTTTAAGGGCTTACTAAGCCACCCCTAACAGAGTGAATAGAATAAGCTAGTCTTTCTCTTTAAAATAGTATTTTTTTCGTATTTTTAGGCCTTATAACTAAAAAGTTATATTACTTTAAAAAAGGCAATTTTTTAATTATTCTTTTCCCAATATTACCCCCCTGTAATACTTTAACCTTTTTATACGCCCTTACTAATTTATAGTAAATAAAGAAATTTAATTAACTACTAGTAATAAAGTAGTTAAATAAATTAATTAATCTGCTTATACGGTAGATTAAAAAATTTAATTAATTATTAGTAATAAAATAATTAAATAAATTAATTAACTAACTACTAATTAGTATTAGGATAATTATATTTTATTTATATAAAGTAATAGTCGTCTATAATATTATAAAAAATAGAAAATAGTATAAAATAATAAATAATAATAGTTATACCTTAATATTATTTTTTTCTTTTTTCTCTCTTTACTATCTATATAATAGCTAAATAGGGATTTTATACGCTAGTGTAAATTATATAATTATATAATTATAATTATATAATTTGTACGCTTCGTATTGCTAGTAAATCTATCTAAATTAACTACTCTATATATAGTATATATACCTTTATACTTATAGAAAAGAAAAAATTTTTTTTTAAAAATAATATAACTTTTTAATTAGTAAGCCTTAAAATATAAGAAAAATAGTATTTTTTAAAAACATTAATAGACTCTATTTACACTATTAAGGACTGCTTACTAAGAACTTTAAAAATAGTATAAATTAGTAAATATAAAAATTTTTTAAAATTCTATTTTAAGCTATTATAACTTTTTATTTAAGCTATAAAATTAGTTTGTTTTTATATATATAATAATAAATACTATCTTTTATTAGTATATATATTATTTTTATATAGTAATATATTAATTATATAATTATTACTAATAGTTAAATTTTTTAAATTTTTATAATAAACTAGTAAATAATATATTACTAGTATTTAGTATAGTAGTCTTTAGCTTTTATATATATTTATATATTAATTAAATAAAGAGTATAGCTATAGTGGCTTAGGGCCACCTAAAAGAGAGTTTAAAAAAAAAGAGTATATATATACCTTTATATTTAATATATTAAAAAAGTTTAGCTTCTATAATTACCTTATAACGGTTAGGGAGAAATAAAATATAATTATTAATAACTTTTTATAATATAATATTTTACTTCTCTATAATAACTCTTTTAAAAAACTCTATACTTTTTAAATTTAATTTTATACCTAAATTAGTCTTTTTATTTTTAATTAGTCTAGATTTTAATAAACCTTATATATTTTTAATAGGATTTAAATAAGGACTATAGGCTAGGTAAAATAAAAGTTTAATTATATTATTATTAAACTAAGATAAAACGTTATTTATTATATAGATGTTAGCGTTATCTTATTAAAATTGCTATCCTAAAATATTATGAATATAAAGATTATGAGTATGAAGGCATGCACATACTCCTCCATTTTTGAAACCCCTTTTGGTCGCCCCGAGCCACCACAGCCACACTATTTGTTCGATTAGTATACAAATATATACTTTAATATATTACCATCAAAATCATCTTTTGTTTCAACAGTCTCCGCCCTCTCGCTCGGCAGGTGGATCAACTACGGCAGTTCCATTGATGGAGGTACACTCCCCTCTCCCCTCTCCTCTCGCTCCATCCATTACCAGAAACTCACCCCCCACCACTTAACAAGCCGCAAGCCGCTGACGAGTGCATGGACAGAGAAAACATTCGCCTGCCTGAAAGCAGCTTACGACGCAGGCATAAACTTCTTCGACTGCGCCGAGGCTTATCAGGAGGGCGAGAGCGAGATCGTAATCGGGAAAGCGATCAAGCACTTTGGTTGGAAAAGGAATGATTAGGTAATTAGGTACAAAGGTACATGTCCTACTCTCCCCGGGTGTAAATCGCCTTCTCACCCTTCCTAACGGCCGATTCGCCCGCCCTTCGCCACGGCCCCGTCGTAAAGCACTAACACATCCGAGATCAACTGGGGTGCCGCCCACTCCGCGCACGTCGGTTCAACCCGAGCAAAGGTCAACAACCTCGGTCTCTCACGCAAACATCTGATTGAGGGGACGGATGCCTCTCTACAGCGCTTACAGCTCAGCTACGTCGACCTCTATGCGCACCGCCCAGACCGCCACACGCCCATCGAAGAAACCGTGCGCGCCATAAACCACCTCATCGCCACCGGCAAGGCTTCCTACTGGGGAACCTCCGAATGGCTAGCCTCGGAGATTGAGGAAGCATGGGCAGTTGCGGATCACCTGGGGCTGATAGGTCCGATTGTTGAGCAACCGGGGTACTTGCTGCTGAGGGAGAAGGTGGATGACGAGTATGCGAATGCGGGGATCTACAAGAGAAGGGTCTCGGTCTCACCATATTCAGGCCGTTAGCTGGAGGTTTGCTCACTGGAAAATATGTGGACGGGATCCCGGAAGATAAGAGGCTGGGGACGAGCGATGACCCTGTCGTACAAGCGATCTTGAAGAAGAGAGGGACACCGTGAGCGAATCCCCGGGTACAACGTGGATGTGTCTTTTCGGCTGCAAAATGATTCCTTTTTTGCTTATAGAAGACATGCCTGAAGTATCCAGCCCTATTTTTGGCTCATGCTGACTCTGCACCCGCTACTTAGGGCATGGGACGAAGAGCAGACAAAGATCAGAGAGTTGAGTAGTATCGCGGAGAGGCTTGGGACGAACGTGGCGACGTTGGCGATAGCGTGGGTGTTGACGAACGAGAACGTGTGCAGTGCGATTACGGGGGCAACGAAGCCGGAGCAGGTTTGGCAGACTGTGCATGCAGTGGCGTTGTATTAGGAGTTGACGCCAGAGGTGCTGGAGGAGATTGAATCGATAATGGGGAACAAACCCGAGGGTGTGATAAAACCGTTCGGGTAGAACAGATAGGTAGTTAAGAGTTCCTGCGCCTACCAGATCCTAGGTATTATGCGCTTCCGACCGCTGACTTGATCCTTGCCGAACTTTTCCTCGTACCATGCTTTCGTGCCATGGGCAGTTACGGCTAGATTCACAGCCGTAAAGATGGCGGCTGTCGCCAGCGTCCAATTTATTAAACGACCGGGCGGTGCGCCGAGAAAGGAAAGCAGGACGTAGGTGGCGATATCGCAGGTATAGTGCGGGCAGAGCAGGTTGGGAAAGAGCCGATGTCGTGGCAGCTGGTAGTCTTTGTGCTGGGTTCGCAGCCGATAGAGGTAGGCATGGTAGAGGTGTTGGAGCATCTGGGCTGTCAGGACGGCGGGGACGATGATGGCCGTCTTCCAGCTGAGCCCATCCGGGGCTGACTTGCGGCCGCTTGCGATGTCTGCTTGTAGTTCAACCCAGACGGCCACGTTAGCTGCCAGGTAGAACAGCAGCCCCAGTATCCAGTGCGCAAACCACATCCTGCTCTTACTCGATGACGTATACACATACGACTCTACCAGCCGACGCCCACCCTGGCCCAGCATCAGTGCCCATACAAAGGGCAGTTGCCCACCTGCGTCCCACAGCCGCAGCTTCCACCCCCAGCAAAGGGAACTCGCGACCGAGACGAGGTAGAAGTGGGTGAAGTAGTTGTGCGGGACTTGGAAGCTCGCTGCACGGTCGAGCAGCCTCTCTACGCCATTGGGCGGCGTCTTCGACGGCTTTGGGGACGTCGCACGCGATCCATAGGCAAGAAAGCGACGGCGCAGCGGGGGAATGGCCTGTATGACAAGGACCTGGCAAGCAGCGCGGTTAGTGGGTGGCTGCAGAGCTGAGGTGGTGTCGCGATACAAGAGCAGCGGCGGCGAGGTAGAAGGCGCGCACGATGGCAGCGAGAGGGCCCATTGCGGTACCGTGGCGGAGGGAGACGTCGGCTGCTCAGGCTGCTGCCCGGGGGGGAGCTAAAATTACTTAGCCATCGATCGCACCTGCCTAGCGTCGTCAGGCTGGCAGCGGTTGTTGAGGGCAACGACATGGACCACAGATGCCAGGCATACTGTGGAATGCTCAAGGGACACTGTCTAGCGGACCATTTCCCATGTCGTCCTCTCTCGTACGCATCCATCATCATGATGCTGCGGGCTCTGCGCACGGCCGGCACAGGCAGGGTTCAGGAGGAGACGAGCAAGCAGGCTTGCTGAGTGGCCCAGCGGTTGCGCCTTCCTCGCCGCCGTCCCATATCTCACCCTCCTCTGCCTCCGCTGCACCTTCACCGTCACCTTCACCCCATTGCATCCATCGCTCCTCCCACCTTTGGGCCCTTGTCCGGCAACCCCCCACACAAAGCGACACGGGCGCCACGCGCGACTAGCAGCCTTGTTCGCGCGCCGCCCTCGCCCGTCCCTTGCTCCAAGAGGCCGACATGAGAAGGCAGGAGCTTCTGGGTCCTGTCCACGTCCTGCGTAATGAACAGTAATGGCGAACCACACGTAAAACCAGCAAACGCAGAAGCGAGCAGCAGCGACCCACGACCTGCCGTGGACAGAGCCGCTGCGAGCGCTGCCTCGCCGCCCACGCAGCGCAACAGGTCGCCCGACACGCTGCAGAATGGCGCCAACAGCGACGACGATGTCCCAAACGAGTCTGAGGCAGAGACGGTCGTGCTGGACCACAAGACCGACTGCATCGAGGGAAAGGTGATCAAGACGGAGCGCAGCGACGACGACGATGCTGCACGGCTGCGCAACGTCAAAGAGGCTGTCAATGGTCGACGCAACTCACAGGACAGACCAAACGGGGCGAGGCATGGCGCTGATGTGCATGTCAACAGCCCTGTGCCCGCCTCGCCCAGCAACCGCACCACCTCGCGGCACGCGAAAGAGACGAGCCCGCCCGCCTCGGCCAGATCGCCCATACACTCTGCAGTATCGCCTCTTCCACAAGCCACTGGCCGCGGTCGCAGTGCGTCCACTGTCGAATCTCGCAAACGCAAGCTGCGCGACGAGTCGCATCCAAAGGCCCTCGAGCCGCCGCGACAGAAGGCCAAAACAGAGGGTGTGCGGGAGATGCGCCAGCCGACGTCACCGGCGTCAACAGGGCTAGGCCGACCTCACAAGCGCTCCCAGTCCACGCAGTCTCTCGCCTCGGGAGTGCCCGGCCGCAAGCCCAAGGACATGACGCCACTGGCAGTGTCAACCGAGCGCAAACACTGGTCCGACGACAGCTCCGAGCACTCTTCTTCACCTCGTCCCGCGCAGACGCCAAATTTACCCACACAGTCGCGCGGTAGAGGACGCCCCGGCCGCGCGTTGACGTCGCCTGCACGCACAATGGCGCCGCGGCGCGTGGACAAGTTCGGCTCCACCCGCCTCGCAAGAGAGAGCGAGAAGGGCAACCTCGATGCGCTACAGAAAGCTTACGAGGCAGCACCGGAGGAGATTGATGTGCCGGACTTTGCTGGAATCACACCCCTGCAGAAAGCCTCGCTGCACGGCTGGGACGAGGTGGTTCGTTTCTTGATCAATAACGGATGCCGGACAGACTGCGAGTCGAACGACCGAGACACACCGCTTATCGATGCCGTGGAGAATGGACACTTGGACGTTGTCAGAATATTGCTTAACGAAGGACATGTGAACCCGCACCACCAGAACAAGAAGGGCCAGCGTGCTATTGATGTGTTACCGAGCAAAAACGATGTCGATAACCCCCAGGATGTGGACGAAATTGAGAAAGAGCTCAAGGCTGCTATGCGCCGAGAAGTCGACACTTTTGCCGTGGATGACGAGAATGACAATGCCGGGGTTACACAGACCAAGTCGACTTCCCGGTTACTGTACAACGAATACAATACGGAGACATTGATCGAAAAGGCTGGTGACGGAGACATTCTGGCAGTGGGAGAACTCATCAACAGCAACGTCAAGATCAACATTGCGTGCGGTGTTGCTGCCTCGCGCGGAGGCCATTATGACATTCTCAGCATTCTCCTGGCTAGTGGGTTGAAGCCGGATCCTGATCCGTCGAAACACAGCGAGACGCCCATGCTGGTGGCTATCGGCCGAGGACACTTGAAGATTGTCAAACTGTTACTCGAACAGGACAACTTTAATCCTACACGGAGAAACCGAGAAGGAAAGACGTATTGGGAGATATCCGAAGAACGACGAGGTCCGAAATGGGAGGAAGAGAGAGATATCTTGAAACAGGCCTACGACATGTACTCGGCGACCCGCAAGAGCCCGAAGAGAGTCAAGAAGGAACCGCCGAATCCTGCTGCTCGCTTGAAGCGAAAGTCCTCGCCCTCAACACGCCGGGATCGTTCTTCCTCTCCACGACCTGACCGCAGGCCCGCCTCTTCGACGAAATGCACAACCGTTCCGCAAGCACCACAGAAGTCAAGAAGATTGATGTCTGGAAAAGAGATGGCAAACCGAGAGGGTAAGCGGCAAAGGAGGATTGTCAACGATGAGAGTACCGATGATGATAGTGACGAGGAGGTGCGGGCACCAGTGAAGAAATCTGCAAAACCGCGCTCCTATAGCGATGGCGAAGAGCACAAATCAATCAAGCGACTCAAGAGGGGCGGGGAACATGATGCAGCCAAACGAATACCCAGGGCCGCTTCACACGATCATAGCGATCACGACCGATCGAAGTCCAAGATGCGTACCAAGACGGAACATGGTCACGTCAAGAGCAGACTTGATACGGATTCTGCAGATGAGAGGAAAATCAAAAAGATTAAGCCACGGCCGATGGAGAAAGACGTGCATAATATTAAGAAGAGACGGGCGTCGAATGACTCTGTTGATGATGCGAAGGTGAAGAGAACAGCCAGTGCGTCAGCGAAATCGACACCTGCGCCCCTGGAGAAAGCATCAACACCGGACGTGGTTCGTGAGCGTCGTCTGGAGGACCAAAAGCAGGCAGAGGCCAAGAAGAAAGCTTCCGAAGAAGCTGCGCGCAAACGCGAAGAAGATGCGACCCGGAAACGAGAGGAGGAAGTAACACGCAAACTTCAAGAAGAGGAAGACGCCCGTAAAGCTGCAGAAGAAGAGGCACAGAGAAAGGCAAAAGCTGAGGCAGACGCAAAGCGTGCGGCCGAGGAAGCGGAAGCCGTTCGCAAGCGCGAGGAGGCAGCAGCCCAACAACGTGCAGTTGAAGAGGCAAAACGACAGGAAGAGCTCGCTGCGCGCCAGCGACGCGTCGAAAAGCTTCCTCGAGCCTTGCGTCGCGCGTGCGAACTCGGCAACAATCGACCGCTGCACTTTTCAGGCGAAGAGCTAGGTGTTTCGACTGTCTTCCTCCCGATTTTCTACGCGACTTCCGCCGATCTGCAGATCGAAGCCAACGACAAGATCTACATTCCCTCTTTCCAAGTCGTCGGAATTCTTGGCCTCCCTGAACTCGACATAGCACATCTCGATGCTCCGTACTCTTCTTGGCATCGCATAACGTTCACGCCCAAACACCGTGATCTGCTCCTCCGACAATACGACGTTGCGCTCCTGGCTCAGGACTTCCGCTTTCCAATGGAGGGCGCACCGGATTTCGATTACGCAAGGATCCAGGAGAGTATCAAAGAAGCCCGCCAGCAGTTCTTGGACATGGAGGGACTGTATTGGATTGAGGACTCAGTGCTGTATCCGGAAGTTCAGAAGGTGGAAGCCTTGGTGCCCCTGCTCGAAGATATCAAAGACGCAAGCAAAAGGAGAAGGATACATCTCGCAGAGGCGGAGGCGAACAATGTCCCAGATAAAAAGCACAAGCCGAGAAAGAGCTTCATGGATAGGGTGCTTGCGCAGAATGGAGTCAATGGTGTGGCGCTCAAGGTCAACGGGGAGGGGTGAAGTGATGCGACAGTCCGGACATCCTTCAATTCATCTTAGTTCAGCTTGCTGCGTATGTCTTTGCGTGTGGAGGCATATACCCGCGGCCAAGCCAGGAAGGCATCAGCGACTGCGGATGCAGAAGGAAGACATGAATGTGAATTTTGGGCGATGAAGATGCGACCTGACATGTATGCGACGTTCAGGCATGACATTAGTGGAATGTATGATGCATCATATGGTGGACTGTCCAGTGTGATGAATGGCACTTGATGAACAAACCCTCCTCTTTGCTTTCAGTGATGGTATAACGGCATCTTTCGCTTGCGTGAATGCTTCGGGCTTGGGGGCAGGAACATTCAAGAGACTAATGTGCCGAAGACAAGCCTCGTCCTGTTGCTTAGGTATAAGAAGACTAAATTCTTTCAGGGAGTGTATAAGCCATGCCTTAGCGAAACATGAATACGTGAGTGGTAGGTTCTTTTTGGACATGTAGGATTGCAGCCTCTTTAGCTACGCTCTGGAAGACAAGATAGCAAGTTCGTCTAGGGATACGACGCTTAAGTACGTGAAGCGCATCTCGCTTCCTCTCTGTATACCCGGGACTTGAAGCTAGTTTCTGGTGTCTTGCGATTTGATTACAAAATTAAGCTTTTATGACGGAGGCCCTATCACATAGTACTTCGAATAGCAGACGTGCTAACAGAGAGCTTATCCTATCTTATTTTGATCGAACTGAAATGATTGCATTTGCTTCACCATAGCACATGAAATACTCCTCACTTCCTCCCTTCCACCATGATGATGTGGTATCCTTCTACGGTCTTGCACTCTCCAATCTTCGGACTCGCCGTAGCTACAAACGCGCCATTAGCTTTTATTCGTATTCACAAGTAATAACGCGACTTACTACTCGGCTCCAGACTGTACGCTACGGCTAAACTCGTGGGTGCCAAGTCAGTTCTGTGTAAGTCAAACATTGGGAGGGTATCTTGTGTCTATGTCTGAGACACAGCCAGTTCGTGCCCGGGGGTTACGTACTTTCGAAGTCCGCAAGCAAACTACCCCGGGTTTTCCAGCCTAGACTGCCACCTGCACAACGTCAGTCCACTATCCCACAATCAAGGATGGAGGCATAGGAAAGGATGCATGCCCTGCCGCGCTTTATCCTCGCTCATTTCCCGCGCCACCTCATCAAACTTGGCCCCATTCCTGAGCTGCTCTAGCGCCTCTTCCTTCTTACTGTGCTTTTCGCAGAGAATATGGCGCACGTTGATGCTTGTCGCGGGCTTGAGCTTCGATTTGCTGTCTCCCTTGCTATCACCCGCGTCTTTCGCTCTGCCCTTGTTTTTCGGCGCCATTGTTGTGAAGGGGATGGGGTATGGGGGTTGATGTATGATTAGTCGTAGAGCCTATTGTGGTCTAAAGGGTGCTGCCTGTTTACAGTGGCCTTAGCTGAGGTTGCCTGAAGCGTTGTGCGAATAAGGTTGCGGTGGTGGGGATGAGGCGACGCAGGTGCGGGGCAGAGGACGCGTAAGCGAGAAGCGGTGAGCATCTCCTCTACGAGGAGCTCGCACTAATTAAGTCATAGCGCCTCTACATACGGGCCTTAATACCTTAACTCTATATTATTAGTACGTATATAGTAATTTTAACGCGCTATTTCTCTATAAAACTATATTTAAATTATTTAAAAAAAATACTATTAAATTACTAAAAGCCTTATAAGCTATTTATACTAAAAAGCTAAGTCTTAAAAACCTTTAGGTGTAAATTACTACTTAAAATAAAAGTCTATACTATTAGGTTAATATAAACTAAAAAATTATAATATAATTTTATAAAAAAGTTTTTTATATACTAGAGTATTTTTAGTAAGCTAATAGCGCGTATACTTAAGTATTTAAAGTAATTAAATTTATTTTTTTAAAATTTTTATCTTCATATAATAGAGTCTAGTTATAGATTTCTAAATATTTTTTTTAAAAGTAAAAAGACACTATTATTACTATAGTAATTTAGAATTAGAATATATATATAAAATAAAACTAGTAGGCTATTTTTAATAAAAATTTTAATTATTTATTATTTTTTAAGACTTTTAGTATTAGTAGCTTTAAAAATATTATATATAAAACTAATTATACTTAAAGAGCTTTAGGTTTTAAACTATTACTTGTAGAGGTGTAGCGTAACTACAGGGGGGTAACAGCGAAAAAGAGTACTTAAAAAAGTTATCTTTTTTAAAAATTTATATAAAATTAATTACTAAGCTAATAAATACGTAAAAAATACCGTGTTAAAAAGAAAATTATAGAAATTAGAACTATAATTTTAGTTCCTACATATTAATTACGTATAATAAATTAAAATTACCTAAACATAGTAATATTTTTAGTCCCTTTTTTAGGTTCCTATAACTTTTTAGTTAGTAAATATATTTAACTAAAATTTTAATTATATATTTTTAGGACTAGTGTAGGTCACGTAACTAGATTTTTAAAATATATTAGTAATATTATAATAAAATTATATTATTATTAAAAATTTAGCTATTACTTATATTATTACTAATTACGTAATATATTATTAATATTATAGTATATTATAGTATCTTTTAGATTTTATAAATCTAGACTCCTATTATCTTAAAATAGTACCAAATTTTTTAAAACTTAAATTTAAAATTAACTTACTTTTAAAAGTATATACCTTTATTTTTATAATTATTTCTATTTTAAAAAAGCCTAAAAAGACTATTTATAATACTATCCAACGTATTAATAATTAAAAAAAAAAGTTATAATATAAAAAAAGTTAATAAGAGTAGAATAACAAAGATTATAAAGAGAGTATAAAGAATTATTAATAGAGACTTAACTAGAAGTTCTAAAAAAAAAATAAAAGAGTATTATTAAAAAATAATCTAGAGATTATAAAACGGTTTTTATAAAAATTTTTAAAAAAAAGAGAATTACTCTGTAAATATTAGAAAAAAAAAACTAATAATTAATAAAGAAAACGCTAAAAACAAAGTAAAATACGCTAAAGAAAATATTAAAAACTTAAATTTAAAAAAAGATTATTTTCTAATAAGATAGTAATATAAAGGGGATATATATATTTATATATTAATTAAATAAAAGGGTGTGGCTGTGGTGGCTGTGTAGGCGACTAAAAGGGGTTTTAAAAAAGGAGGAGTATGTGTATGCCTTCATATATATTATATTATAATTATAAACTTTATATTAATATTAATATAGGTTAGTAATTTTAATAAGATAATACCCCTATTTATAAATTAACAAACGTTTTAAACTAGTTTAAAAATAATAAAATTAAACTTTTTACTTACCCAGCCTATAGTCCAGATTTAAATTCTATTAAAAATATATAGGGTTTATTAAAATCTAGACTAAATAAAAAATATAAAGGGAATTTAGGTATAAGATTAAGTTTAAATAGTATAGAGGTCTTTAAAAGAGCTATTATTAAAAAGTAGAATAATATATCCAAAAAAGTTATTAATAATTATATATTATTACTTCCTAACCGTTATACGGTAATTATAGAAGGTAAAGGGTACTATACTAAGTACTAGTAATTTATTATTACCAGTTTATTATAAAAAATCTAAAAAAGTAACTTTTATATATAATTCTATAAATAATATATATATATATATAAATATTTAATATACTAATATATTATAGATACCATTATAATATATATAAAAATAAGCAAATTTTATACCTTAAATAAAAAGTTATAATAGCCTAAAGTAGGACTCTAAAAATTTTCTATATTTACTAATTTTTTTACCCGTGAACCCCTTACTAAGTAGCCCCTAATAGGGTAAATAGACTATACTAGTTTTTCTTTTTAAAACGGTATTTTTTTCGTATTTTTAGGCTTATTAATTAACAAGTTATATAACTTTAAAAAAGCTAACTTTTTAGAGTATTCTATTTCGCTGTTACCCCCCTGTATTATTTTTAGTAAATATTTAAGTATAACCTAAATAAATATAAGTATAGTAATAAACTAGATTTTAATTTTTAATATATAATATATATTAATAAAATACTAGTACGCGTAAGTAAGTAATAGAGTATACTTTAAGTATAGGTAAAGTAGGGGGAGACGTACGCCCCTAATATAAAATAGCTAAAAAATATATAATAATTATACTTTTTAGTTTTATAGAAGTTTTATATATAATTTAAAAGACTTTTATTATATCTATAGTACTAAATAAGCCAAAATAAAAAAAATAAGCTAAATAAGTTTTTAATAAGGAGAATTAGCGTAATAAGAAGTAAAAAAAAAAAAATTTTTATAGCCTACGCTGCCCTTAAAGAGCTTAGAAAAGTAAAAGTAAATAGTAAAATATAAGTATAGGTAAAATACTATAAATTAAAATATAAAGATTAATTACGTAAAAGTATAAATAGTTATTATTATTATATAAAAGTTTTAAAGCTTTTACTAGTACTATAAATTAATTCTCTATATAAAAAAAGTAAAGTATTTCTTCTACTAAAAAACGGAGCTCCTACTTATATAATAAAAATTTTAGGTAAATTTTTTAAAGTTTTATATATATAGAAGCTCTTTTAGTTTAAATATTTACTAGATATTAATATAAAAATATACGCTTAGCTATAAATTTAGTATTATATTATATAGAATTTTATATTATTTATATATAAGACTTAGTACTATTTTTAGTAAATATATAAGTAAAATAATTTTTTTTTAAGTCTTATTAATAAATAGATTAATAAAATTTTTAAAATTATATATTAAATAATCTAGTATAGCAGAGATAATAGCTTTTATAATATTAAAGACTAAACAATATTTTTTAATATTAAATTGTAAGCTTTAAAATTAACTATAAAGGTAATTAAGTATATATTTATCTTTTATATATTAAAAAATTTAAAGAAAATCACTTTTATATAAAGATTTTTATAAGAGAGTAATTTTTTATAAAGAGCTAAGAATATACTATAACTAAATTAGTATAAGCTTTTTATAGGCTTTAACACTTCTTCTAAATTTACTAAAATATAATAAAGTATATATATATATATATAATTTCTATATATATTTATATATTAATTAAATAAAAGAGTATAGTTATAGTAGCTGTGTAGGCAACTAAAAGGGGTTTTAAAAAAGGAGGAGTATATATATACCTTTATACTTAATATATTAAAAAAGTTAGATAAGGCTAGATTAAAAAAAATAGCGCTTTACGCTAGTATACTAGCACGCTTAGTATACCTTTTCTAAAAAACGTTAAGTTAAAAAAGTTAAAAAGTTTAATTTAAAAAGTCTAGTATAGATACTATATTTTTTAAAAAAAAGATACGTAGAGTACTACCTATATATCTCTTCTCTATCTTCTTTCATAGTTAATACAGCTAGATATTCTTTAAAGGTTTTTTTATATTTATACTTACTAAAACCTCCTATTTTTATACTAGCTAAAATATTATTCTTTAAAGCTTTTTCTATTTTTTTAACTCTTATCTTAGCGGATACTATATTTATTTATATTAATTTTAACGTTATAACTCTAAATATATAAGCTATCCCTATAGTATTCCGCCTATTTAATAATATATAATAAAAAATTATTCTTAACGCCGCTAAGTATTTTATACGTAACGTAATTACTACTAAGTTTTTTAAATTAAGTATTAGTTAATACCGAAAAATTATAGACAGTAAAATAAATAGTAAAATAAATAAAATTATAATACTAACACTAATAATAGTAGAGGTAATAGAGTTAAAAGATCTAAAATTAGTAGTACTAGTCTATATAAAGGCGAAGGTAATAGTAATAAAAGTAATAGCAGTAAAAGTAATAGTAATAGTAAAAATAATAGTAATAGTAAAAGTAGTAGTACTATACTAGTTATAAATAATAGAGAGTTAGTATATTAATATAGTATTTATAATAAAGATATATAGCCTAAGTTATAAAGCGTAGCTATATAAGGTACTACTAGGCGTACTAGTAGTAAAGGTAAAGACGTTTTAAGCGTAAAGCCTCCGTAAAGATACTAAAAATAATTAATATTTAAAAGTTTTAAGGGGGGCTTACTTATATAGATATATTTAGTGCGTAGACTAGGTAGGTATATAGAGTATACTTAGTTATTATAATTATTTTTATAAATAAAAAAGAAAATATAATTATAAATAAAAAGTTAATTATTATTAAACGCTATACTACCTGTATATAGATAGAGTAAAAAGTAATAAAAATAAATATAACCTTTATTTTATTTTGTAAAAATAAAATTAAAAAAGTAACTAATAGGTTATAATAGTAGTTGTCGGCCTATAATTTCTATAACTTCTTAAAGTAGTCTAAGATATTTTATTAAATTTTAAATTTTTAAAATACGTTTGCGTGGCCTATTAAACCTCTCTAAGAAACTCCTCCTTTATATTATTAAAGTAGTATACGAGAATAAGACTGTTAAGTAAATATATTAGTTAATATTAGTTAATTACTAGTTTTTTTACTTAATATTACCGCTCTTATATCGGAACCTTTTAATTAGTAATTAATTTAATAATAACTTAACTACTTTTTAAAAGCTTTTACTTATTTTACTTTTTAATTCTACTAAGGCCTAATTTATTACTGCCTCCTTAGCTTTAGTAGTAGTATAAGTCGAATTTTTTTCTAGTACACTATAATACTATTTATAATATTAAAATAGCTAAAAATAAAAATATTTTTTGTTTTTAATTATTTTTAATTATTTTTTAAGTCTATTTTTTTTATTTTTCTTTAAAATAGCTAAAAAAGATAATAAAAGAAAGGAACTAAAGCTTTTTTTAAAATATTTTTTTATACTATAATCTACGCTGTTTACACTAAGCTTAAAAATTTTAAAAAATACTATCTCTCTCTATAGTATAATATAATTATAAATATTTATAATAAAAAAGATAGCGTAGTAAAACTTTATTAATTTAAAAAAAAATTAAAAATAGTATTAAACTATCCCTTTTTTTTTATATTTATAAAGAATAAAGACCTATTTTACTAATTTTATTTACTACTACTAGAACTTAGTATTATAATTTTAGAATAGTAGTAGATAGGGGACTAAAGGGTAGTGTATAATCGCAGAGTTTAACTACATTCATATAAGCAGGAATATTTAATCTAGTTGGGCGAAGGACTGCGTTTGACAGACGAAGGCGACGGTGAATTAGATAATGTCGGGTACACAGCGGACGCACGGGCCGAATTCAAACGCAGCATCGACGCGGTGCTGAGGCGGGACGTAAACGAAGAAATCAAGGGAAAATGGCGTAAGGGCTTTTTGGAAGAACTGCCGCCGATGGGAGCGTTCTTGGCACTAATGTTGATGCGGTTGCCCAACCTACGCGAGCTGACGATTTTGGATGTGAACGATAACTTCTGGAGCATTTTCGAGTACGTAAGCGACGGCTTGTTTTTAGCGTCCAAGGTTCCCGAGACAGGCGTGACGGAACCACTCGCGAAGCTGAAGAGAGTCAACATCGGTGGCCAGGCGCCAAATAAGTACCCGCATTCGACCAAACCCCTGGCCATCATCGCCAAATGGCCGTCAGTCGAAGAGATCAATGGCATGGAGATAGGGGACGGGGATAATTACCACCAGGAAGATCCAGATCCATGGTTTCTCGATCAAAAGCCGCAGTCTACGAACTTGACATCTGTCTCGTTCCGCCCTTGTTCAAAATTACTTAGCGAACACCTCTTCCGCTTTGTCGGTACGGCAAAGGTGCTGGAGAGATTCGAATATCACATTGGACATGCGTGGGCTTGGGTACACATTTCGACGGACGAACTCATGCGCGCTCTAGACCAGCACAAAGACACACTGAAGTCTATCACACTGCACTACTTCGGCACGGAAGGTGATGACGAAGACTCGATATTGAAACCTATGGACTTTAACTCTTATACTGCGCTTGAGCATCTCACATAGGCTACGAGCTCCTCTTTGGTTGCGAGAACGAGCGATACGCTGACATAAACGTTCGAGGATCTGAAGCCGAAGTGCATCTCGCAAGGGCACTGCCAAAGTAAGCTTCCTGCCTTGACCCTACTCCCTTTGAGAAGACCAGCACGCTTTTCCAACCTCTCTTCTCTTCTTACAAAGCTATCGTCTCCTGAGGTGTGCCTCTATTTCCAGTACTTCTCTACTGACATTTTCATCTACAAGATCCGTTAGATCCCTTGTCATTGCACAAGTGTCGCAGCAGGACCAAGTCCGCGCTACACATCGCGCCCTCCGACCCATCCTCGACCCCTCATTCCAGAAGAGTCCCCATCCGCAACGAAAAACTCCCTTCCCAAATCTTAAATCTGTCGCCCTAACCATAGGCGAAGATATGATGGAAGAGCGACTCACATACAATGTCTGCGACTCAGACCACAATTCCACTTTACGGCGTGCGGCCATAGAACGTGGCGTAGATTTCATAGATACAACGTGCCGGGAGTGCTACCTTAATGGATTGGAAATTGGAGATGGAGACCAAGAGATTGACTAAGAGAATCCCGTAGTCCGCGACACACCGGGCGACTTTCAAGCGATAGCTTCGATTGAAGGGCATCTCTGCGATGCAGAGGAGATTATCCTGGATCCAAAGGAGATAAAAACCGCATTAGACACGTACGATAAAATGAAATCTGGAAAATCTCTGCGTCATATTGAAATCTTACATGGAGGTGACCTTGTGTCGCTGCGTTGGAGTAAGAAAGCTGAGCCGGGAGTAGTATGGTCATGTGATCACCTGTTGCGCTAACCACTTCGAATTAGGGCAGTGTCGTCATCTCCGCTCAAGTACCTCTCCCTGAAAAATAGGTTGGAATTTCAGAGGCCGGTCGAGACAAACCTGGATGGCTGAGTCGCTTGGTAGAAGCCGTGTAGTGTGAGAAATACCAGTGTCACAGCACGACAAAGCTGGCTCACGAAAACGTTGCCTGCATCGATGACTTGGCAGGAACGATAGCACTACTAGCATCCGCCCCGTTCCGCTCTTATCAGACCACGTGCAAAGCTTCGAAAAAGCTTCGAGCCCCACAATCATCCCTGATACGACCGACATCGCGCTTCTGGACCCTAACGCATGATGTCAGGGTTCCACCATGATTAAACGTCACGCTCACGAAACGCTATAGGAATCCCGTTGCACTCTCCCGATTTTGTATATTGATGCGGGACCTAACTATGAATTTCACGCCCTTTCCTGCTATCTCAAACTTTTCCGACTCTACAACAAAGTGAAAGTAAAGCTTCTACAGCAAGGCGAGCATCACGGTACAGACCCTCAACATCAAGACGCCAACCAAGATCCTCGAAGCCCACTTCCCCTACATGCATACCCGCTCTGCCTCCTCCAAGGACCTCTCCAAGTCCCCGAAATCAAAGTCGGGCACTTCTTCACCGACCACACCCAAGCGCCCTCAAACCACGCGCGCTGCGTCCCATCCTGGGCCAGCCCCACGATCCAATCCCTCTTTCAAAGCAAAGCAACCCGGCCGCGCCTTTGGCACAAACTACCGCGTCCGCCGCGCACCACCAAATGGCCTGTCCCAGTCGTCACCGTCTCTAGACCCCTCCCAAGCGCAGTCCGACGTCCACGACCCCGCAAAAATTCCTTCCTCGGCAGGGCACTCGCAGCCTACGAGGAGAAAACCTGTGTACTCGCTGCACGAGGCGGATCCGGCAGCGAAAGGAAGACCAGAGGTGGTGTACACAGATGAGCAGTTGCTGAAGCGATTGAATACGATAGGCGAGGATGAGGAGGGGGGCGTGGATCGGGTTAGGACGGTAGACAGGGAAAGGGATCGAGAGTGGGAGGAGGAGCGGAAGAGGAAGGAGGATAGGGAGATGGCGGAGTGGAATCGGAGGGAGGCGAGGAAGGCGCAGAGGGGAATAATAAACAGGGGGTTCAGTTGGAAGGGGGTCAAAAATGTGGTGGGTGGGTTTAGGTAGGGTGTACATCCTGGAGAAGACATATAAACAGAATCAGCTTCAGTCGAGGCAAGTCTACTTAACGGCTTTTCTTTCCATGAGAAACCGTAGCACTAAAAGTAGCGGTGATTATTATGCGGGTCTATGCGGCGACTTGGATGGTGAGGAAGCGTCTGAGACGGAAATTAGAATAGGCTTTTAACGAGATATAAATGGTGAAGGCTTCGGAGCCTCTGCAGAGTTTGGCAAGGAGAGGATCATGGGAACGCTGGAGGACAGGTGCAGGTGATCATAGTATACATTCATCAAACAAATAGGGTATCATCCGCACCTAACAACTAACAAGGATATTCCATGGACGCCGAGAGAAACGTCGCTGCCCGGATACATGGGCGCCGATGGCACCGAACCGCGGCTTCAGGCGAGCTTTTAAATGTGTAACTCATCATCGCTCCCCTCTGTACTCACAACCCCGCCGTCGACTTTCCACCATTCCCTTATACCCTTCACAGTTTGCCTTCCACTCCTTCGCCTCTTCAGCGCAGGCATTGTATCTGACTCGCCCTTGTCATCAATGACTCCTAAAGGTTTCTTCCTTCTCGAAGCCAGCGAGTACGTCCAGCGCGCACGTCGCGCCTGCGGGCGTTGACTTTTCATCCCATCGCTCGAAGTGGACGAGAAAGAGGTATTTGGATCAGAGTCATCTTCACTGCTGTCGCTCTCGGTAAGGCCTTCGTCTAGGTTCTTAATTTCTTCATAAGTTCTGCGCCTAAGATCCCGAAGCCCCTTATCCAGCGAGGACCGAGAGCGCTGTAAGTCTCTCTTGCTCTTCGTAACATAGACCTCCTTCCTCGGGCGTTTAGATCTGCGCAGACAATCATCTTCGAGATCTTCAAGATCTTGTTCCGAAAAGAAGAGGACAGGTATATCCGGAGGTGTCGTCGGCATGTGCTTAGCACGGATGACGACCATGGGCGACGATGTCCGTGTACGCTTACCAAGGGAAGATGTGGAGCGTCGGTTGGTCTTCTTGATCGGCGAAGATTGAGGCATCTGGTCGACATCTTCGTCGTCTGCGATAGCTTCCCACATCGAGATGTTGTTCGAAGGAGTCTCCGCTATAACCCTAACCCCATTGCCCCCTTCGTCGTCATCGGACGCTTCGGGGCTCGGCAGCAGCTGCAAAATCGGCACCGGTCGCCGCTCAACACGTTTGATACTCCCTTTCGTGAACGGTGTGCATGTAACCCACTCTCCGATACCTTCTTCCCATCTAAATCCAGCAGCAGCGGATGGCGAATCGTTCTTCTGAGGCGTGGGCGCAATTACTACGTGACCCTTCAACCGCATTGATTGCTCGACTTCGCGCACAAATGCCATGTGCTGGGATTCATTCGTGCTCTGCGCGAAGTCCATAATCGATTCGAGAGCCAGCCGTTTCATTGTCCACAGCTTATGCGGAAGATGAATACCTGAGATGGACAGCATGCCCTGCACAAGGCGTTGGATCTGGTCGAAACCATCGTCTTTCCATATCCTGCCTGTGCCGCGTGCCGCTGCTGAGACAAAAGCGGGAAGGGAGGCTAGCAATTCGGAGTTTTCGACTTGCTTGGAAGAATACTGCGATATGATCCAGGCAATGGCGCCTCCTGCTGTAGGGATGTCGAGTGACAGCAGATTTGGAGCTTGCTGGCAGCCTTCTAGGTGGATGAGGAAGGAAGCAAAAACCACCCAAACCGCACGCTGGGCATACAACTGCATGTTTTCCTTGAGCGGACCAAGCAGTGAGAGGTCGTCTCTGATATCTTCCCGTTTGAGCAAATCGATGACTATGGAGTCGACAACCCAGGTCACTCTTCTCATAGTAAGCTCGCCGGCAGGCTCTTCGCGATATCGATTGATCAGTGCGATGCTGCAGAAGACGGTGAGAAGACTCGAAAAAGTGGTATCTAGGGCATCTCGGAACTCTGGCTTTAACGATGGTCTTAACTGTCGCGCGAACGTATCAATCTCGCCTGCTTCGAACAGGCTCTCATCCGGTAAGCCTATGCCAGCACATATAGCGGTTTCCAAAAAGCGGAACGCACTTGCTGAGCTTCGCTCGTCGGCATCCGATAGGCTGCGCACCAGGCGGTCCCAAACCGGTCGCATGCACTCTGTCGCTAACCACTCGATGGGGAAAAGCTCTTGTGATATCATATACTCCAATTGGTCGTAGAGGAAACGATAACGGCCGGTGCGAGCTACAAAGTCTTTGATCATCCACATGTACAGTGACCGCTGATCGTCGAATAGATCGGCATAGAGGTTGTTTGGCATGGGCAGAGGCTTCAAGCAGGATAGGAAAGCCCCCAAAAATTTCTCTGCCTCGTCCCATGCGGACGCGTTCAAGCAGTGCACGATGAGTAGATGCAGTGTCTCTACTCCAAGTATGTGGTCCGCAAGTGCGTCGCACAACAGCTGGGTGCCATGTGCGCGCACGACCTGCTTGAACGGACGCCAGCCTTGGCCTGGAAACGTTTCAAAACGATCCTCGAGGTAAGTGTAGATTTCCTGGGACACGTCTCTGTTGTCTTCCTCGTCCTCCCTCTCTAGTTGCGCGAAGTACTCCTCTAACGCCATGTACTGGGGCAGCTTCCTGAGGCATGCACCAAACAGCGACCTCGTACCACTCCACCTCTTCTCGTCGCCTGCAGTCGTCGCCTGCAAGAGGTTCGCGTATGCTTCCGACATGCCCTTCACCAGCTTTCCGATCTCGGCTGGCATTTGCATTTTGAGCTCTTGCACAGTGGCCTTGGCAAGCAAGGGACCTCTGTATCTTGAGTGTTTCCCCAGCGGCGAGTCCTGAAGCTGCGGACTGTCCTGCAGACGTCCTCCTGTCCGTGCGACTAGCGGCGTAAAGGCTATGGCACCTGGGCGTGCATCTCGGCCGTTGTTTATGCCCATTCGCGACGCAGGCTTTTTGCCTCCCCGGCCCCCGTACGTCTTCTTGCTCCCGCCACCCGAGCCAGCATCGGGCATCCAGTCCGGATCCTTGCGTTTCTCTTGCCCGCGAGGCTTGCGTGCGTTTCGGAGGACATTGGTCGACTTGCGCGACGAGACCTTTAGTGCGAATGCTGTCGCAGAGCTTCGTTGGTCCTCATGGGGGCTTTGCGGTCGCTCGAGTTCCTTCCGTAGCTTTGCGAGCTTTGTCGACAATGGGCGGAGGAGGCGGTTGCAGCGCGTTGTGTTCCATGCCAGATCGTCGGTTGAAGCCATGGCAGCTTAAATATATTGCGCAAAAATACGGCGTATGTATGCGTGCCAACTATCGTATTGAAAAGGATTAGGGGCTGCGCGAGAGCTTCGTTGCGGCCATGTTGACCCAAGGGTCGATGTAGTAAACATCGGCAGTCGGCGCTGGAACCTGCATCTAACCGTATTGGGGATGGTCAGGCAGGGTCACATGATCGCACGCTGATCAACACCTGGGCGCCTGCATCTCGCACTTCAAAGTGGACAGCAGAACCTGGTACAGGATCAATTGTAAGTTGATAATGAAACTACACACGAATAATTGCAGCGAGAGTGGGGTGAAGTTGCTGCGCGCGCTCCTGCCTCTCTGGTTAAGAGATAAGCCGCATCCGTCGCGTACCCTCGCCGACCATGGCTCAGAAACATGAGAGTCGATTTGAAGCCAATGGACGTGGAACTGGAAGGGATTGTTGCGTCATCCTAGGGAGATGACGATCGATTGGCGCGAAAGAAAAGGGAACGGGGCCCAGCTGACGCACCGAAGTGAGTCCGCAGGAAGATCCCGAAGACTTGAAGAGCGGTTTGGATACGGAGCAGGCGAGCCATTCAGCCTCCTATTAGGAACCCAAGTCATGATACAACAAACACTACCACGACTAGTATTAAGCGTCTTGTTACGGAGGAGGAAGGTGCTGGCGTGTGTATGAGCTTGTAAATGTCTATGCTGAGGCTCGTCGCCTCGAAACAGAAAGTTGGTAGGCCGTGGGGCTGAATATGCCGCCGTCAATTTGGTTGAAACGCGCGACCGGTATTGATGGCTGCTCATTCATGCGCTCCGAGCTTGTTTTTACCTGGGCGCTGTCGGGGTCGGAGAGCCAGCTAACTGGGTGTTGTGCGCAAGCTCCATACGTATTTGCTGGTGCTGCAATTATTCCGCTGAACAAAACGACGAAACTCAAACCATCAACCTTACGCCGGCTGTCAAATGCTAAGCTGATCACTTTGATTGCGGCTGCCGTGTAGCGTCATTAAGCCGCGGTCCATCCAGCATCAATCTTGTTTGCATGCTACTTGGCAACCAAAGACTGCGCAAGTGGAAATTTGACCACTTTGCGTTGTGGCTTTTCGTGACACGTCGGTAGCGCATTGCGGAGAGAAAACCTTGTCGGACGGGAACTTGATCGAGGCGGATGGCACCAGCCCGGCTTATCAGGTAGATTATGATTCTCGCATCAGAAAACAAGCGCAAGTCTAGAACTTGAAGCCATTCTTCCTCGCGGCACTGCGTAGGAACGCATTTCCCACGTGATACAGTGGCATGCAGCACTACGACCTCGGCTATGCATTTTGTGGTGCTTGGATGCCGCGGACCGGTAAACGGGCACTGTTTGGGAGAGATGGCGCCCAACACGTCGTCGAAGTGGCGCCATAACGTCGATATGGATCTCGGGGAGGAGTGGGTACGGCACGGACAGGCAGATGTTTCGTGACGGCGGGAGTTTGTTCCAA
This sequence comes from Pleoardoris graminearum, assembly GCA_030770415.1. Classification (NCBI taxonomy): domain Eukaryota; kingdom Fungi; phylum Ascomycota; class Dothideomycetes; order Pleosporales; family Didymosphaeriaceae; genus Pleoardoris; species Pleoardoris graminearum. The sequence goes on along the minus strand of JASEKS010000080.1, from coordinate 300,233 downwards.
GGCATGGGCAATCTGTGGATAGGCTCGGCATGCCGTTGCTCTTTTATCGTCGTTACCGACCTGAGCCGATCATGCGACAACCAGCGCACAAATCACAACGCAACGATTACACGACCTACGGGGTCATGATCGTGTACTGATTCGGCGTAGGCAGGAGTGCATGGTGCAGGTGGCCGCTCAGTCCATCTACTGCAACCCGAAACGGGATTGACGGAAGGGTGGAATGCATGATCCCACCAAAGAAAAACATGTACGTATCGAATTGAAGGAAGACCCATTCCGTTTCACGCCCACGCTTGCCGCCGTCACCTCTGCCAGCGGGTCGTGGCTGGTTTGACGTATGGACGTGTTGCCCATAAAGTACGGCTCTGGTGGGTGGCCGTGGAATTCCAAGATGCGCCGTGCAACCACTCCACAGGGGAGCAAGGTGCGCCGCCAAGCACGGTAAGAAGTCTGTGAGCGATGCATCGGTGGGCCTCGCCCGCTGCGGTGGACGCGGGCGAGGTGGAGAGGACGGGTGGAGGCAGGAAATTTGCTAGGGGCTTGTTCGGAGCGGGCGTTTGGAATCGCGCACTGTTATCCGAGTTTCAGCGTCCGCATGCTGCGAATCAGGGATGATTGTCCAGGCTTGGGGGGCTTCGCTCGCCCGGTCCCCCCTGCGCGATGCCGCGACCACTGGCTGGCCGCCGTTGGCGTTTGAGCGCCCGCGACACTCAGACTCGTAGCCACCGCGCGTGCGCTTTTCTCGCGCCCTGTTCTCCTACTTGTACACCCGTCTCGCCCAAGTCGCTCTTTTGCCTCCCCCGTTCTCTTCTTCTGCGCCGTTGCGTGCCACGCTCTTTCCCCCGCCGGCTCTTCAGCGACAACCCTGGTGGCCGATTCGTCCTGTCCTGCTGCCTCTTTGCTCAACCCCAGCTCACCCGCACTGCAGCTGCCAGATTAGCCACCCTCCCACGCGCCGATTCACCACATCTGAACCCCGGCCTAGTCTTCCCAAGAAGGAGCTGGTCACGACGCATCAACACTCTTTAACCACCCCGCCTATTCGGAACAAGCCATCTGTGGCGCCTCCCAGTTCTGTCATTGCTGGCCAAGGCAGATATCACTCACTATACATATTTGTCAATCCTTTGCCTGGGACGGCCGGCAGTCACGCACACCCATAAGAGATCTACTGGCCGCTAGTCTGGCAGCCTACACTGTGTCTGAGCAGGCTAGGGTCCTGCATCTCCTTCGTTGACCGCATCGTCTACACAATGGCCTCCCCCGCTGCCAACGCCGTCATGGAGACACTCGTACGGAGAAATGGTGGTGGACAACAGGAGGAGGATCCTACCGCACCCATTGAGAACATGAACGTCATGCACTACCTCGGCTGGATCTGGGTCGCTTTCGTGGGCACCTTCTTCCTCTACCAGGTCATCTTCCACTTCTCCAGGTACCTACGGACTTTGGCCTGCTTGAGCAACGACTCGCAGAGATATTTCGCGACGCCCAATACCCTGTTCGCCAGTTTCAGGAAGCACTGCCTTGATGCACCGCTTTTCCGCACCCGCCACCACCGCGAATTCAAGCTTTCCACCGCCATCAATGTTGGAACCCTGCCCAGCCGTCTCCAAACGTTCATGCTCGTTGGCTACTTTGCTACCAATGTCGGCCTGAGCGTGTGGAAGATCGATTTCAGCCAGAGCTTCTCGGCCGCCGCTGGTGAATTCCGCAATCGTACTGGCGTCATGGCCGTCATTAACATGATTCCTCTGTTTCTTCTTGCTGGACGCAACAACCCGGTCATCAAGCTCACTGGCATTTCTTTCGATACAATGAACCTCATCCACCGTTGGTTTGGACGAATTGTGGTCCTAGAAGCTATTGCGCACACCGTTGCTTGGATGGCTAACAAAGTCCTGACTAGTAAGTTACCAGCGCATCAGCACCAGCTTGAACGTCACCTAACCATGCACAGAGGGATGGGCCGCAGTGCAAGCATCAATCACTGGTAGCACCTTCATCATGACCGGATTCATTGCAACTGTCGCCTTTGTGTTCCTTTTGATCCAGTCTCCGTCTCCGGTCCGACACTCCTTCTACGAGGTGTTCTTGCATGGCCACATTGTTGCAGCAGCGGTCGCTGTTGGCGGTGTGTGGGTTCACTTGGACGGCATGAAACAGCAGAGAATGATGTACGGTGTTGTTGCTCTGTGGGTCATGGAGGTATGTGCAATCCACTGGTTGATAAAGACATCTCTAAAAAGCACAGCGCGCCTGGCGATTCTTCCGCCTTATCAAGGGCAATGTTGGCAATGGTGGTACCCAAGCCGACGTTGAGGTTCTTCCTGGCGATGCTCTCCGCGTCACAGTGCGCATGGCTCGCCCTTGGACCTTCCGCCCCGGTCAGCACGCTTACTTGTACATTCCGTCAGTTGGACTGTGGACCAACCACCCATTCTCGGTGGCTTGGAGTGAAGAAGAGGAAGACCTCAACATCACCAACATGGTTGCTGACGAGAAGGGACTTCCAATGAACCGCCAAGACATTCTCGAAGCCCGCAAGACAAGCATGTCGTACATTATCCGTCGACGTACTGGTTTCACCGAGAAACTCTACAAAAAGGCTGATCTCTCTGCTGCGGGCAAGTTCACATGCTCGGCATATGTGGAGGGCCCATATGGTGAGTCCCGATCCCTGCTTTCCCGTCAATTTATGCTATATATTAAGCAATCTACCTTGAACATACAATGCATGCTAACATCATCGCAGGTGGTGAAGATCTCAGTTCCTACGGCAGCGTCATGCTCTGGGCTGCTGGTATCGGTATCACGCATCAAGTTCCTCAGGTTCGCGAAATCGTCGCTGCTTACGCCAACGGTACCACCGCCACCCGAAGGCTGACTCTGGTCTGGATCATCCAATCCCCGGAGCACCTCGAATGGATCCGTACATGGATGACTCATATCCTGTCCATGCCGCGTCGTCGTGAGATCCTTAAGATTCTCCTCTTCGTCACGAGACCTCGCAGCACCAAGGAAATTCATTCGCCCTCGTCTAGCGTACAGATGTTCCCTGGCCGACCTAACGTGCAAGCGCTCATTGATCAAGAGATGATGGAGGGTATCGGCGCAGCATGCGTGACGACCTGCGGAACCGGTGCGCTCGCTGACGAACTTCGTCGCGCAGTGCGTCAGCGCGAGACACAATGGAATGTTGACTTCCGCGAGGAATCCTTCTCGTGGTGAATGTGTCCACCCTAATGACTGCTTAACAAGATGCATAGCGTCACTTCGTCCTTCCATTCAATCGCTTTGACTTGCTGCCTTTCTGAACGTTCAAGTCACTGTCAACCACCTACCGCTATTCTTGCTGGGATTTAATGAAGTCTCCCTCTCTATCCGCAATTATTCTCTTTCTTGTATAAATATTCTCACCTTACTTCACACATACTCCGTTTGCGGACCGTCTTGTTAGGAGCCCCTGGTGACGGCAGGGTAGGCGAAGGCAACATGAGGCTGGGTTGGGATGGATATAGCAAGAAGAGTGTCTAGATAGACGGACGCGGCATATCCCGAGCAATCTACGTGGCCTTACTGCTGCATACAGTCGACCCCAATTCCTTTGTGCCCAGGTGCATTGCATAGTACGTGTGGTGACGCGTTCATTGCTCCACCTATATGTTTAAACTCTGCACCTTCGGAGCGACTCAACTTAGCACAGGTCACCCTGTACACTTTCTGCCCCACGTAACAAACTGCTGACTCCGAGGACTAAAAACAAGTTTAAAACAGTTGCACGCCGTGTGGGAAACAAGCCTCCATGATCAGCAATCTCAGGCCCAAACGGAGCGCGCGATGGAACGCGCAACGGAGATCAGGCGCGAGTGTGGCGCAGCTCCTCGCGAATGTCCGATCAGCACCAGTGTCGGGAGGAAGTTATATCCTGGGTTAAGGCCTGTGTTGTTTATCTATGCGCGCTTTTGGAAGTTGGGTGCAGTGTAGGAGTGTGTTTCTAGGCGCCCTGGAGATTATACGCTATTGCGTCAGCTTTGGAGGATGTTGCGTGTAGATTGTACCTCCGAGGTACCGGGGTCCTAAGCTTGTGCGCTGGGTGTGGGGTGTTCTGTTGCTGCCCCCTCAGCTTCTGCGGTAGTAAAAGTTAAGTTTTTATTGTATAATATAGAACTGTAAAATATTATTAAAATATTTATAAAAGTAAAAGTTATAAACCGTCTTTTATTATTTTTTAAATTTATTTTTAAAGTTTTTAAAAATAATATAAAAAGATATTTTTTTAAAACTTTTTTTATATTATTATTCACGCTATTAATACTAAGCTTAATAAGCTTAAAAAATATTATTTCTTTCTTTTAATATAAAATATATATTAATATTTATAGAAGAAAAAAATATGCTATAGTAATTCTCTATTAAATTATAAAAAAAAAATAAAAGTAATAAAAAATATAACATTTTCTCTAGTTTCTAAAAGAAAAAAAATTTTTTTTTTAATTTTATTTACTATTACTAGAGTTTAATATTAAGATTTTAAAATAGTAGTAAATAAACCAATAAGGGGGTAGTATATAATTATAATAATTAGTTACTTACTATAGCTTTATTAACTCTATAGTTACTATTCTACTTTATTTATATTAGCTTAAAGTATTATACCTATTTTATAGACTATTTATTAGGGTAAATATAAGTATATTTTTATATATACGCTCTTATATTTTTATAGGTAAGGGTTAGGCCCGTAGTTTATGTATTACTTTATATATATTATCCGGCGCATTGCGTATAGCCTGGGGAATGCGATGGCGAAGGTAGGCGTACTGTATGTGATATTTCGCTAGTCTACGCATTAATCCACTGATTCCACTGCAGACCAAGCCGTCCATATGTCGAAAACGAGGGCGACACGATATCATGGCGCACAGTGCTGCGGCCGGAACGGCGAGCGTTTTCTAACGTCGTGATACTTGGTCAACAGCTAGGTATATACTACAAAATTACCTATTTCAACGATCACTTACATTAACGTAAGGATACCTTTTATAACCTACGTACTTTACTAAAGCTTCTAATAAGGCTCTCCTCTAGTAGGGTACTAAGAAACTTATAGCGCTTTAATAGATTCTAAAAATATTTTAGACTCTCTACCTCTTTATACTATATAAACTTATAATAACTACTTCTATTCTAACCGTATTTAGGGGTATCCTTATACTTAACCTAAAAGCTATAAAGTATATTAATAAAGTATAAAATATACTAGAATAATATTAATACCTACTAATCTTATTAAAGGGAAATAGTATAAATCTTATAGAGATAAGTTTTTATATTTAAATATTTTAACGCCGCTAACGCCGCTAAAGTATATAATTTATAAAAATTATTTTTATACTACTATTATTACTATAATTAAACTCGCCTATTATAACTTAAGTAAAGGCAAAAATAAGAAGAACGCCTATAAAATTATATAAGTTATAAAAGACTTATTTAAAAATAGTAATAATTTAGACTAATTAGTTAATAAAAATACTTAGTAGAAAATTTTTAAGGGTAAAAAAATCCCTAAAATATACTACTATTAAATAGCTAATTAATTAATTTACTGTCCTTACGTCCCTGCTTATGAGCATTAGTGCCCTACTCATTCTCAGACAGTCCCTCAACTCCCGATTACACTCACCACGCACCATCCTCGATTTCCTATTGCAGTTAATCATCCAGCATCTACCCTGTCTTCCAACTTTATCTCCCACTACCAGACGCACCTCGCTTCTGGTCTGCAGATACACGTGTTCAATATACTTCCCCGCAAACCTCATCTGTGTAAATAAACCCCACAAGCGAACACGGTTACACCGTCTCGCTACCACTCCACGACTAATTATCGGCATCACATGTACCAGGTGCTAGAGCTAAAGTACCGACATCGCCAAGGTAGGTGTAAACACCGATGTCGATGCTTAGCCAACCGCAAAGCTTAGGAAGCCGGCCCGGTCTAGGCTCACGCGGCTGAACTGGATAAAAGCGTGCCAGCGCCGCTGTTGCGTTGCGTCACTGACAAATGCTTGTGTAATGGTAATACCTGAGGATTTGGAAAGGTCGCCGGGGCTCGAGCGTCGAGAAGAGACGGGTGTGAGTTGGGCGCACGAACAGCAAGAGAAGGATGCAGCGAGACATTGAAGGCTCCGCACCTGATAAATTTGGCGTACAGTCCTATCCATCGCAGGGAGCATCAGAAGAAACGGTGTATACGGGTCGAAGAGGTCTCCGAAGCACGATTGTCCCGAACAATATTGGCATAACGATCACATGTCGAGATACTTCATCCAGGCTCTCAGGTTGTACTTCGCGCTATCGACCAAGTGTGCAGAGGTACATTCGACCATGACGTTCGTCTACATACGTGCAAGAGATCGTCCAGAATCTTTTGTGTAAGGAATGACAGCGTAGTGCCGCCCACATCCTGCCGTAGACTATGGCGCTGCAAAATCCTCAGTGCCTTGTTTTACCGTAGGATGAGAAATGCGAGGACCGATAGTAGGTCGCACCGTCCATTCATTGTGCATGTTGCACGGAATGTTCGCCCGGCTCGACAATCGCCACGTCATGACAGTCAACGGTAGATCTACCGACGCAAAACTACAAGCATCATGTCCTCTTTGGATCTCGTACCAGTATACGAGCCCCCAGCTATAGCATGAACAGCTGTCCGATCAACACAAGGAGGTGGTAGCACGGATCAACTAACCGGTGGTAGAATTAGCCTACGGATTGTTACACGCATGTACCTACAACAGCGCTCCAGTTGCAGATATCTGACCCGGATCAGGTGTAAGACATAGTACGAAGAACCATTGTAGTGTCTTGCACAAGGGGTAAACAGATTAGCATGAAGTGCTTGAGCATGTAAGCGTCGCACAAATATGGATAACCTTGGGGATCGAGGCATTAGTTTGCTCAAGTAACATCATAAACATCCCAAACTGGAGACGCTGGGATACAACATGTATAGCGTCATTCGTATGGCGAGTTGGAGGTGTATATATCTGAGCACAGTGGAACTACGAAACACCCAGGGTCTATCGGTAACTTCAGGTCGTGTCAATATGATCTATTAAGGTCGATACCAAGCGTCTAGAATGTGAAACATTGTTCAGTCTAGACCTGTGCCGAACAGGTGAACGTCTTGCTGGTGGCTTTCAGCAATATACGCTCGATTGCGCCGTCCCTGCTCCGAATCCTGATGGTTCCCATGAGATTGAACCAAGTAATCTCTCTCACCTTCACGCTGCCTGCTCCGGGCTCTCGATCCTAACAGCCTCGACCTCTTCCTCCATCTTCCATCGCTTTTGAACGCCTTCCCAACCTCTTCTCACCACATCAGCCATAACGCCCGAGGTCCCTCCCAGGAGCTTCATCGCTTCTTCGATGCTCACCAGATGGCTCTCGTATGCCTGCTCCTCTTCATCCACTCCTGTGCCCTCATAGTGCACCGGCTCATATCCCTCCGGCTCCATTGCCACTCTCTGCTTCAATGTCAGTCCGGCAGGATATGCCGGCGGTGGTTTATACGGCTCATCAGGTCGAGACACAAGGAGGGGTTCGGAGTCTGGAGGGAGTGTCTCAGCAATGTACCAGTACAGGAGGTACTGCTTCGTGTGGCGCGCAAGAGGCATCATCTGTATCCAAACAGGCTCTGCGGTCATTGGCGGCGCGGTGATCCGTGGGTGCGCCTGCGGCTGGAGATGGGTCGTGGGCAGCGGTAATAACCTGTTACGGTACCCTGACTGCACATAGTGTGTAATCAGCACGCGGTTCCGACATCTTTATGAGAATCTTAAGATAACATGAAGACGTAGAATGGTTCCCTACCTCCTCAAAACCCTCCCTTTCAGCGCCCGCCCTTGTATCCTCTCCTGCATCCCGTCGTCCCTTGGGCAAAAAGAAGTACTTGCCCACGCGTCTATCCACCGCGCTGCACACAACAACGCGCTCCGAAGCTATGTGGAAGATAGCAACACCAGCCCCCTGAACAAAGTCCTCAGCGGCATACTGTGAGAAAGTAGGTGCTGTGGATCTTGGCGCGCTCCTCGGCTTGCTGCTCGACATGGCAGAGTCGTTGAATGATTCAGTGGGAGGCTGTGATGGTGAGTTGAGGGAAAGGCAGCAGCATGAATCAAGTAGGCGCCATTTCATCAGCAGAGCAATTGACAGGCGGCACCGTGGCTGAGACCTTGCAGGTGCGTTTGGAGGGCTCTTCGAATGTTGATTGTTCCTTGCCAATGTCTGATGCGCTCGCTTAACGTTTTAGTGCTAGTGCCCAAATACATCACGTGCCTGGTTGTTCACCACAACCTCGGGACTGCCGCAAAACGCAACGCAACACGCAAACATCAAAAGAATAAAAGAATTGACCATGCCAGGGGTCGAACCTGGAATCTCTTGATGTCCGAACTCAATTAGGATGAATCGTAGTCAAGCTCCTTGCCATTGGGACACATGGCCGTCAAATTCTTTAATTGATATCATGTTCGAAAATTTTGCATGTATATATAGAAATAGTTACGCCAGCCAGAATGCTAGAGATCTTCAGACGATGGAGCAAGCTGATACTTACAAATAGGGATGGTTGGTGTAGGATTGGCCAGCGTGTGTGAAGAGCTCGCGGTCATCTACAGCGAAAATTTTCCCTCCCTTTGTGCCCCCCTCTTTTCCGATATCGCACAAGGTCTCTCCCACCCAATACGACACCCAAGCACGCCACCTCCCCATGGAATATTGCTATACTGAGGTCGTATCCTTTTAAACGCTAGCTTCGGCTTTTAAATCATTGCGTACACGGGTTAGCACGTAATAGAGTTCCCTCACTGCGTTCGTACACCGGGATTGAAGTCTAAGGCATACTTATTGTTTTTCAATTAAGCACTACGTAGCCTAACAGTAATCACTACGTGTATACAAGCTAAGAATCAAGAGTGCGGTCTACTACTACATCGCGATCTAATCGCTCCAGGATAGGTAATACGTTAGTCAACCGGATGCCTGCATCTTGACAGGTGAAGGATCTCGACGTTCTCAAGATTTCGTTATCCTCCTGAACGACGTTAACAGATCATGTAATAAATAAGCACAAACCATAACACGTTGATTAAGGACCTCGATTCTTCCAAGATCGCGACAGAATACCGTATCAAAAACCTAATCACCGCCGCTCAATTCGTTGCCGTTGCCTTAAACGGCTTGACATATAAGTAGTTCGCCATCCACGAGCTGGACATCGATTGCGTAGCTCCTTACTCAAGACCGGTTATATGGGCACAGAGCTGACGCGTGATTTATAGATATGGTGCAGCGGTGAAATGGGTTTCGGGAAAGGAAAAGGGTGATGTAGGGGAGAATATCGGAGGGAGGGGTAGCCTTCGAGAGCGTTTATTCGTTTGGTATTAAATCTCACAGCTCGAAAGATAGTGACATGAGATCCGATACGTCCTGCGAATGGGGCCATTGGAGACTATCTGGCGAAGTTTTTCTGCTCTTCAAACTTCTTCATACAACTGTCTGCTCCGCTATACATCAAGATACAACTTCCTCGTACACACGATGCCGTCATGCTGTTGTTCATGCCGCACGGCAAGTACCATACACGCGCTTCCCCGGCGTTCTTGTCTCACTCCATCCCCCACCTGGGCAATCCTGCATCATTGTCCCTAAACACTCTGCTTAACCCTACGCGACATACATATTATACTTATCATTCTCTTGGCATAACTTGTTTCGACCGCGTTAGAGCTCCGGACAGCTTGCGCCAACATCTACTCGCACAGCAATAACATGTTAACACCATTCAGCACGTTTCGGTACCCCTACGCAACGCGCATCCCCCTCGACCTGTCATCTCGCACATCACACGTATTGCATCACGCTCACCCACATCGCCGCAAAGCGCCTCCTCACTCGGTTTCTTCCGCGGCCCTAGCTGTCGTCCATCTTGTCATTCTACGAGAATTCCGCGATCAGCTCGAGTCCGCGCAGCTCCGAGTCACTGCGGAGCGAGAGACACCACGTGCGAAGGCCATCCCGAAAGGCAAACCATAAAGCCGTCCCACAAACCCAAGCAACAAGAGAGACCGAACGCAAGATGGGCGGCAGAGAGCAGAAGAGGCTCAACGTGAAGGCCAACCCAGGATATGAAAAGGCAGGCCTGAAGAACTACGCAAGCCTGTTGAAGAAATGTACTTGTCCTCACTATTCGCTTTCCTCTGTCCTCAAGCATATGTGATATCTGGTAGGAGACACGTGTCGGAGGTTGCTGACCATGACAGACGACCATGGAAGGGCTGTACCAGAAGGTTGACGAGGTAACCAAGAATTTTAAGAATCTCTTGAAACCCGAGGGTAAGAAGTCTATCATGCCCGTCCTCCGGAAACTCTAGGAGGATGGCCAGAAGGGCGAGATCAAAGCCGAATACCAGGTCAACGACTCCATGTACCCGTGTCCTGTTGAGATTGGGACACTGCCGCAGGTGTGCAATTTGCACTTCGATACGGGGAGCTCGGATTTGTGGGTACGTGTCTTTTCTCCCCATTGTCTCTCGTGATACTGCAGCGCCGCGGCAAGAACCTGATAATAACCTATGTTGCCATGGGAAATGTTGTGAAAGAGGCGATCCACGGGCCAACATCCCATAAGTACCAAGCAGTATTGGTGGGTGGCTAACAACACAGGTCTGGTCCACCGCACTCGACTCCGCCACCCAAGCCGCCGGCAAAGCCTCCAAGCACAACATCTTCGACCCCAATCCTCGCGCACCTTCAAAAAGATCTCGGGTGCCTCCTGGAGCATCCGCTACGGCGACGCGTCCAACGCCTCGGGCATCGTCGGCACCGACCACGTCACGCTCGGTGGCCTCATCATCGAAAACCAGGCCCTTGAGCTAGCGTCCAAGCTATCTTCTGAATTCACGCAAGGCGCAGGGGACGGCTTGTTAGGCCTAGGGTTTGGCAATATTAACACGGTGAAGCCGAAGGCGGTCAGGACGCCCGTAGAGAACATGATCGAGCAGGCGGATATCGCGGAGGGGGAGGAGCTGTTCATGTGCTATCTTGGCTCCTGGCGGGACAAGAATGAGAAAGACCACGGCGAGTCATTCTTCACGTTTGGATATATCGACAAGGACGTCTTGAAGTAGTGTGGGACGGATATCGATTACGTGCCTGTCGACCCGTCCAAGGGCTTCTGGCAATTCAAATCCGAGTCTGCGAACATCAACGGCAAGCCTATCAAGCGTAAAGGCAACACGGCTATTGCGGACATGGGTACGACGCTGGCGCTCGTGGATGATGGCTTGTGCAGAGCTATCTATGGGGCGATCCCGGGAGCTAAGTTCGACAGCAGGCAGCAGGGCTAGGTGTTCCCTGTCGACACGCCCGCGAAGAAGCTGCCGGAAGTCACCGTCGCGGTCGGCGACAAACAGTTTCGAGATGCAAAAGGAGGACTTTGGGTTCGCGAGGTGCGGGGGCGGGATGCAATACGGGGGGATTCAGTCGAGGGGCGATATGGGTTTGACATCCTAGGGGATACGTGGCTGAAGGGGGTGTATACGGTGTTTGACCAAGGGAAAAAGAGGTTGAGTGTGGTGCAGAGAGTGGAGGGTACGTAGAATGTTGCGGCGCCGCAATGAGAGCCCGGAGATTGGATAACGGAGGTAAATATGTTGTTCGGATGGAGGGATTGAGAGAGTCGATGCATTGTTGTACGTGGGTATCCTGAATCTAGAGACTGTTGTGCCATGCTCCATACTATGTGCTCAATCAAACGTGGTCTTCTTGCCTTCGCTTTTCACAATGGCAGCGGAGGCTCTAGGAGCATTCGTGTGCGCGTCTCCGGGTACGATTGTCCGCGGATCGACTTTGCGCTCGCGGAAGTTTTTCTTTGGATTAAGCGAATTTCCATTTCTTTGCTGTCGCCGGGAGCTTCCTTGCTCTCCTTCTGCATCGCCACCCTCAAGCTTCTCCTTGCCGAAGCGCTTCTGGTACCTCGTCGTAGAATCCTCCGCGAATTCACAGCGGAGATCTCGACCGAGGAGCTTGTTGAGCTTGAACTTGCGCTTCTTGGACTTCTCACTCATCCCCTCTTCATCCTCGCCATCATTGGCAGACTTCTTCTCAGATTTGGTATCTTTATATACGAAGCCTTTGACCGCCGCCGTCGCGGAGTCTACGTCTTCAAAGGTAACCCAAGCGAAGCCCTTGCACTTCCCCGTGTCCTCGAACGTCGCCATGTGTATATTCTCAATCGGCCCGCACGGCTTGAAGTGCGCTTCAAGATCTTCCTTGGTCGTCTCGAAACCCAGGTTGCCAACGAATACTTTTTTACTGGGAAATTTCCGGTTGATTCTGCCTTGGATATCTATGTGCGTCTCCCGCGCCTCCTTGGGCTTGTCTGGGCGACCTTCGAAGGATTTGGCATGTTTGATGAGCAGTGACCGCCGGTCCATGAGGGTTTCGGTCAAGGCGATGGCGCTGTACATGGCGAGCTGGGTGGAGAAGTCGACGTAGGCGAAGCCTTTGTTTTGGGGTTTGGCGTCGGTCCAGTTGGGCCGCGGAGGCGCTTTCGGCGCGGGCATGTGTATTCGTGTGATTTCGGAGTCTTTGATCTCGGCATTGGAGGTGAGGAAGGTGCGGAGGGAGTCTTTGGTGGCGGACCACGGGAGGTTGCCGATCCAGACGCTGAACTCGGAGCGCTTGGCTCCCTTGTCCTTGCCATCGGTCTTGCTCTCTGGCTCGTTCGCGGCCGGAGTGCCAGAGGTGCTGTCCGCGGGCGCAGGGTGGGACTTTGCCTTGTTCGCTTTGCGGGCGGCTTTCTTGGAGGCGGGCTCGGGGAGGGAGACGTCGATTTCGATTTCTTCGGGCAGCGTCTCTCGCTTGCGCTTCTTGGACGCCTTCTTCTGCCCCTCGCCGTCCTGTGCTCCTGCCTCAACGTCCTCCGCGGCTCCCTCTGCTCTGGGCTTCTTCTCTTTTCTGTCCTTTTTGGCACTCTTCTCTTTCTGGACACGCCTCTCGGCAACTGACTCGGCGTCAGACATGTCGGCGCACTGGGACCTGGGGGTGGGGGCTGCGTGGACGTGTTGAAGATTTGCGCATTGTGGAAAATAAAACGGGGCTAGTCTAGCTCGCTCGACAACGCTTGGCGTGGTGCCTCGTCTGCTCTATCAGCATATGCCTTGGAGCGTTTTAGGATGTCGCACAGCATCCATCAATGCTGCTACAATGTGCACAAGCAAGTTAGGTGTCCATGTACACGGCAGCGTCGGCATCGCGGCCCTTGGAGTTAGCAATGCGTCCGGCGAGCGCTGTTCCGCCGGTTCACGGTGCTGCCAACAAAAGCCGGGCAATGGCAGACTGCACATGGCTAATCGGAGCGTCTGTCGGCCCTACCGCCTCACACGCCAGCTTGCCCAACGCGACTGCACGACAGGCAGGCGACGCCCAGGGAGACGGGTGGGATTGGCAATCCCAGCTTTCAGAGAGCATTCATTCTGCGAGCGGCTTCTGCACGGCTGACGACGCAATACTGCCTACGCGTGGCGTTCACCGGCGAGTGGCTCCGGCAGCGCGCGTGAGCCAGCACGTCCCCCCGCAGCTGCTAGTGAACTAGGCAGCTGCGACCTCATCCACCTCCCCTCCCCGTCCGCCCGCTCCCATCCCCCATCTCTCGACCGCCTCTTCTCAGCATCTCAACACGCCGTCGTCGTGTGCCCGCTGACACTGCGCGCCGCAGGTCCCCCTCAACACCTCTTTCCCACTCCCCACGCAGCACCCCGCCGTCAGCCTGAGTGCAGCCGCCCAGCATGGCGACGACCAACGTCCCGGTGACGCTGGACACGCTGATAGTCGTCAAGATCCAGCTCCAGGGCAACACGCGCCGCTTCAAGGTCCCGCTGCGTGACCTGGGCGTGAGCGTCTTCCCCGAAAAGGTGCGTACTGATGCCGCCGCTGCTGCTATAGCTGGCGCGCTCCTCGGCAGCCTGGCCGCGCCGCTCGAGCTTACCAGCAGCTCCATCCGGCTCCCACATGTCGAGATGCATACTGACCTGACTCCGTGCCCAGCTCCGGCACCTCCTGCAGGTTCCTCCGGGCCAGGACGTCGTCTTCGAGCGCTACTCGGACAGCGCTGGCGCCTACGTCACCCTCGACCCCAACAAGCCGCAGGTCTACAAGACCCTCTTCCGCGCCGCCAAAGCGAAGCTCAAGCTGCGTCTGCGCGCCACCATCCCGGGCCAGGAGACCGACAACGCTACCCAAGCCCCACCCCCCTCGGTGCAGCAGCCGCTTCCCACTCCGCCCAGCTCGCTCCACCGCATGAGCGCCGAGACCCTCTCGCCTACCCGTGCCGAGCCTGCACCTGTCTCTCCGCCCATTGCCCACTCCCGACTCTCCGTCAGCTCTCAGACTCGCCTCTCTCAACCGCCATCCTCCATGCCTGCTCAGACCAGCCCGATCTCTCCGCTGGTGACCAGTACGGCAGATGCCGAGGTCAAGGGCGAGGCGCATGTGCCCGGTCCTTTCACCGCCCAGCTCGCTACCCGTCAGAGTAAGACCCAAGAACCATACACTCGTCAAGGCACACTAAAGGGCCACCCAGACTTCTTCAGCGGTCTCGCAGCTGCCTCGCGCAACGTCGACCTGGCTCTCCGCCCCAAGATGGAGCCTGCACAGACCACCTGGGTCGTGTATTGCAACAATTGCAACTTGGCCATGGAAGACGAGCATTACCACTGCAGCATCTGCGACAACGGCGATTACGACCTGTGCCCGCCATGCGTCGATTCAGGCATCCACTGTCCTGGCTCTGGCCACTGGATGGTCAAGCGATTCGTCAAGAACGGCAGTGTTGTCAACAGCACCACCGAGCGTGTCGGCCCCAAGGATAAGCTGCAGGCCGAGCAGGAGATGCCCGGCGCTTTCACCGACGAGAAGCAACCCACCCTTGAGAAGCAACAGACCGACGAACCCACCCGCACTTGCAACTGCTGTGTCCAAGGTATGCTTATCTTCCCTAACCCACTGTCCACATGTCTAACGCTAGCAGTCCTTCATGAACGCGAGTTCGTCACATGCACTACTTGCGAAGACTACGACCTCTGTATGCAGTGCCACATCGACAACAAGCACGGCCACCACCCCGGCCATGCTTTCAAGGCTGCCACTGAGCAGACCTCCATGCCCGCGCTTGCCGACTTCCTGTGCAATGCTGGCCGCAACGTCCGCCATTCGGCCATTTGCGATGGCTGCGAGAAGTCCATCTACGGTGTGCGCCACAAGTGTCTGAACTGCCCCGATTGGGACTTCTGTTCCGAGTGCATCAAGAGCGCCAAGTTCATTCACCCTGCCCACCGCTTTGTACCCATCTACGAGCCACTGGCTGAGCCCGTGAGCAGCGGCAATCGACACTATGGAATCTACTGTGATGGCCCGCTCTGTAAGGACAAGGATAGCATATCCTACATCGAGGGCATTCGATACAAGTGTGCTGTGTGCCACGACACCGACTTCTGTGCCAACTGCGAGGCCCACCCCTCCAATAGGCATAACCACACCCATCCACTGATCAAGTTCAAGCGTCCTGTACGTTCGGTCAGCGTCACTACTCTCAACGAGGATAGGAATGGCACGTCCATTACTCGCGTGGGCGATCGCGAGCCCGCTAAGCGGTCTGCTTCAACCGAGACTATTCTTGCCTTGCCTACCAATGCCGCTACTCAGGTCCAAACTGTGGCTGATGTGAAGCCGACCGAGGAGTCCCAGCCGAAGCTGACCAAGGACAAGATTGAGATCCGTGACCTCCTTTCTGAACCTGTCCAGGAGAAGGTCCCTGTATCCAACCCTGGCTCCAAGGCCGTGCAGGCCGTGCCTATTCCTGTTAAGGAGCCTGAGAAGGAGACCGAGCCTCCCAAGGAGGAGATTGACGCCCACTTCGTCCGCGACTCGATCGCTGATGGTACCAAGATCTGTGCTGGTTTCCAATTTGTCCAGGTTTGGACACTCCGTAACCCAGGTCCGAATGCTTGGCCCGCTGGCTGCAGCGTCCGCCACGTGGGCGGTGACAACATGCTCGATCTTGATAACACGCGTGCTTTGAGCTCGAGCGAGCTTGCCGAGGCTAGCGAGAGCAATGTCATTGGTCGTACCGTGGCTCCCGGTGAGGAGGTTGCGTTTCGCATCGTTCTCAAGGCTCCGATCCGCGAAGGTACCGCCATTTCCTACTGGCGTCTCAAGACGGCTGAAGGTATGCCATTTGGCCATCGCCTCTGGTGTGATATCCAGGTAACCAGCCCACCGACGCCTGCCTCCCCGCTTGCACAGGCATCTGTCGACGCAGAGGCTTCTAGCTCAACCACTTCTCCTGCCAAGAGCTTGTTCGTGGCTCATCGCATGCAACAGGCTCAACAGGAGACCTTGGAGCGTCTGCAGCGCATCAAACAACAGATGGAAGACGACCAGGATAAGCACCAGGCAGAGCGCATGGCTCGGATCCAGAAGGTTCGCAAGGCTGCTGTTGAGCGCCTTTTGGAAGCTCGTCGCAAGGAGCAGGAAGCCCAGAATCGCTTCCAGGCTGCCCCAGTACAGTCACCGTCCCCCGCGGTACCTGTCAAGACCGAGACTGCCGAGCTTCCCGCCGAGAAAGAGATTGTGCAGCAGCCCTCCGCACTCGAGGCAGCCACCCACTCTTCCAGGATGATCTTCCCTCGGCTTGACAAGGAATCTCCCGGTTCTAGCACCCACGAAGCCGTGACCGCCCCGGCTGAGTCCTCCAGTCCCGCTACCGTGTCCGACGATGAGTTCTTCGAGGATGCAGAGAGCGTTGAGATCATCTCTGATGATGGCGAGGACGACGACGGTTTCATGACGGACGAAGAGTACGATATTTTGGAGTCGGCTGACGAGAGCTTCCCATGAGCCTTCGAAACCTCAACAACGCATCGACTTAAGACGGTATTCTGGTAGACTCCGGGCTGCCACCCGTTTCACCTCTCCCGGTAGCTATAGGCATTCAACGCCCTTTTCATGGCGTTTCATAGGAATTTGGATCGCGGGCTTATGGGACGTTTGGGCTTGGTTAAGGTACTGATATGTTATATCACAACACACTCCTTCACGGCGACACTGCTTTGCCTGACTGGGCGCCTCTGGCGCTCGGCTACTGGGAAGTAGGCATCATGTGTGCGATTATATATGCGAATTTTCCCTTTGACTGCTATAGGATTAGTATGAATGAGAATGCTGTTTCTTTGAAACCTCGTGCTGGTCTTGACAGAAATAATACCACGATAGAATCCTCACTACAATACGGTTGAAAGTAGTGGGAACTTTATAGCGGCGTTGTCGTGCTACACACTGCAGGTTCTTCCTTTATCGTCGTTATCGGCCTGAATAGATTATGCGACAACCAGTATAATATAGGGGGGTGAAATAGAAAAAGCGTAATTACAAAAGTTATCTTTTTAAAAAAAAATTATATAAAATTAATTACTAACTCTAAAAATACGTAACTATTATTATATTAAAAAGAAAATTATAAAGAATTCTATAAGTATTTTACTTACTACTTATAAATTATGTATAATAAAATAAAATAATCTAAATATAGTAATTTTTTATACCACTTTTTTAAGTTCTTATAACTTTTTAGTTAGTAAATATATTTAACTAAAATTTGAATTATACCTTTTTAGGCCTAGTATAGATTACGTAACTAGATTTTTAAAGTATATTAGTAATCTAATAATAAAATTATATTAATTATAAAAATATTACTAAGGCTAATATAATTACTAATTACGTAATATATTATTAATATTATAGTATATTATAATATCTTTTAACTTTTATAAACTTAAACTCCTATTTTCTTAAAATAGAGGTAAAATTCTTAAAACTTAAATATAAAGTTAATCTTCTTTTAAAAGATAATAATATACCTATTTTAATTACTACTATTTAAAATAAATTACTAAGTAATATTTATAACGCTATAAGGTATATTAAAGATAAAAATAATAAAAATAATAAAAATAATAATAATAATAATATAAAAAATGTTAAATATAGTAGAATAATAAAGTTAACTAAATAAAATAAATAAGTTATTAATAGAAACTTAACTAGAAGTCCTAAAAAAGAAAATAAAAGAGTATTAATAGAAAATAGTCTTAATATTATAAAAAGAACTTTATAATTTTTTTTAAAAGAAGAGGACTACTCTATTAATATAAGTAAAAAAAAACTAATAATAAATAAAGAATACGCTAAAAAAAGATTAAAATACGCTAAAAAGACTATAAAAAATATAAAAAATATAAACTTAAAAAAATAATATTTTCTAATAAGTTAGTAATATAAAGGGGTAAAGCTAAAAAAGAATATTATAGAAAAAGGAGTAATAATAAAATTAAAAGAAATTAGCTATTAGCTAATTATAAAGTAAGTTACTTTAATTTTTTAAAATATTAAAATATATAACTTTTTATATATTTTTAAGTTATAGTTTTAGTTTCTTAATATTATTTATATTAATTATATTATAGGCTGAGATCTTATCCTATAAGTTTAGAGTGTAATTTAGGTAAAAGGTAGAAGTAATTTAGTATTTATTAAAATATATAATTCTTTTACTTCTTATACTAGTAAGAATTATATAAATAAAGTCCTTATACCTAAGGTTAAACTAAGTATAAAAAGGGGTAAGTTTTATAATACTTTTTTACTCCTTTTTTTAATAATATATATATATATATTATTATTATTATATTATATTATAATTATAATCTTTATATTTATATATATATTTGTATATTTATATATTAATCGAATAAAAAGTGTGGCTGTAGTGGCTGTGTAGGCGACTAAAAGGGGTATTATAATCTTTATAATAATATTAATATAGATTAGTAATTATAATAAGACAACGTCCCTATTTATAAAACTATAGACGTTTTAACTTAGTTTAAAAATAATAAAATTAAACTATTTTTTTACTTAGCCTATAGTCCTGATTTAGCCCCTATAGAAAATATATAGGGTTTATTAAAATTAGGGCTAATTAAAAATAAAAAAGCTAATTTAGGTGTAGAAAATAGTTTAAATAGTATAAAAGCCTTGTTACGGAGGCTTAAAAAGTAAATATTAAATATTAATATTTAATAACAATCTACGTATAGGAAGCTTGCTAGGTATTTTAAAATAAAATAAAAGTATATACTACAACGCTAGCTTTGCTTACGTAGGCGTACCTATCTTAATACTTATATTTAAGTTAAAGGCGCTTTTATATTTATAATACTATTCCTTTCTTTAAGAAGCTTTATTTTTAAAACTTTATAATTAGTTTTATATATTCTTAACTTTTATATAATAGGGCGGAGTTAGATATTTATAAAAGTAGAATATTTTTATTAAAGTAGTAAAATATATAACTACTTTAATAGTAAACTATAAAGCTGCTTTTATTATAATCTAATTATTAAAATTATAAGTACGATAAGTAAGTGTAGCTCTTTTTATCTATTACTTATATTTTTAAAAAAGCCTTTTATACTAAGCTATATCGTTTTTATATTTCTATTATACTACTTATCTACTAGTTATGCCTTATTATCTATTAATTATCTATTAAATTATTTTTAGTTTTTTACTATTATTTATTATTAGTTAATTATTTATTTATTATAAGCTAGGTAATAACTATTTATATATTATAAGCCTTTAGAAAGGATATACTTAATTATTATAGTATTTATAGGTAACGCCGGTAGTATTTTATAAAGTATTCTTAATAGCCTATAATGTTAAAATAAAATTATTAGTTAAAGTTATCGTAGTCCTTTTATTTAATAAGGAATTTTAGTAGGCTCTTATAGCTAGTATTTAGATTAATTATATATTTATTAATTTTATAGTCTAGTATTACTATAATATTATAGATAGGTAGTTTTTTTTCTATAGTAATAGATTTTTATAACTATTATTACTGCCCTAGTAGTAGTATTATATTTTATAAATAAAATAGCTATAAGTAAAATTATAAGTAAACGTTCTTAAGCGGAGCGTAACTAGTAAAGTTAAGTTTAAAATTTTAACCTATATTACGGCGATTATTTAGTTACCTATTATAAATATTTATAATTTTAAATAGTTTAAGATTTTTATATTATATTTATATACTAATTGAACAAATAGTGTGGCTATAGTAGCTTAGGGCGACTAAAAGGGGTTTTAAAAAAGGAGGAGTATATACATGCCTTTATACTTAATGTGTCGAAAAATTAATAAGATTTTTATTTTTTAGTTTTTTAGAGCAACGCGTATAGACGTTATATATATTAAATATAATTTAGTTATCTATATAGATTTTTAGGGCCGGTAATTATTAATTATTAGTATATTTTTTTTATTTTTACTTATATCTACGTTAGTACTAAGCGTAGTTATTATTTTATATAGTTTATATATATAAGAAGTCTGTTTATAGCTTACGCGTTATAAGTTATATTTTATTCTTTTAATAGTGTACTAGATATAAAGGCATGCACATACTCCTCCTTTTTTAAAACCCTTTTTAGTCGTCTACACAGCCACCACAGCCACACTTTTTATTCGATTAATATACAAATATAGTATACTAGAAAATTTAGTATCTATACGTAATAAATATTTTTTTATAACTTTAAATAGTATTATATCTATTAATATAATACTACTATTTACTTTAAACTTTATAATAGGTAATAACTTTATTTAGTTATTTTATTTATAGTTAATAAAATAGTATAAATAAACTTTTAACGCCTAATTAGTAATTTTTATTTATTTATCTATTTTTAAGTAGAAGACTATAGATAATTTTAGTATTATACTAACCTTTTTATATAATTATTTTTAAAACTAAGACGTAAATTACGTACTGTAATTAGTTATAAATTTTAATAAATATCTCTTTTTATACTAGACGTATTTAATAAAAATCTAAATATAACTTTTAATATTAAGAAACGTTAAAAGTATAAACATTTTTTTTTTAGATAGTTAGTTAACTAGAATTATAATATATCTATAGTTATAATTATTATAGTAACTTCTAGATAATAGTATAATAAAGTTAATAGATACGCTTATCTAATATATATTTAGTATAGATAAAGGGTATAATAAGCTATACTTACTTTTATATTTTAATTTTATTTTAGTATAAGTAAAGTAATTATATATATATTACGCGACGCTGTTTATATAGTATAGCTAATAATAGTATTATAATAATTATATATATATTTTATATTTACTATTATATTTAGCAGTATAATTATTATAGTATAGCTGTATAAGGCGTATTTAGAATTTATTATTATAGGGCACGAAGAACTTACTAGTAATATATAATAGGTTATTATTTAGGTAATAATTTTATAATTTAATATAAATACTAAAATTATAATAAAATTAGTAAAGTATACGACGTGCACTATTTTCTATAGCGTTAACTATAGTTTTAATAATATTATTATAAAGACTAATTACTTTAAATAGTCCTAATAGGTCTGTGTTATTAGTATCTTTATAACTATTATAAAGTTTTAAAGTAGCGTTTTTATTTTAACTATTAAAAATAAATAGCTCCTTACTAATTTTATAAATTTATTAAAATAAGCTTATAGCGTTTAACTCTATTATATCTATTAAAATTTTAGCTAAGTATATAATATATTAGGAGCCGCTATTATACGCGGCATATATAGGTAGTTTAAATTATTTAGAAGGTAATAGTACTTACTATTAGTATTATATTTAGTTATTATATATATTTATAAAAATATTTTTAATTTATTATATTAACGCGTTAAGCTTTATACTTTTCTTACTAGGCCTATATTTAATTATAAAATTAAATTCTAATAGAAACTTAGTTTATTAAATTTATTAGTAATTTAACTATTTAGTTATTATAAAGTATTCTAAAGTTTTATAATTAGAGAATACCTCTATAGAGTTAGGTATACTAGTAAGATTAGGTTATTACTTTTTAAAAGTACAGACAATCGCTATAAGTTTTTTATTATAAGTAAAATAATTAAACTCTACTAATTTTTTTTTATTAAAAAGAAGGTAATAGGCCGTAAAACGTTATCTTTATACTAAAAAAGTATACTAGTAATAACCTAATTAGACGTATTAGTCTTTATAATTATATACGTATTAGGGTTAAAATAAATAAGTATTAAAACGTTAATAAAGACGCGTTTAAGCTACTTAAAAGCCTCTTTAGTAGTAGATATTAGTATAACTTTTTTTATAGCACTGCGTATTAACTTAATTAGTAGTTTTATAACCTAAAAAAAGCGGTATATAAATTATTAGTAAAAATTTATAAATCTAATAAATACTTAAATATTTTTAACTATTTTAGGTTATTACTAATCTATAATAGCTTTAATTTTAACTAAATCTATCTCTAATCTATTTACTAATAGGATTATACTAAGGTAGTTAATATATTAAATAAAGAATTTATATTTATTAAAATTAAAATATAGTCTAGTTTTACGGAGTTTATATAATATCTAAAAATAGTATTATTTATTATTTTTATTATTTTTACTAAAGACAATAATATTATTTAAGTATATAAAGTAAAAGTCGTCTAGGTAATTATATAATAGCTAATTAATATAACGTTAGAAGGTGCTAGAAGTATTATAAAATTTAAAGAGTATAATTATATATTTAAATAGACTAAACTACGTAAAAAAAGTAGTTTTATATTTATTATCTTTTTTAATTCGGATTTTATTAAATACTATAATAATATTAAACTTAGAAAAGACGCGCACCTTATTTATATAAATAAGTATTTTTTTTAATTTTAGTAGGGCGTTATAATCTTTAATTATAATTTTATTAAAGTAATAATAGTTAATATATATATAGATATCTTCTCTAGATTTCTTAATAACTAGTAGTAGAGTAGTAAATAGAGAGTTATTTTTATAAATATATTTTTTTACTATCTTAGTTTATATATAGGTTTTAATTACCTTAACTTTCTCGCGTAAAGTCTTAAAATAGTATTATATAATTAGCTAGCTACCTTTTTTAAGGTATACCTTATAATTAATACCCGATTATTAGGGCGATAGTTTAGTTATCTCTTTAAAATTCTAAAGGTTAGTAATATAATAAAATTATTTTAGTAATTTTTATTTAATTTTATTAATTATAGGTAGCGGCCTATCTAGCTTTAAATAGAACTTATTAAAATTAGTTTAAGTAGCTATAGTAGTAATATATTTAGTTTTTATAAAAATTATATTAATACGCTAGGTATTATCCGCGTTATTACTAGTTTTAAAATATATTTAGTCCTCTAGTATTATTTAAATAATAGAGTCTAGATTGTAATAAACTATTTTTATAATAGTTTTAGCTAAAATAATCGCTATATTAATACTATTTTTATATTTTAGTTTAATTATTTTAGCTTAACTATTACTGTGCTAGTTATATATTACTTTAATAAGTAGAAATTAATATAGATAGTTACTATAGTAATAGTCTAACTTAAATATTATTATTTTTTTACTCTACTTATATAAAGGGTTATAGATTTTAAACTATAATTATTTAACTATTACGTTATAGCTAATAATATTTATTACTTAGTACTAGTCTTTACTTATTAGGATAACTATACTCTGCTTATACGGAGTAATAGTTATCTGTAATATTATAAGAAATAGGAAATAGTACGAATAATAAATAATAATAGTTATATTTTAATTATATTAATATCTTTTCCTCCTACTATTTATATAATAGCTAGATAGGGGTTCTACGCGCTAGTATAGATTATATAATTATATAATTATAGTTACGTAATCTGTACGCTCTATATTACTAATAAATTTATTTAGGTTAACTACTTTATATATACTAGTAACTCTTTTTTTTATAGTCATATTATATAAATACTCTATCCTTTTATATCTTTTTTTTAAAAGTTTTCCTTTTAACCTTTATGCGATAAAATAAAAAGAATATAATATATAAAAAAAAAATATACTAAAAAGCACTTTATGCGATAGGGGATATCTAATTTAAAATATATAAAATATATAAAATACTTTATTAGGCCTTTTATATAGGCTTTAGCCTATTAACTAAAGCTTTAATACTATAAAAGAGGGTATTAAAAGATACTAATTATACGAGAGAACTATTTAGTTTACTCTTTATAAAAGTATTTATAGGATTATTTTTTTCTATTATCTATTATACTTTAGAGATTTCGCGGTTCTTATATAATTAGTAAAAAAATATAATATTTATTATAAGTTTTTTCTTATTTATCGTACTAAGCTTAATAAAATAATTATATAAAAATTTTAAATCTATATAGACTACTATAGGGGCTAGTAGAAGATTAATTATATAAAAGATCTTATTAATAGTAGTACTAAAAGTAATAGCTATATTAAAGCCTATAACTATTTTATATAACTTACTAGTAAGGATACTTTATATAACTTATTTATATTTAGTTAAGCTCTAATAAATAATATTATTATATATAGTAAACTTAGTATTTATATAATTTTTAACTTTAAAAATAATAAAATATCTAAACTATAAACTAAGATCTTAGTTATTTACGAAAGATTTATTTATAAAAATAAAAAGTTTTATACGTTAAAAGTTTAGTAAAATATATAAAACTCCTTTCTCTACGTTTTTAATTTATTATTTAATTCTTTTATTTAGTGCCTTTACTTCTAATATAGTAGGCTCTCTTATTTATATAGCTATAAAGAGGTTAAATATAGCTTTTAGTTAATAGATAGAAGTAATATATATACTTTTTATATACTATTTAATATACTACTATTAAGCTTTCGGATTAGTTAGATCTATTATATAAAAGCCTTTACTCTATCTTTTTTAGGTTATAGTAATTATTCTATTTTCCTTTAAAGTAATTTTTATTTTATTAAACTCTAGAGGTTTATACGTAGAAAAAAATAACTTATTCTTTATATAGAACTCTATAGCTTATAGTTTATTTTTTATTCTATTTAAAAAGATAGGTAAAATAATACTTAAAATATTATCTATCTATATACTTATTAAGTTAAAAGTCTTTACTTTTTCCTTTATTATAAATAGGTATAGATTATATATAGAGGTGAATATCTTTAGTCTTTTAATATAGTAGTTATAGTATATTTTAAACTAATATAAACCTAATTTAGCTATACTATATAAGGGGCGTATAATTTAAAAAATTATATTAGAGGAAAAAAAATAGTTTATCTCTTTTAGGAGTTTTACGTACAGCGTATAAAATAGTAGATCCTTAAATTATATATAAGTTTAAATAATATTACGCAATTTGTATTTTATATTATATAATTTAAAAAGTATTACGCCTAAAGTTAAAATAAGTCTTTAGCTTATTTTTTAGATAGTTAGTAACTGTATAAAAATAAATTATTTATTATTATTAAAGTAACTAGTAAGTATATAGTAGAATTTTTTATATAAAATTATATTTTTATTCTTAACCTCCTGTACTATTCTAAAATTAAATATATAGCCTATATAAATAGCAGAATTATATATAATAGACTTAAAAATATTATTTATAATAAAGGAATTAATCTCTATATAATTAGATTTCTTAAATAGTATTTTAAGTATTATAATAATATTATTTTAGCGTAGCTTTATTACTTTTTTTTTTTTTTTTTTTAAATAAAGCTACGCTTTTAGCGTAGTACCTTTATTTTAAAAAAAATAATTAGTATAATACTTTTATATAGGTTTTGTAAAACGGCTCTACAATAACCTAAGTATAATAATAAAAAATAAATAGTGCGCGGTTATATATTAACGTATTACGCTAAAAATAGTTTATTATTATAATAAGTTAAAATAGTAATATATAAGTAAGTATTATCTTTTAATCTAGTACGCGGCGTCTATTTATAAAGAAAAAAAATATAATAGTAATAACTCCTTACTATTAATAGTATACTATAAAGTATTAATATACGCTAGTACCCCCCGCTACTATATATATATAAAATATAAAAAAATATAACTAGTAGTCTATTACGCTAGGCAATTATATTAAATTTCTTTATAGATATTATAATATAGCCGAACGGCCCTATAAAAGTGATATATATAGTACTTTTTACGTAACTAAATCTATTTTTATAAAAACTATCCTACTAATAATTCTTATAAAGCTTTAATATACTACTAAAAGACTTCGCTTTTATAGGTAAGTAGGTATAAAATAAATAATAGCTATAATAGCTATAAACTATAACTTTATACTAAAAATAAATAAGTATACGCTATACCTATATAACTATAATAATAGTAATTATTACTAACCTACGCAGTTATAATAGTAATAAATTTTAAAAATCCTATTATTATAAATGCTAACTTAAACTATATCTATAAGTAAAAGTAGTATCTTTTAGCTGTACTAAATAACTAAAATAACTCTAATTACGCTAAGTTTAAGAATAAAATAGTATAGTATACTATTACCTTAATAGCAGTATAGCTATAAAACGTAAAAAAGCTAGTAAAAAGAGTATTAGTAATAATAACTAAATAGGTCTAGCCCTACGAGTAAAAAGAGAAAAGAGCTATATATAAGATAGTAAACACGACAGGTAAATATAATAAACGTAGTAATAATATATAAAAAAGTAAAAAGAAGAGCGTTATAAAATATCTACAAGTATAGGTAAAACAATATATAATAGTTTAAATATAAAATATAATAGTTTAAGTATAAAGAAAATAAGTAGTTAGTATTAAAAAAAAATAAAAAAGTCTCTTTTTTATTATAAAAAACCTATTAATAAGTACTATTATAACCTATCGGCCCTAACCGTTACGGTTAAGCCTAAGTTTTATTACTAGTATAAAATTAAGTTTTTTTTTTAAATTATAAAGGCTTCTACTATATAGTTCTTTTTTAGGCGATTTTACTTTCTTAATTTTTTAAGTTTAGGTTATATAATTATATCCTCCTCTTTTATAGCTAAGGGGTTATTATATAAAAGAAATTTATAATAGTATAGTTTTATATATATCTATTATATAGTTAGTAGACTATTTTTTAAGTTTATAGTAATATTTAGTCTATTAATTAACTATAGTACGTATAAACCTATTTATCCTTTCTTTTTTTTTAGATTAGAACCTCTAATTTAATAAAAAGGAATAGAGTTTTTTGCAGATCTAGTCTATTATATATATTAATTATATAGCTTAGTATAAGCTTTATATAATTAGTCTATAAGGCCTTTAAAGCTTTATAGATAGTATTAGCCTGTATAATAATATTTAGTAATAGTAAAAATTTTATACTAATCTTTAAATAGGCGCTAAAGACGAGAAGTATTAATATAAGGCTATCTAGGCCTATAGTATTATTTAGTACTTTTATAGCTATCTAAAAAATATTTTTATTACTTATATAATATCTAATTTTATTTTTTAAAATATTAAAAACTTACTATAATAGGCCGTATACTTTTTTAATCTTACTAACTACCTAGTAGGCTTTTACTAGTATTTAGTAATAATCTATTCTTATAATCTATATACTATTCTTAAACTCTTTTAAAATAAAATTAGTATCTAGATTATATATAATAAAATCTAAAGGACTTTAGTAGGTATTAATTTAGTATTATATAAAAGCTACTTATATCTCTTATATAAATATTAAATTAAGAAAGATAGTAGCCTAAAATAATATTTTTAAGTTAATAATATAGAGGATATCGCGGTTACTAATTTATATAATATTAATAATAATTTTATAGTTAAAGTAAATATTATTTTTAATAGAGAACTTAAATCTGTATAGAGCTACTCTATATATTTAGTAGTAGTAATATAGGTTTTAAATCTACTTTAGTATAATAGAGTTAACCTTATAGCCTATATTATAAAATAGCTTATAAAGTTATTTTATATAAAGGTATTTAAAGTGTCTATAAAGTCTATAGAGTTCTTTTTTAGTAAAAAATAAAACAGTTTCTATACAGCTTATATTAAAAAATAAGTATTTTTACTTATATATAAATAAAACTATTATACTATTTTTACGTATAATAACGTTTAATATATTATTAAAATATACTCCTATACGGTTAGTATCTGCTAAAAATAGTAAAAAGAATATTAGAGTATTTAAGATATAGTAGATTATTATACTAATTAGGTTCTTAATCTATATAGTACTAAAAGTATATATTAGTATATTACTTTTAAAGCTAATAGTAGTTTTTTTTAGGGTTTAATTAATTTTTATACTAGAGTTTTTATAAACGTACGCTTTAAGCTAGTTTTTACTAACTATTAAGAATTTAGCTATACTTATATTTTAAAATTTACTTTAGTACTGTATACAGTACCTTCCTTTAAGAGTAAATTATTTAGCTATCTTTCTTTTATTTATAAAGAATATATCTTTTACTATTATATAATAGAGAAATAAGGTAATAGTAAAGTATTAAATTACTTTTTTCCCTTTTTAAAAACTAAAGTTAAATATAGTTTTATTTTCTAATTTCTTTATATTATTATATAAAAATTCTTTAAAGTCTTAAATATAGAGAGTAATATTATTTTAGAAAAGTATTTTCTTATAAAAGTTTTTATATATTATAATATACTAGTTGCGTACTTAGGCTTTATTTTATATAAAATAGTTTAATAACTAGTATTTTTTTTTATAGTAAATAAAGTATTTTTTTTTTTTACTATTAGGGTTATACTTCTAAATTTTTAAAAGGGTTATTATATATAAAAATAAAATTATTAGTACTAGGGGGGTTTATTTTTATTATTAGTATACCTCCGGTCTGTATAAAAGGTTTTATATAATACTTATAATTAAATATAGTATATATATTAGCAATTTATATTAATTTATAATATAAATATTAAATTACTTAAGAGTCTTTTATACGTAGGCTTTATTAAAAATATAGCCTATTTAAGCTTTAATTAATTTTTATATATTTATATAATCGCCGTATATAGTAGTATTTTTTTTTAAACTAAAGGCCTAAAGCTCTTTATACTAAAATTAATTTATTAATTATTACTTTTAAGGCTTTATACAGAGTCTTATTAAGGTTTTTTTACTTAAATTATATAAAAGTAATAGTAGTCTAGTTAGTCTAATACTAGTTATAGTTAATATATATATTAAAATAGTAGTTTAACTTATTATATAACTATTTTTATAAGTATTTTAAGCTAATATTATATAGGTAGAACTGGCCCGCGTAATTTTTTAATATATTTAAAAAAATAACAGCGTACTATAACTCTTAAATATTAATTCTTTAGTAAAGCTTAATAAAGATATAAGTTTTATTAACTAAAATATTATATAGGTAGCTAGTATAGTTATTTACCTTTTTCTATATCTTTTAAAATATAATTATCTTTTATAAATTAAGCTTCTCTAGTAGTATATTTTATATAAATAAAAGTTAAAATATTAGATTCTAGTAAGCAGTATATAAAAATAAAAAAATTAGTAGGTAATTAGTTATTAATATTTTATAACTAGTTTCTAGGGGAAATAGTAATATTTTAAAATTATATAATAGTAGGTATATTAAGTATTATAATTTACTATTATATATACCTAGAGGCGGTACTAAAGTATATAAACTATATAAAATCTAAAATTATTTAAATTTATATAGTCTATATCTATACTTATATAATATAGGCCTAAAATTTTTTAAGTAATACTAGTATAGCGGTATTAATTACTTATATAATATATATTATAATAGTTAGCTTTCTTACTATATAGAAGGTATAGCTAGAGTATATAAAATATTTAGCTATTAACTAAAAATTTAAAAGTTTAAGCTTAATAGCTTCTATACGGATTATTTTATAGTAATAATTAAGCTTTTTATTAAACTTTTTAATCTCGTATAGAGGTTTTTAACTTTTTAATATTCTTTTATAATTTAAAAGAGAGTTTATATAGTATTTTATAGTATTTTTCTTTATTTATTTACTAGAGGTTATACGCCCTTATTTTATAAGATTCTAGTAGTTCTCTTTAAAATACTTATCTTAGTAATATAAAATAGCTATAGTTCTATTTAGTAAATAAATTATAATATAAAGTAGTTAGGCTTTAGCTATTCTTTTACTTTATATAAAGTTTTATAATAACGTAGCTAATATACGTATTAAGTTATTTAGTAAATAGGTTATCTAAAATATTTAGATTCTCTATCTAGTATTATAACTTAGTCTAGTCTTTAAGTACTCGTATAGAGATATTATATTTTTAAGTATATTTTTTTTATAATAAATCTAGATCCGTCTCTATTATACGCTTTTTATCTTTTTTTATAGAGAAAACTTCTTTTAGTATTATTATATTGTCCGGTTTATACGATATATAATTAATTATATAGTTTTAGCTTATAGTGCTAGCGCGTTTATATAAAATAGTTTAGTTTTAAAAAGAATTATTTTTATCTTTTATGCGAATAAGGGTTTAATAAAATATATAATTTAATATACTTTCTTTTATCTATAGGTACGGGGAAGAGTTATATAATATATAAAAGTATTTTTACGTAATATAGGTTTAATAATATTTTAACCTCTTTATACGCCCTTGCTAATTTATAATAGATAAAGAAATCTAATTAACTACTAGTAATAGAGTAGTTAAATAAATTTATTAATCTACTTATATAGTAGATAAAGAAGTCTAATTAACTACTAGTAATAGAGTAGTTAAATAAATTAATTAACTAACTACTAATTAGTGTTAGGATAACTATATTTTACTTATATAGAGTAATAGTTGTCTGTAATATTATAAAAAATAGAAAATAGTACAAATAATAAATAATAATAGTTATACTTTAATTATATTAATATCTTCTCTTTCTACTATTTATATAATAACTAGATAGGGGTTTTGCGCGCTAGTATAGATTATATAATTATATAATTATAGCTACGTAATTTATACGCTTTATATTACTAGTAAATCTATCTAGATTAACTACTCTATATATATTACTAATATATTTTTTAATTACTATATATACTTTAGCTATATACGTTATTTTACCTATAATATTACTATTAGTAAGTTTTAAAATAATAGGGCTTTACGCTATAACTATTTAGAGCTTATAGGTATATATAAAATTAGTATTAATAATTTATTTAGTATAACTACTATTTAAAAAAACGGGCGCAGTAACTAACGTTTTATTAAATATATTAATTTATATTATTAGCTTTATTTAGACGCTATAGGGTAGTTTATTTAGTAAATTTTTATTATAATTAAGTAAATAATTTGTTGCGCCGTATACTATAATAGTAGTAAGTTATTTTTTTTATAAACTATAAGCCGTACAGTAAATATTACTTAATAAAATAAAAAATAATTATAGACTTAATTAGCTTATTAGCGCGTATTACTTTACTATAAAGTAATACTAAAAGATATTAAAGATCTTCTTTTTATACGTAGATAAGGGTTTCTAAAAATAATTATTTTTAAAGACTATACTTTTTTTTAATATTTAATATTATAGTTACTGTTATAGGCGTCGTTAATATTAGTATTTTAAGTATTTATTATTTAAAACTATTTAGCCAGCACTAAAGCTATAAAACTCTTTTTATAAGAGTTAAGCTAATTTTAATTAAATATATAAGTAGGTCTTAAGTAATAGATATATACTCTCTTAGCTTAAACTATATAAAATTCTCTTAATAAATAGTAATTTAGGTTAAAAATAAAGTTATATCTATTATTAAAGTTAGGTTTTTTACTAATAAGAGCGCTAGCCCGTATAGACTTTTTATTATTTTTATTATTTTTACTATTTTTTTTAGGCTTTTTATAGGTAATGTTTTTAAGAGTCTTATATTAGGATAATTACTAAATAAATTATATTTAAATTTTATTTACTAGGGCTGCGCTCGTCGCGGCGGCTTTTAAATATAAATTAAAATTAGTTATAGCTTTAAACTTTATTAAAGTAGGTATTAGGTATACTTACGTTATTTTATTTTTAAAACGTGCTAATTATTTACTAAAAAATTTATTATTATATTATTATAACTTATTAGAGTCGAATTCTGTAAGTGTAGTAAGTTACTAATTAATTAAACTAAATACTTTCTATAAATTATTATATAGTTCTTATATATTTTAGTATAGATTATTTAATATTATAATAGTATAGTTATAGATATAGATAAATACGTAATTTTTATATACTTAATAAAAATATTTAATTTTAGACTATTTATTAAGAAAGAGCTTATATAATTACTAAAACTTTATTTTTATATTTTTAATCTATATATTTAGATTCTTATTAGTAGTATTACTAAACTTATTAATATTCTTCTATTTATTATTTAAATAACGCTCTTTTTTAGAGGTAGTAGTATTAACTACTAATACTAGCATACTATTACGTTACTATTAATCCTTATAAAATATAGGGTAAATTTTATTAGATAATATTAATTTTATATTATTATAATAAAAAGAGCTATTAAAGCTATTAAAGTTATTACTACTATTATTATTAAACGGGTTTAAGGACGTAAAATTTTATAGTAACTTATATAGTACTATTTTCTACTTTTTATTCTTACTATCTTTTTTATATTTTTTATTTTTTTTTTAAAATTTATTATTAGTTATAATACTGTAGGAAGCTTTTACTAATATTTTTAAATATTTTAGTTTATTTTATAGTTTACGCGCTTTTTAAATTACTATAATTAAGTATTACTTATATTTATTACTATATTAGATCGCCTTACTAAAAGTTTTATTAATAGTTAGTTAACGCTACTATTTAATATTTAGTTCTTTTTATAGAGTATACGCGTTATTCTTTATACTATTACACTCTTAATAAATATAAATAACTAATTAAAAAGTGCTATTAAAGTTTTATTTTTATTACTAAATTTACAGTTCTAGTCGTACTATATTTATTTTAGTAATATATTATAGTTTTTAGACTTTTACTTTTAATTATTTTATAACTTTAATTATTTATTTAGCCGCGTTTAGGTTACTATATAATATACTTTAATAGTAAAAATACTATAAAATAATAGTAAACTAATTTTTTAGGTATTCTATAATACTTATTTAAAAGTTATTAGTAAAAGAGATAGTAGTAATAATATACTTATTTATAAGTCGTTTATTAAGTAGGGTGCGCGCTAGAATAAAATATTTATATTTAAATTTATTCTTAGAGTGCTTTTTATTAGTTATAATAGCTATCTAAATAAATAATAAGACGTTAGCTTTTATAGCTTTAGTTTATTTAATAAATATTTTATAGTTAACTGTAAAGCTATACTATAATTACTAATTTATTATAAATTAACTAGTAATAGTTATTATATTAAGATTTTTATTATTATTACTAATATTTAGTAAAATAAAATAAAGATACTAAAGCAACTCTTACGGTAATTACTCTTTAAGAGTTCTTTATTAGTATTTATTATTAGGTTTTTTTTAACTTTTTTAATAAAAGGACTATTTATAAACAGTTTATTAAGGTTATAAAAAGCGTTTAGTAATTTAGTAATTATACTTTTTTAGGGCTTACTAACCTTAAACTTAAAAATAATTTTTTTATTATGCTAGGTAATTGCGGTAGTAATAGTAAAGATAATTTATTTAATTAATTATATAATATATTATTAGCTAGCGTATACTAAATTAATTTTTAAATATTATACTTTTTAGTAGTACTATTACTAACCGATTTTTAAGCGGCGCTATTACTAGCTAATTTATAAATAGTATTATTACTAGCTATTTTATAAATAGCGCTATTACTAGCTAGTTTTTAAGTAGCGCTATTATTAGCCTACTTAAATAGAATCTTTATATAAAATTTTACTATCTTATTTATACTAATAGGTATTTTATATAATATAGAGAATCGGTCTACTATAGCTATATAATTAGTAAAATATAAAATTTTTAAAATTTAGCGCTTACGTAGTCTATTACGTAAAGTATTATTTTATAAGTATTTTATCTATAGGTATAGAGGAATACGTAAATTATATTATAAAAATTTAAAAAATAGGTATTAAATATTAATATTTAATAAAAATCTATATATAGAGAGCTTACTAGGTATCTTAAAGTAAGATAAAGGTATATACTAAAATATTAGCTTTACTAGCGTAGGCGTACCTATTTTAGTACTTACACTTAAGTAAGGGGTATCTTTATACCTATAATAAGCCTTTAAAAGAGCTATTATAGAAAAGTAAAATAAAATACTCTAAAAAGTTATTAATAATTATATTTTATTACTCCCTAACTATTATAAGGTAGTTATAAAAGCTAAAGGCTACTATACTAAATACTAGTAATTTATTATTTACTAGTTTATTATTAAAAATTTAAAAAAGTGACTTTTATATATAATTATATAATTAATATATAAATATATAAAAATATTTTATATACTTATATATTATAGATACTATAATAATATATATAAAAATAAGTAAATTTTATACTTAAAATAAAATATTATAATAGCCTAAAGTAGGACTTTAAAAATTCTTTATATTTACTAATTTTTTTTTTACCCTTAAACCCCTTAATAAGTAGCCCCTAATAGGGTAAATAGAATTTACTAGTTTTTCTTTTTAAAATACTATTTTTTTTATATTTTTTAACTTACTAATTAAAAAGTTATATAACTTTAAAAAAAATAACTTTTTTAATTACGCTTTTTCCATTTCACCCCCCTGTAATATATTGATTACAGCAAAACGGCGCACCGAAAAAATACACAAAAGATGCTAGGTGGTGTGGTGAGGGCGAGCTATACACTGCTGTACGGCCAGACAAGTTCTCGCGCTGCAACTTCTCTATGCAGAACGCTTCTGTTATGGCTTCTGCTCGTCTGTGCGCCTAACGAAACAAAGTGTAGACATGGCTGAGTCGGCTGCTGGATTACCCATCCTGGGGCAACACAACAGCCCAATACGACTTGAAACAGATTTTCTGTCTCAGCTGACATTGTACCAGCACATGCAGTGCAGTCTAGCCTGTTCGCTACTTAGTAAGGGCTATCGTGGAGAAAACGCGACGGGGGTATAAAGATGAATCAAGGGCATCTACCAAGACCGACATCGACCTACCCAAAAACATCCAAAACGCCACCTACGCTAGGCAACCACGAACGACCCCTGCTTAACCAAAGTGACTCACGTCCCCGAAGCCCACCCTTGCTTTCCCATTGCCTTCATCCCTGCTACCCCTCTCTCCATTCTCCCCGTACCCGCCTTCCCTCAGTTTCCGCTGGAAGCTGCTCAAGCCCCATGATCCCGTACCGTCCCCGGGTAGAGCTTGGAAGCGAGACGCAGGCGGCGCGCTCATGGCGCTCAGCCCGCGTATGCCCATACGCTTTTCGGGCGAAGCAGCGAGTTCGGAGCGCTTGGTGGAAAGCTGGGAGCGTTTGCTCGGCGTCTTCAAGTACCCAGCGCGCAGGTGGGGGGGCATGGGCGTGCTCGTGGCATCGGGCTCGTCGTCCTCCTCTACGTCGTGGAGGACGGGCGGTGGACGCAACGCCGAGCGGAGCGCGGACAAGGGAGGGAAGGTTTGCGGGCGCGATGGCGTCGGCCTTGATGTCGAAGATGGGGCAGGGACAGAGGGAGGTGGAGGGAGAGGTTGCGGCTGCGGCGGTGGTGAGATGGAGAACGAAAGGTCGAGTGCGGAGGGGGAGAACTCAGTCCAAGCCTCTAGTCGACGCGTTTCGTCGTCTGCGCCGTCAAGGATTCTTTCGCTGTCTTCGAAGTTGACTCGTTGGTGGTCATCATGCCCTCTGTCGGCCCCGTGACGGTTGCGGTTTGGATGATTCCTCGACCGTGAGGTTGGAGAGGGAGAGACGGGCCGAGCGGCAAGACGGACGAGTGTCTGCTGATGCCAATAGCGTATCATAGCGCTGACATGCTGCTTGAAGTGCCGCTCGTGCAGCGCGTCTGCGCTCACACGCCGCCTCTGCACTTCCCATCCTTCCCAGGCCAGCTTCTTGAGTAAGGAGGCTGCCGCGACCTGGACGCCAATCTGGCGGAAGTCAATGGCCTGGGCTTGCATGTCTTCGAAGGCTCTGAGTTGCTGTGTCCAGGTACTGAGAAAACGAGCTTGGACTTTTCCGTGGTAATGCTGCTCAGCCTGCGCTTCTTTTGCAACAAGGTAGGCGGCTCGGCCCTGCCAGTGTGCAAACAGCGTTTGTGAAGTTTGGACAATACGCAGATAGGCGATCTCCTCGGCTTGCTGATGCTGCTCTGCCATTGCATCCGCTTTCTGCCTCCATGCACCAAATGTTCGACGCACAAGATTCATCTTCACTGTACGCCGCATCTGCGCATACGCCTCACGTCTCCGGTTCCTCCTCGCATGCTGCGTAGCATCCTTCCACTTCTTCAGCGTATGCGTAGTCAAAATATAGAACTGGGCATCTCCTGCCCACCTATCCAATTGCTGGAAGTGGTCGTGCTTATCCAACAATTTCTCCAAAGCGCGCTGTTTCAGTTTCATCTCGTACTGCACGGTAATCGCAGCTTCTTCGGCACGTTTCTCCACTGTCGCTGCCTCGATCCTCCTCAGACAAGCCCGTAAAAGCTGAGTGCGTTTGAACTGGACGAATCGTGCTTCTGCATTCTCGAGTCTGTTCCGTCGTGCAAGCCTCGTCTGTAGTCGTTCGTTCCGTTTCGTGACCCATATTAAGAAGGTGTTCTCTTTAAGAGCGCGGTCGTGGACGCGTTGGAAGAGAGAAACGCGAGAGGCGAGCGTCCATTTGTACATGGTTTCCACGAGGACGCGGTCGTTGATACGTTCCTCAAGCGCTCTGATGCGTAGACGGTCGTTCCAGGTAGTCCAAGCATTGCGCAGTACACGCATACGGTCAACATTCTTTGTCTGGCGAGACAGTTTTGCAGTGTGGTGCCACAACTGCAGAGTCGACTGAACCCGCCGTGTATTTGTTGTCGCCTGGAACTGCGAGAGCAAAGGCGTGAACCGAACATGTCTTTGGATAGCTGCTAGCGCATGTGCAAGGAGATTTCGTCTTCGGATATCTTCAGCCTGCGGCTCAAGCGCTTGCACCGTAGCAGTCTTCTGCCGCCAAATTTCCATTGACCTGCGCTGTATCTGCTCGTCACGGCGATTGGTGGCCCATGCGTCTCGCTCAGTCCACATGGCTGCAGCCTCATACCACTGCTGGAATGTCGCTCTCTTCAACCGCGGGTCCAACCGCGCGTTGTGCCACGCTGGAGCCGCGATCTCGCAGAACTTGAAAAACCAATCTTTGTAGTACTTGCGCTGGAGATTGTCCTCGTACAGCTGCATCGCTTGCTGCTGTCGCTCCTGCACTTCGGCCGTCCGTTTGTGCCATTTAGCCAGAAATCTGCCCAATACAAAATGCTGAATCTTGAGCTCCTTGACGGCGGTGATGTCCCGCCAGCCGTTGAAAAAGCGGGTTCGCAGAATATGACGGCGCGCGACCGAAGTGCGCAGAACCTCGTCCTCGGCGCTCCTGGCCCAGTGAGTGAAAGCTTTGGTGAGCAGGAAGAGGTTGCGAGCTCGTGCTGCGCGGTCCTCGAGACGGCTAAAGAAGTGATCTGTATCACGAAGTGCGCGCCTGTTCTGAGCTTCTCGGAGGAGGTCTCCCTTCACGTTCCGGAACTGGATACGGCGGTCATAGTGCATCGCTACGCGTATCATCTGCTCGTTTCGTTCAACCTGCTCTGCTGTCCGCTCTCGCCATTTCTGTATGCAGGATCTCATGAGCGAATGGAGTCGCTGCTGCTCAAAGTCCTCTGCATCATCCATCAGCCGCGTGTCAGATAGATGGAACGGTTCGGGTTCATAATGACGATTCGGCCTCTGGCGGTCGTCGGGAATGGGCGCATTAACGCCTGGAATGTAGACATTCGCGGGATCCAGATCGGTTGTCGCACCGGTATGGTCACTGCCGTCCAAATCAGGGTCTCCAAAGTGCGCGTCGCCGGCGATCCCATCTCTTCGAATGCCAAAATGCTCGCCATCTGAGAGCGATGCGCCGCGGCCGCGTCCCAGCCTGTTCTGGCCTCTCTTCTGCCACCAAGCGCCAATATCCGACTGGCCCGTCGCATCGCTCCATCTCCTCTCGCGCAGTGGTAATGCATTTCCAACGTCCATGGTCCCTGCAACCTTGTCCGCGCTGCCGTCCAGTAGAGAGTCGAGGCTTCCATGCCTGGCGGGAGCTGGTCGCGGCGCATTCTGCCCGCCCGTCGACGTGCCCTCCAACACACTCGTGAACTCGAACCCCTCTCCCCCCTCGTTGTATTCGACATCAAACCCTATCTCGCCCATGACACGCTTGAACCGTTGCATTAGTCCCTCATCTTGTCGCGCTTCTCGCACCAGACGGTTTATGATCTGCAGCGGTACGCGATCGTCTTCGATTTCAATTCCGTGTTCGCCGAGTACCTCTTGATAGACATCAAACAACGTGCGCGAGGCGGCGGTGCGGTTGGAAGCGGGATTCGTGGTGCGCGCGTGGTCAATGGTGTCCTTCGCACGTTCAATGACTTCATAAAGCAGGATGATGGCTACAATATAGAATCAGTCCCACTCGAGAAGACCAAGGCCAAAGAGAAGCTGACCTCCTTCGCTGACATGCTCCTTGTGCAATTGTAGCTCCCCATCTCCCGCGCCGGTCATGGGGGGCGGCATTCGTGTTCCTGTCTCTGTCGTCGACGGCGGCGCGTGAATGAGTACATGCCCAAGTCAAGACCACAACTTCAAAAGATTCGAGCGTTCAAAACGTGAATAGGCGAAAGAAGAGAGGAACAGAAATGCTGCGCTCGCCGAAGCTTAGCATTACAGGCGGTAAGAAGAGGAGCGGTGTATGGCAAAGTGCACGCGTGCAGGTCAACGCGCTTTGTTTGGCGGGCGGCATGCGGTGGTTGGTCGGGAAGGCGCGCCAAGACGGTCTGAGCTCGTCGCCCGTTGACTTTGATCGCAAAACATCCACCGTCCAGCTCCGGTGCTGAAACATCGACACATCATGCCAGGACGGACACGGCCCATCGACAAGCTGGCTGCCGCTGCTGCAAAATGCTCGGCAGAGGTAAATGCTACCCGACCTGTGGGCATTTCTTTTACTGAACACCTGTAGAGCGCAGTGTACGGCAAATGCATCTTGGCCGATTACAACAATGTGCACAAGGATAAATGCGCTACTGAATTTATGAAGCTGAAAGATTGTTACGTGGTATGCTGTACTGTTTGTTCACTTAATCGTGACTCTGACCATGCTACAGAAGGCGTACAAGCAGCGATGAAAACGTGGTAAAAGCCTGCAGCAACTGTCACGTCGTCTAAATACCCAGGTGGTGTTCGAGACATGGCTTGCAGGTCATGACGATTGCTCGATCGCAAAGCACCTCTTCGCGTCACCCCGGGACATGATGCAACAACCCCATTCCTCGGTGCGGGTTGCGCGAATGTGATACTACTTGGAGGTGACGATGTAGGTCAAGTAATTCCGAGATAGTTACACGATACGGGTGGTCGGTTGGCCGCTTGTTCAGGGCTATCCTGCAAGAGTCTCCGCAGAAGTGTTGAGGTTTTACTTCGTTCGTTCATCGATCTATTCGTGTAGCGTCGAAATACCGCAAATGTTTTCGTCCAAGTTTTGCCACACCAAGCGCGTAGTAGGGCGCCGCGCTTCGCACACCATCCGTCTTCTCCTTACAGCTTTACCAATCTCAAGAGGAACGTAGCCTTCTGCAACTCCTGCTCTTCTTGTATAATCACCGTCTCATCGTCGTTCTCCGGGATCTTGCCCTCTACCTCGGTGATGATGTGCTTGTCGACGTTCCTGCGCAATGACTTCTCGAAGAGCGCACCTTGCTTCTCGAAACAAGCCTCAAGACCAACATCATCCGGATCTGAAAGTACGCGGTACTCCATGCCGACATCGTCCGTCGGTACCAAGTTAGCCTTCTTCCGAAGGTCCTGGACCCGACGGATGATCTCACGAGCGAGACCCTCTTGCTCGAGCTCTGGGTAGCTGGCAACGTCCAGGATTATGACGACGTCATTATCAGTATTGAACTCTTGATCTTTGTTGCTGTCATCTGCAGCGAGGCCACGCTTTACCGTGAGGTCCTCTTTCTCGACTTTGATGCCGTCAACCAGCATCTCGCCGTCCTTGATAAAATCTTTGATCTGCTGGCTCGTCAGATTTGGCAGCGCCTTCTTAACCTTAATCGCATCTTTCTTCAGCTTCTTTCCAAGGACCGAGAAATCTGCTGAAGCAGAGTACTGTACATTGTAGGCGTCCTCGTCGCTTGAGAAAACGATATCCCGCACGTTCAGCTCTTCACTGACGTAGCTATTCTTCTCCAACGCTCGCAGATCGTCGAGGTATTCTGTATCGGGGTGGATGATGACAAGTGTCTTGAGCGGGGTCTTGAGTCCCTTGTTCGCACGGTCACGGCAGATGCGACCAAGGTCGATGACGGCTTGCATGCGCTTCACCTGCCTCTCGACGACCTCGTCAAAGAGCTCCTCGCGGACTTCCGGGAAAGGAAGGAAATGGACACTGCGGTCATCCTCGGCCCCAAGCTCTTTTAGATAACCTTTTGGGAAGTGAGGGAGGAGGCGTAGGTAGATATTGTCGGTGAGGAAAGGAGTGAAGGGAGCAAGACCACGGCAGAGGGTGAAGAGGACTTCGAAAAGAGAGTTGAGTGCGCGCTTGGTGTCGTCAAGACCATACTCGCCCTTGAGACGACGGCGATTAATGCGAATATACCAGTTTGTAGTATTGTCGATGAGCTGCGCATGTTAGAGAACAGAACGCCGAATGCTTACATGTATGCTTACCTGGAGCAACCGAGGAACGACGGTGTACAATCGGTACGCGGCCATCTCCTCGTTCACGAATTTTAACAATGATTGGCATGAAGCCAAAATCCACCGATCCATGACGTTCGTGTTCGTCTTCTCTGCCTTGGGATCAAATTCGAAATCAAACCCTGCCACTTTCTTGAGCAGCGCCGCTTGCTGCTCGAAGAACTGATAGCTGTTCCATAATGGGAGAAGCACTTTCGACACAATCTCCTTCACGCCCGACTCTTTGAATCGGAGTGTCTCGGCACGAACCACTGGCGAGTTGATGAGGTATAACCGGAGTGCATCGGAGCCGTAGCTTTTCATGATGAGCATTGGATCGGGGTAATTCTTCAGACGCTTTGACATCTTCTTGCCGTCTTCAGCCAATACGATACCGTTCACCACGCAATTCTTGAAGGGAAGCTTGCCGAAAAGAAGCGTACCAAGGACGGTCAGGGTATAGAACCATCCACGCGTCTGATCCAGACCTTCAGCAATGAAGTCACCAGGAAACGACTTTTCGAATTGTTGGGCGTTGTCGAATGGATAATGAGCACTCGAGTAAGGCATCGAACCAGACTCAAACCAACAATCGAACACCTCTGGGCTTCTTCGCAGGACGCCTTTGCCTTGTTGACTGGGGATGGTGATATCGTCGATCTTATCGCGATGGATGTCGGTAAGGTCACCCTCGTAGCCACTCAGTTTCTTCAGCTCTTCCACGCTTCCGACACACACGATCTCCTTCAGATCGTCGCTGACCCACAGAGGGAGCGGCGTACCCCAGAATCTGCTTCGCGAAACAGCCCAGTCGGGCGAGTTTTGGATCCAGTTGGCGAAACGCTTCTCCTTCACAAATGAAGGCACCCAATGCGAATCTTCGATGTTCTTCAACATTTGTGGAATGCTGTCCTGGATTTGCACGAACCATGACGGAACCGCTCGATAGATCAACGGGGTATCAGAACGCCAGCAGAACGGATAACTATGCGTAAGTTGGGAGTCCACCACTAATCGACCAGTCCCCTTCAAATGCTTGATGATGTTCTTGTCGGCGGCCTTGACGTGCTGGCCCTCGAAATGTCGAACCGGAGAGGTGAAGCAACCAGCATCATCGACGGGGTTTGCTGGTGGTCGATTCTGGTCGATGATGCCGTTCTCCACGGCCACCTTGTAGTCCTCTTCACCGTAGGCGGGCGACTGGTGGACGATACCCGTGCCGCTCTCTGCTGTAACGTAGGTGGCGTTTACGACCTTGAAGCCGTAGTCCTTGAACTCCTCGTAGAAGTAGTCGAACAGTGGCTCGTACTTCCAGCCTAGCATGTCCTTGCCCTTGAGCTTTTGCACGATCTTGAATTTAGCCTTCTTCGGGTCCTTGTAGAGCGTCCGCAACAAGGCCTCAAGAAGAATATAGTGTTTCCCGGATGCTTCGTCGAGGATCTTAACGTATTCAAAGTCGGGATGCGCTGCGAGGCCAGTGTTGGAAGGCAGCGTCCACGGAGTAGTCGTCCATGCCAGAAGACACGTGCTGGGATCGTCCAATAGCGGGAACGAGACCACAATGGCCGGATCCTGAACGTCCTTGTAGTTCTGCGACGCCTCAAAGTTACTGAGAGGCGTGCACAAGGCTGTGCTGTACGGCATGACCTTGAACCCCCGGTACACCACGCCCTTGTCGAATAGCTGCTTGAAAACCCACCACTCACTCTCCATGAAGCTCGTGTCCATGGTCTTGTAGTCATTGTCGAAGTCGATCCAGCGGCCCAGTCGGTCGATGGTATGCCTCCATTCGGTCGCATATCGCATAACAATCGCGCGGCATTTTTCGTTGTATTTGGCGATACCAATCTCCCTCACCGCGTCTCGGCCAGAGACGCCCATCTCCTTGTCGATCTCGTACTCGATGGGCACACCGTGCGTGTCCCAGCCAAAGCGACGCTCAACATATCGCCCTTTCATAGACCAGTACCGCGGGATGATGTCCTTGATCGTGGAGGCGAGAAGGTGGCCGTAGTGGGGCAGGCCCGTCGCGAAAGGCGGTCCATCTGTCAGGGTCAGATGTGGGAGGCTGCGGCGCCGAGGGCAGCCTACCGTAGAAGGTGTAAGGCTGCTTTCCTTTCGACTGTGGCATGTTAGTACGCACGTGCAAACATAAGACGCGCAATATGTCCTCGAGCGAGGCGCCGACTTCAATGGCCGCTCAGGACTACTGCTGAGTAACTGCCACGCCTGCGAGACATCAATGTGGAAGGACAATGCAAACTTGCCAGCTCAACTTGGCGGAGGAAGGCGCCAATCTCCTTCCAGCGCGCGAGGATGCGCTCCTCCTCCTGCGGGAAGTTCATGTCTACTGTGCTGTCGTGTGCCTGCGTCGGCGTGGCGGGGTTATGTTTTCTGGAGCTGGCTGACTCTTTCGGTGGTGGGGCAATTTTTAGCACTGCCTTATCCTTATCAATTGCACACCTTGAGTCATTCCTACACCCGACGCGGCTATCTTCGTCACGTATATTTTCCGGTCTCTCCTTCGTGATTTCTACTTCCTTTTCTGGTCGTTGACCATGTCGCTTGTGATTAGCTGCAGACACTGTGGCTGGGCGATTGAATTCCCCGCTTACGTATCGCCTCGCGCAAAAGTCGCTGTAGTGTCCTTTCAAGCCACCGTCAATGCTGAGATTCACAACAGCAGTCTACGTATTTGAGGTTCTCCCCTGTCTGCCTCGCGACACCATACAGAGAAAAGGCGCACTACTATAGCCTAGATTATAAGACGTCGTGGACATAATAATAAAAGATTTCTAAAGTTTATATAGTATTCATAGGAAGGAGAGAAAGCTATTATACTTGCCGTTCTAAACGCGCTATACTAAGTACTAGTAATATATTATTTACTAGTTTATTATTAAAATTTTAAAAATTTAACTTTTATTAATAATTATATAATTAATATATTTTTTAATCTAGCCTTACCTAACTTTTTTAATACAATAAGTATAAAGGTATATATATACTCCTCCTTTTTTAAAACCCCTTTTAGTTGCCCTGAGCCACCACAGCTACACTATTTATTTAATTAGTATATAAATATATATAATTA
Source organism: Pleoardoris graminearum (assembly GCA_030770415.1). NCBI lineage: Eukaryota > Fungi > Ascomycota > Dothideomycetes > Pleosporales > Didymosphaeriaceae > Pleoardoris > Pleoardoris graminearum. The sequence goes on along the minus strand of JASEKS010000080.1, from coordinate 256,074 downwards.
ATATATAAATATATATTTATATACTAATTAAATAAACAGTGTAGCTGTGGTGGCTCAGGGCAACTAAAAGGGGTTTTAAAAAAGAAGGAGTATATATATACCTTTATTATATAAATATATATAAATAATTTATATATTAAGAAAATATAGTATCTATTATTATATATATAAAAATAAGACAATTTTATACGTTAAATAAAAAGTAATTATAGCCTAAAATAGAGTTCTAAAAGTTTTTTATATTTATAAATTTTATATTATCTTTAAATTCTTTAGTAAGTAGCTACTAATAAAATAAATAAAGTTTACTAACTTTTTTTTTTAAAATACTATTTTTTTATATATTTTTTAGCTTACTAAGTAAAAAGTTATATAACTTTAAAAAAGGTAACTTTTCTAATTACCTATTTTTTTTCACCCCGCTGTAATATCTAAGGGCCGCCGTACGACGCAGGAGGTTGCATTATGTATCTCTTAGCGATACCCCCTTCAACGTGACCATTCCATCTAAGGAGGTCCATCAGCCTCCCACTATGTCCTCGTGGCGCAAATCCACCAAACACGGCTAGTACGGTGCCAGCCTAGAGTCTGATATCAACGTGAGGACACCTTTTGCATCGCACCTAAGGTACGCCAAGGCCCAACAACTTGATGGCGCAGACGGAACCTCGAGCAGGTTTCAGTAGAACAGCCCTAATCGCACGCTTTTAGGGCGACAACTTCCCCTACAGTGGTTACGCATATATGAAACATTGCGCTGATGCCTTGACTGGAGAAATGAATACAACGTATTATCATGATTGCGCCAACCAGTATCGGAATGTCAACATCGAGTTTGAGGACTCGACTGTTGGGTCAACCTACAGCGTCCCGCACAAAGACCATCCGAACGTGAAATGACTGCGTCGGCGACTGTCGTCGATGACAAGCCGACGATGAATATCAATGGCGGGGTGTCTGCTGCCGCAACGCGGAGTGCAACCGCTGCTGCAGGAACGAGTGTCGCTACGTCAATGCGAATATGCCGGATTTCGCCCTCAGGCTGTTTGATCGCTCCTACCATTTTGCTCTTTTGCGCGTTGGTGGGGTTCTTCACGCACTGTGGCTAGTCGAACTCCAGTTTGTTTCAGACTTGACACGCTGCGATAGTCCGCTTGCCCGGCCAGGCGCGTGGGAATACCGTATACAGCGGGGCCAAGAGGTTACACGGTGCGTTGCCCAAGAGATGTGGTGCTGCTATCCTGCACTGCGTAATGTTTTGCAGCTACTATGCAAACACGCCTATAATTACTGTTTCATTCTAAGAGGTTGCCTATGAGTCCATATCTGGACCTACTGATATTAGTCTGCAGTGGAAAGCGACACACCTCTCGATCCAGCATTCTCAAAATGCTCCGCAGTGTGCAATGCGATTGCCACGCAAGATTTCTGTGGCTCGATGGGGCCCGTCCGAAAACGGTTGGTGGCGGATAGTGAAACAGTCTACAGGGCCAAGACGCAAGCGAAAGCTTGGTGGCGCCACGATGTCCTTCGTTGGTGAAACGTGATAGGCCGCGACTCGCGCCACAACATTCATTTTGACTGGGCTTCTAGATCCGACCTCGTATGTGATACATGCGCCTGCGGCGGCCTCGTCATCTGGCTAGCCTGATGCCCTAAGTCCTTAGGGAGCTAGCATTGCCGTTGCCTCCTTCTTGCGACGCATGTCCAAGCATTGCTGTCGAAAATGCTGTCCCTATGCCTGAGCCCAATAAGTGGGTTTCTGCCAAGTTTCATCCACGCCTGGGCCGCGTAGGTATTGACGGGGTTTCCAAACCTGAAGGTAGTACAATATAGAGATTCGATTTCAGCGTCAGCTCATCTAAAGCCGACAAACAACTTACGTTTCCTTCTTTTACTCTACTTTCCATTTCATCGGCCGGTCCGAATTCGCTTCCTGTCTTCGCAGTGCAAGTCTTTCTTTGTTCTCTCCAGTAGCCTTCACCATGCGTCTTCTCACCACCTTCCTGTTCGCCTTCATCGCTACCGCCACCGCCTTCCCAGACCTTCACCTCCTCGAGACTCGCAAAGACAAGAATGGCACTTCCCATCGAGATGGCAAAAACGGTACTTCCTATGGGGGCAGCTCGATCAAGAAGCAATGCAACCAGATGAACAGGTTGCTACAACTTACTGACCTCGCCGCCAATCAAACTAAGCTCGATGCCCTCGTTGCTAAGGGCAAGCTAAACGGCGCCGAAGTCCAAGCCATCAAGGACAAAGCTACTAACGCTACCGCCACCCTCAAAACTCTACAGGCCAACACCACCTTCGTCGACGAATGCAACGTCATCGATGCAAACAACGCAGTCAAGCGGAAGTGCAGGGCCATGAAGAAACTTGCTAAGATGGCTGCCCTTGCAAACAACCAAACTGCTCTGGATGCCTTTTTTGCCAAAAGGAAATTGAACGATACGCAGGAAACAAGGTTCAAGGATGAAATTTCAAAGGCTGGGATGAAGCTCCAGGAATTGCAGAAGAACACTACGCTCACCGACCTTTGCGCTCAGCAGAAGCAGCAGAAGGGCGAGAATAACGGCAATGGCATGGCGAGCGGCACGCCTACGGGCTCAAAGCCGGCAAAGCAGACTACTAGCGGTGCCGACGAGTTGGCGATGCGAACGCTGCCTTATGTTTTTGTTCCGGCAATCACGGCTGTTTTCGCCGTCATTTTGTAGTCGTCTTGTCAGGCTCGAATTGGTTCACCGCCTCCAGGATGATTACTGCGCGATGCATGCGGTCGGCGGACATTTGGTCGGAACGAGAGATCAGTCTGTGCAATAAAATGTTGAGTGGCGGAGGGGGTAAAGAAGAAGCTTGGAAAAGAAAGAACAATCTTTGAGGTGTGAAGGTAGCAGAATTACCTTTAAGCTGCGCATTCGTTCGTGTACATTCATTCTTGTTCTCTGTGGATTTTTCTTCCTTCTTTTTTTTTAACATTACTCAATATTCTACAAATATACTATAGTAACAAATTTGGAACTACAGGGGGGTGAATAAAAAAAAGACTAATTAAAAAAAGTACCTTTTTTAAAGTTATATAACTTTTTAATTAGTAAGCTAAAAAATACGAAAAAAATATCGTTTTTAAAGAGAAAGACTAGCTTAGTGTATTTACCTACTTAGAAACTACTTACTAAAAAGTTTAAAAGAAAAAAAAAATTAGTAAATATAGAAATTTTTTAGGACCCTACTTTAAGCTATTATAACTTTTTATTTAAGGTATAAAATTTACTTATTTTTATATATATAATAATAGAGACTAAGTTATATTAGTATATTAAATATTTTTATATATTTATATATTATTTATATAATTATATATAAAAGTCAAATTTTCACAAATTTAATAATAAACTAGTAAATAATATATTACTAGTACTTAGTATAGTAGCTATTAGTTTTTATAACTACCTTATAATAGTTAGGGAGTAATAAAATATAATTATTAATAGCCTTTTAAAGTATTTTATTTTACTTCTTTATAGTAGCTCTTTTAAAGGCCTCTATACTATTTAAACTATTTTCTATACCTAAATTAGCCTATTTATTTTTAATTAGTCCTAATTTTAATAAACCCTATATATTTTCTATAAGGGCTAAATTAGGACTATAAGTTAAGTAAAAAAATAGTTTAATTTTATTATTTTTAAACTAAGTTAAAATATCCTTAGTTTTATAAATAGGGATGTTATCTTATTAAAATTACTAACCTAATTTAATATTAATATAAAGTTTATAATTATAATATAATATAATAATATATATATATTATTATATTATTATATTAATAAAAAAAGTAGTAAAAAAAGGTTATATAACTTACTCCTTTTTATTAAGGGTTTAACTTTAGGTATAAGGACTTTATTTATATAGTCCTTATTAGTATAAGAAGTAAAATAATTAGGTATTTTAATAAATACTAAATTACTTCTACCTCCTATCTAAATTAAATTCTAAACTTATAGGGTAAGATCTCAGCCTATAAAATAATTAATATAAATAATATTAAAAAACTAAAACTGTAGTTTAAAAATAGATAAAAAGTTATATATTTTAATATTTTAAAAAATTAAAATAACTTACTTTGTAATTAGCTAACAGCTAGTTCTTTTTTAACTTTATTATTACTTTTTTTTCTATAGTATTCCTTTTTCTATAGTATTCTTTTTTAGCTTTACCCTTTTATATTACTAACTTATTAGAAAATATATTTTTTTTTAAATTTATTTTTTTAATATTTTTTAATTATTTTTTAGTGTATTTTAATTGTTTTTTAGCATTTTCTTTGTTAATTATTAGTTTTTTTTTACTTATATTAATAGAGTAGCCCTCGTTCTTTAAAATTTTTTATAAATATCTTTTTAAAATGAAGGTATACACATACTCCTCCTTTTTTAAAATCCCTTTTAGTCGCCCCGAGCCACTACAGCCACACTATTTATTCAATTAGTATATAAATATATATCTTTTTAAAATATTAAGGTTATTTTCTATTAATAACCTTTTATTTTCTTTTTTAGGGCTTTTAGTTAAGTCTCTATTAATAACTCTTTTATCTCTTTTAGTTACTTTAGAGACTCTACCCTTTTTAATCTTTTTTATATTATAATTATTATTCTTCTTCTTTTTAATACTTTTTATAGTATTATAAATACTTTATTAAGGCTTTTCTAAAGTAGTAGTAATTACAAAAGAAAAATTATTTACTTTTAAAAGAAGTTTAACTTTAAATTTAAGTTTTAAGAATTTTGGCTCTATTTTTAGAAAATAGGAGTTTAAGTTTATAAAAGTTAAAAGATATTATAATATACTATAATATTAATAATATATTACGTAACTAGTAATTATATAAGTCTTAGTAATATTTTTATAATTAATATAATTATATTATTAGATTACTAATTGACTTTAAAAATCTAGTTACATAACCTATACTAGACCTAAAAGGGTATAGTTAAATTTTTAGTTAAATATATTTACTAACTAAAAAGTTATAGGAACCTAAAAAAGGGGTTAAAAAAAGTACTCTATTTAGGTAATTTTAATTTATTATAGGTAATAAAAATTACGTACCTAAAATCCTTATATAAATCTCTATTGTTTTCTCTTTAAAACGGTATTATTTACGTATTTTTAGGCTTAGTAATTAATTTTATATAAATTTTTAAAAAAGCTATCTTTTTTAATTAGTATTTTTTTTATACCCCCCTGTAAGTTAATAAGGCGAATAGTCTAGTTTAAGTGTGTAAAGTATATTGCAACCTCCTGCGTTGTGCGCTGGCCCTTAGATATTAAATATTATTTTACTACCTCTGTAAAATTTTTATTCTTAATTTAGTAGGTAAGAAGTTAAATTAGTATAAAAGAATATTATTATTAAAAATAAAAGTATTATATTATTATAGAGAGAGGATTTAATCTTTTATTTAATAGTAGATAACTACTATATATAGACTATTAATTAGGGTTATACTTATTATATAGGTATTTTAATTAAGAAAGTTTTATAAATAGTTAAGCTTATTAATAATAAAATACTAAAAATAGTCTTTTACGTTATAGGTTATTATAAAAGAGAAGGCGTTAGTATTAGTATTAGCGTAGTTATAAAGGTAAATATAAAAATAAATATAAAAATAAAAAAATAATTTTTAAATAAATATAAATTTAATATATATATTATTATTTACTATTATAGATCTTATAGAGTAGTAAAAAAAATTAACATTTTTATTTTTAGTTATTTTAATTATATAGTATTATTTTATATTATATTAAAAAAAATTATATAGTTTTGCTACCGTTAAAGCTTCGGGCTAGTAATTAGTATAATAGGTTTTTTTTAACTAATATATAGCCAGTACTAGGACGTGTACTAAAAGGATAAACTAGATATAAGGAGACTAGAAACTAGCTACTTCTACCTCCTAATAATAAATAAAAAGCGTATAATATAAAACTTCTACGAACACGCCCATCTTTTATAGGGGGGTAAAAAAAAAAGATTAATTAAAAAAGATATCTTTTATCGCGCGCTATTTCTATCTTTTATTATAATATTTAGAATATTGTAGAGCCGTTTTATAGGAACTTTTATAGTAATTAATAGTTATTTCTTTTAAAAATATAGGTACTACGCGAAAAGTATAGCTTTATTTAAAAAAAAAAAACCTTTAAATTTTAAAAAGATATTTATAAAATATTTTAAAAAAAGAGGACTACTCTATTAATATAAGTAAAAAAAAATCTATAATTAATTAAGAAAATGCTATAAAAAAATTAAAATACGCTAAAGAGAATATAAAAAATATAAATATAAAAAATATTATATTTTCTAATAAGTTAGTAATATAAAGAGGCGAAATTAGAAAAGAGTATTATAGAAAGAGGGGTAATAATAAAGTTAAAAAAGAACTAGGTATTAGCTAATTACGAAGTAAGTTATTTTAATTCTTTAAAATATTAAAATATATAACTTTTTATATATTTTTAAGTTATAGTTTTAGTTTTTTAATATTAATTATATTAATTATTTTATAAACTATAATATAATATTCTAAGTTTAGGATACTATTTAGTTAGGAGGTATAAGTAATTTAGTATTTATTAAAATACTAAATTTTTTTATTTCTTATACTAGTAAGAATTATATAAATTAAGTTTTTATACCTAAAGTTAAACGACTTATAAATAGGGATAAATTATATAAAACGTTTTTATCTCTTTTTTTATTAATTTAAATATATATTAAATTATAATTATAATATTTATATTAATATTAATTTAGGTACCGACAACTGCTATTATAATTTATTAGTTACTTTTTTAACTTTATTTTTATAAAATAAAACAAAAGTTATATTTATTTTTATTACTTTTTATTTTACCTATACACAGGTAGTATAGCGTTTAATAATAGTTAATAATTTTTATTTATAGTTATAAATCCTTTATTACCTATAATAATTACTGCAATACTAAATACGCCCTATATACCCACCTAGTCTATATACTAAAATATATATATATATATATATATATTATATATAGGCCCCCCTAAAACTTTTAAATATTAATTAACCCTAATATTTTTATATTTTTTACTTATCGCCCTAAGGGCTCTAAGCTTAAAATATTTTTACTTTTACTATTACTTTTATTACTATTATTTTTACTACTATTAACTCTACTACTATTACTATTACTTTTACTATTACTACTATTTTTATTTTTACTTTTACCTTCGCCTTTACTATATTTTTTATACTAAAAAGTACCTACCGTATTTATAAAATACTTATTTTATTTATTAACTCTACTATAAACCGTACGTTATATTTTTTTACTTTTTTTACTTTTACTATACCTATTAAAGCTACTACTACTAATACTACTAACTTAATATTTACGACTTTAACTGCTTTCTTTATTAATAATCTAAGTAACTTATTAGGCTAGTACCTATTATTATATTTGTATACTAATCGAACAAATAGTGTGGCTGTGGTGGCTCAGGGCGACCAAAAGGGGTTTTAAAAAAAGAGGAGTATGTGTATGCCTTTATAGTATTTATACTAATAAGCGTCTACTAGAGTTATATTTTTATTACCCCTTATTAAGTAAAAGAATACTAGAGGAAAAGCTTAGGTAACTATACTAGACGCCTTAAAATTAATTAGGATTATTTTATTATTAGTATTAATAAAAAAAGGTATAGTATTAGAATCTAAATATTATTAATAGTAAGTTTAGTATATACGCTGTAATATATTTATATACTAATTAAATAAATAGTGTAGCTGTGGTAGCTCCGGGCGACTAAAAGGGGTTTTAAAAAAGGAGGAGTATATATATACCTTTATATACGCTGTAATATACCTTTAAAAAATATATTAAAAAATATATTAGCGAATATCCTTTATTTAAATAGTTTAGTTTAGACGTTGAACTATATTAACTATAAAAAGATAAAAAGATAAATAGATAGTAGTAGCTACTACTATCTATATATTTTTTTTACTAAATATAATAGCTGTACTAGACTTTTTAAACTAGACTTTTTAACTTTTTTAACTTAACGTTTTTTAAGGGGGTATACTAAATATACTAGTAAAATACTAGTGTAGCACTATACCTTTTTTAATCTAACCTTACTTAACTTTTTTAATATATTAAGTATAAAGATATATATATATATTCCTCCTTTTTTAAAATCTCTTTTAGTTGCCCTAAGTTACTACAGCCGCACTATTTATTTAATTAATATATAAATACATATATATAATTTAAGTTAGTTATTTTAATAAGATAATACTCCTATTTATAAAATAATAAATATTTTAAACTAGTTTAAAAATAATAAAATTAATCTGTGTTAATAATATAGTATAGAGTATAAAATAAAAGACTAAACATATTTAAAAGCTAGATACTTAGTTATATAGGCTTTAGATAATAGTCTAATAACTTCTTTTAATTTTAAAATTTATACGCTTAGTAATCCCCTAGGAGTTAATTACGTTATAGCTAATTATAAATAGTAATTACTAATAACCTTTAAAATAAATATAAGTAGTTATTAATCTATAGATATAAATTAAAGTATAAGTATTACGTTACTATATTTAGTAGTGTATCTTACCCTTACAAAAAAAAAGAAGTATAACTTTTAAAAATTTAATATTTTTACTACTTATATATAGTCTTATTAGTATTATATAAGCTAATTAGTATTTAATAAGTTTTTATTATTACGTTATACTGCGGCTCTATAAAGCTCGCAAAGTACGTTAATTAATATATATTAGTTAAGAATTAAAAAGCCGGTTTTTAGTTCGCTTAGGAGGTAAAAAACTATTTTTAAATAATTAGTTAGCCTTTAATTAAAAGACTTATTTTATTTTTTAAAAAAATATACTATAATATTAATTATATATTACGTAAATAATAGTCAGCTTTTAATTATTACGTACACAGTTTAGTACTTAATAGAATTCCCTTACTACGTTTATACTCCTGGATTAAGGTTTAGGCGTACTTTTACTTTTCGATTACGGAAATAATGATTATATTAGTAATAATTAAATTATTATTATTAATATAAATTTATTATTAGATTACTAATATACTTTAAAAATTAAGTTACGTAATATATAGTAGTGTAAAAAGGAAATTTTTAAAATTTTATTATATATATTAACTAACTAAAAAGTTATAGAAACCTAAAAAAGGAGTTAAAAAAATCTATATTAATAATTTTAATTTATTATATATACTAATTAAGTACTAACTACTAGTTAAATAGTAATTTTTATAATTTTTTAAATAATATTTTTTATATATTTTTAATATTATTATTTAATTTTATATAAAATTTTTTAAGAAAGATATTTATTTAAAATAACTTATTATATTTACCCCTCTATAGTATTTTTTTATTTAGAAGTAAAGTACTATACTAAATTTATTTTTAATACTTTTATTATTTGTTTCTATATTTATTATATTTATAGTTTTTATTTACTTTATATATATATATTAACTATAGTTAATATAAATATTATTTAAATATATATATAATAACTGTAAAAAAAATAACTATAAATAGTTTAATAGTCTAGAAATTTATTATTATATATTATAATTTATATTTATATTTTTACTTATATTACTAATCCTAGTTATATATATATAAATAAATATTAAAATCCTTTAATTATATATACTTATATACTAATTAAATAAATAGTGTGGCTGTAGTGCCTCGGGGTAACTAAAAGAGGTTATAAAAAAGGAGGAGTATATACATGCCTTTATATTCTTTAATTATAATATATATTATAACGTTTAAGGTATTATTTATTAATAATTATATACTACTATTCTATAACTAAAACATTTACTATTAGTATATTATATTTTTCGACCTAGCCTTACCTGACTTTTTCGACATATTAAGTATAAAGGTATACACATACTCCTCCTTTTTCGAAACCCCTTTTAGTCGCCTATATAGCCACTACAGCTACACCCTTTTATTTAATTAATATATAAATATATAGTATATTTTAATATAAATATTATATTTATATATTAATTAAATAAAAAGTGTGGCTATAGTGGCTTAGGGCGACCAAAAGGGGTTCGAAAAAAGAGAAGTATATATATACCTTTATACTTAATGTGTCGAAAAAGCTAATTATAATATAAAATATTATATATATATATATACATTAATTAAATAAAAGAGTATAATTATAGTAGCTATATAGGCGATAAAAAAAAATTTAAACAAAGAAGAAGTATAGATATATCTTAATACTTAATATATTAAAAAAGATAAATTAAATTAAATAAAAAAAGAAATAGCGCTACGCTAGTATACTACTAGTATATTTTATATACCCCCTTAAAAAAATATTACATTAAAAAATTTAATAAGTTTAGTATAAATACTATATTTAGTAAAAGAAATAGATAGTAATAATTATAACTATATATATATTTTTCTATTTATATAGTTAATAGATTAACTAAATATTTATTAAAATAATTTTTTCGAAGATATTATTTTTTATAATATTATTTTTTATAATATTATTTTTTAAAAGTTTTTTTATCTTTTTTATTTTTATTTTAGTAGATATTATACGTATTTAAATTAGTTTTAATATTATAGTATTAAATATATAAGTTATTTCTACTATATTTTATATATAGAGTAATAAAATTTAATAATAAAAAGTTTATTTTAATACGACTAAGTATTCTATATATAATAGAATTACTTAGTTTTATAAAAAATACTCTTTATTCATGTTATGTAATATTAGCTAATTAATATAAAATAAATAGAAGCGTAATGCTATTAATAGTAAAAATTATAAAATTTAAAAATTTAGAATTAGTTATAATTGTCTACATAAAGGTAGTAATAATATAAGTAAATATAGTAGTACTATACTAGTAATAAAAAATAAAAAAAGAATAATATAGTAAGATTATATTTATATTAGAAATACGTAATTTAGAATATATAATATAATTATATAAAATACTACTAAAAGTACTAGTAGTAAAAATAAAGGTATTCTAAGCTTAGAGCTTAGAGCCTATAAAGTAATAGGTAAAAAGTAATAAATAAAAGATAGTAAAGCCTTTAGTACGTAGAGATACTAGAAGTAATTAATATTTAAAAGGTTTAGAAGAGGTTTATATATAATATATATTTTTCTTTAGTATATAGGCTGGATATATAAGTATATAATATTATAGTTATTATAATAAGTATAAAAAGATTTATAAATATATATAAAATATAAATTATTATTAAATACTATACTATCTATATATATAGGTAAAATAAAAATTAATAAAATAAAATAAAATCTCTATTATATAAAAATAAAATTAAAATAGTAGGTTATAGATTACTATAGTAATTATTAGTATAAGATATATATTCTACACGTATACTAGTCTATACTATAATAAAGGTATATATATACTCCTCCTTTTTTGAAACCTCTTTTGGTCGCCCCGAGCCACTACAGCTACACTATTTGTTTAATTAATATATAAATATAGTCTATACTATAAAATATATTATATATTTTAAAAATATATATTAAATTAAATAAATAAATATATATATATATAAATTTTCTTTATAAAATTTTCTTTAGTCGTCTCTATAGCTACTATAGATATACTCTTTTATTTAATTAATAAATCGTTACAAAATAGTAAGTATATTTAATATAATTATTATATTATTATTTATCTTAATAGGTAACCCGTAAAATTTAATATTTAAATAAAATAATATTATACTTATAGCTATAAAGTTGCTAAATATAGTTAAAAAAAGGTTTTTAAATAATAAAAGAGTAGACTAAAAACTTATTTATTTTTTAAATAAAGCTACGCTTTTAGCGTAATATATATATTTTTTAAAAAAATAACTACTAACTACTATAGGAATTCCTGTAAAATAGTTTTATAATAGCTTAAATATAGTAATAAGAGATATAGTACACAGTTATATATTATAGAGAGATAATAAAAGAAAAAATAAATTAAAAAAGATATCCTTTTTAAAAATTTATACAAAATTAAATAATAGGCCTAAAAATACATAACTAATAGCGTTTTAAATAAAAGATTAGAACGAATAATATAAGAGTTTTAGGTACTGCTCATTAAGTATATATAATATATTATAATTACGTAAATAAAGAGCTTTTTTAGATTATAATTTAAGCCCCTATAACTTTTTAGTTATTAAATATATTTAACTAAAGGTTTGCCTATACCCTTTTAGGGCTAGTAAAAATTACGTAACCTAAATTTGAATAAGAATTTACTATATAATGATAAATTTATATAATAAGTAAAAATTTAGCTATTACTTATATAATTACTAATTACGTAATATATTATTAATATTATAGTATATAATAATATCTTTTTAATTTTATAAATCTAGAGTCTTATTGCCGTTATATAGTGCTAAATTTATTAAAACTTAAATCTAAAGTTATTTTTTTTAAAAGTAAATACTTCTATTCTAATAATTATTTCTATTTTAAAAAGAGCTTTAAATAGTATTTATAATACTATACACCGTATTAAAAGTAAAAAAAATTATTATTATATAAATAAAGCTAATAGCAATAGAGTTTTTAAGATTATTTAAAAAGAAAAAAGAATTATTAATACAGACTTAATTAAAAGTCCTAAAAATAAAAGAATAGACGATTATTAGAAAATAGTTTAAATATTTTTAAGAACTTCTTATAAACGGCTTTTTAGAAGAGTATTATTATAATATTAATATAAGTAATAAAAAACCTCTAATTAACTAAAAAAATACTAAAAAATAATTAAAGTACTCTTAAGAAAATAAATTCAAAACATAAATATAAAAACAATAATATTTTCTAATTGGATAATAATATATAGGGAAAGGATTAGAAAGGAGTATTATAGAGAAAAGAGTAAAAATAAAATTAAAAAAGAACTAGCTAGTAGCTAATTACAAAGTAAGTTATTTTAATATTTTAATATTTTAAAATATATTCGATTGTATAGATTTTTACGTTATTATTTTATGTCTATAATATTAATTATATTAATTATTTTATAAGTAATAATTTAATAGTCTAAGTTTAGAATACTATTTAATTAAAAGATAGAAGTTATTTAGTATTTATTTAAATATCTAATTCGTTTATTTTTTTAATAATAAAAACTATATATATAATATCTTTATATCTAAAGTTAAACCGAAGATAAAAAGGAGTAAGTAACTTAATAGATCTTTTAGTATTGCCCCGAGCCACTACAGCCACGCTATTTATTCGATTAATATATAAATATAAATATATAAATATTTTAGTACTTTTTTTAATATAATATAATATAAGATATATATATATTATATTATAATTATAAAATTTATATTAATATTATTATACTAAGTCTAAGGAACTACTACAGCCACACTATTTATTTAATTAGTATATAAATATATATTATTATACGATAGTAATTTTAATAATATAATACTTTTATTTATAATATAACAGACGTTTTAAACAATTTTAAAAATAAAAAAATTATATTTTTTTTATCTAGCCTATACTACTTATCTAGCCTCTATAGAACATATATTAGATTATTTAAAATATAGACTAAATAATAATAATTAGACTAATTTAGGTATAGTATTAAGTTTAGAAAGTATAGAGACGTTTAAAAGAGCTAAAATAAAAAAGTAATATAAAATACTATAATAAGTTATTAATAATTATATTTTATTACTTTCTATCTATTATAATATAGTTATAGAAGTTTATAAATACTATAGTAAATACTTATAATATATTATTTACTAGTTTATTATTAATAATTTAAAAAATTAACTTTTCGTAATAATTATATAATTAATATATTAATATATAAAAATATTTAAAATACTAATTAAATAAAGTATCTAGTATTGTATATATAAATATATACTTATATATTAATTAAATAAATAGTATAGTTATAGTAACTATATAGGTAACTAAAAGTGGTTTTAGAAAAGGAGGAATATATATATATATACTTTTATACTTAATAGGTCGAAAAATATATATATAAAAATAAACTAATTTATATATTAAATAAAACAGTATAATCTCTAAAGTAAAACCTAAAAAGTTTTTTATATTTACTAATTTATTAATACCTCTAAACTTTTTTAAAGTAGCGTCTAGACTACTAAATAGAATACTATAGACTTTTTCCTCCCTTCTAAGTAGGAGGCGAAAAACTACTCTACTTAAATAACCTAAGTGTAAAACTGCGTTATATTTATTAGAATTAATATATAAAGTTTATTACTACTTTAATAGTTTTTATTTAATACGGTTTAATCTAATTTTATAATATTATACCTTTTAAAGCGCTAAGGCCCTTAGTATAAAATTTTTCTGCTACTATTACTAGTAGCTTTCTCTAATATTTAATAACCTAATAATAATAATCTCTTCGCTAACTTTCTTTTTATAAAAATAATTTTTAAAGTACTAATAACTAATTTAAGTTTTTTTAAGTAATTTAAAGTATTATGCGCTACTACTTTTATTTATTTTTATTTTTATTTTTACTATAAGCACCTACGCTTAGTAATCCTTTTATATCTTTATTTTTATTTAGTCCCTTATTCTACGCGTATATAAGTATATACTTTATACTTACTCTAGCTATAACTTAAAATTATAAATTTTATCCCTATAGTATACTGCTAGCTTTTTTATATTTTTAGTAATAATTACTATACGCTTTTAAAGTAACCTATTAATAGTATTATATAAGGTAGTAAGGGCGTTTATTTAATATATAAACTACTTATAGACGGCCGTATTACTATATATTTAGGTAATAATATTAATTTTAAATATAGTAAAAGCTATTATATTTAGCTAAAAAAAGTATACGCGCTACTTAAACTAAACGAAGTTACTTTTATATAATTTAATATTTTTAATTTTTAATTTAGTAATTTATAAAGCGTAAAAGTATAGGTATTTATTTATAGCTATATAGAGGTTATATAGAGGGCTTATTTATATTTTATTTTTTAATATTTTATTAGTCTTAATAGTAAAGCGTAGGTACTATTTAAACTTATTAGATATAGTAATTAGGCGATTTTAATAATAGAGGAAGTTTATATAATAATTATATAGGTTCTTTTACTATTTATACTATATATATAGCCCTTAAGGTAACTGCGTTATATTACGCTAAGTACCCTAGTATCTACTAATATAGGCTACTAGTTTAATAGTAACCGCTAGCCTACTAATATACTTATTATTTAATTAAGTAGTTGTTTAAATAGACATTATTTTTAGTTAATTTTTTTTTAGCTTTTAATTATTACGTATATAGTTTAGTACTTAATAGAGTTTTCTTACTATATTTATACCCCTAGATTATTGTCTAGGCGTACTTATTACTTTTCGATAGACTTTTTCTTTAAAATAAATTTTTTTTTAATATATTTAGTACTACTAGTTAACAGATTATATTATATTAAAACAGATATCTTTTTTTATTTATTATTCTCCTATAATACGTATACTAAAAATATATTTACTAGTTATAATAAGTTAATATAGCGTCGCCTACTTAATCGCCTATAATAAGTTAATATATAATTTTTTTTAATCTAGTACTAGATATCTATCTATAAAGGAAAGAAAAATAGTAGTAATAGCTTACGTCGTTACTAGTATACTATAAGATATTAATATATATTAGTATCTCCGCTACTACACATAAAAGATAATAAAAAAAGTATAATTAATAGTTTACTACGCTAGTTAGCTACTTACACCCTTTATAAATATTACTATATATACTATATTATAATATAAATAAACAACTCTATAAAAGTAATAAGTTTAATATCTAGTACTCTACTAAATCTATCTATATAAAGACCGTCTTACTAGTAATTTTTATAAAACTTTAGTATACCGCTAAAAGAATCTGCCTCTATAGGTAAAAGGATATAAAATAAATAACAGCTATAATAGCTATAAATTATAACTTTATACTAGAAATAGGTAAGTATATATTATACTTATACAGCTATAGCTACAGTAATAGTAATTATTATTAACTTATATAATTATAATAGTAAAAAACTATAAAAATTTTTAAAATATTAAAGATTTTATTTTAAATACTAATCTAAACTATATTAATAGGTAAAAATAATAATTTATAGCTATACTAGATAATTAAAATAATCTTAATTATATTAGGTTTAAGGCTAAAGTAGTAACTATCATTTTAATAGTAGTATAGCTATAAAACGTAAAAATACTAATAAAAAAAAATATTAGTAATAATAACTGAATAAGCCTAGCCTTAAAGGAAAGAAAAAAAATCGTATAAAAGTTATATATAAAATAGTAAATATAATAAGTAAATATAATAAATATAATATTAATATATAGAAGAGTAGAGAAGAGAGTATTATAAAATACTTATAAATATAGAGAAAATAATATATAATAGTGTAGATATAAATGTAATAATTTTAGAATAAAGAAAATAGACAATTAGTAGTAAAATAAAATAAAAAAGTTTCTATCTTATTATAAAAAACTTATTAATAAGTACTACTATAACCTATTAGACCCGACTTGTTACAGTTAAACTCGTAAAAAACGTATTACTAAATAGTATACTTTATAAACTATATATTTATATACTAATTAAATAAATAGTGTAGCTATAGTAGCTTAGGGCGACTAAAAGAGGTTTTAAAAAAAGAAAAGTATATATATACCTTTATACTTAATATATTAAAAAAGTTAGATAAGGCTAGATTAAAAAAGATATAGCGTTTTATACTAACATACTAGTGCGCTTAGCGTACCCCCTAAAAAAACGTTAAGTTAATAAAGTCTAGTATAGATACTATATTTTTTAAAAAAGAGATACTATAGGGTACTGCTTATATATCTTTCCTCTATTTTATAGTTAATAGTACAGCTAAATTTTTATTAAATAAAAAAAAATACTTTTTAAAATATTATTTTTTAAAAGTTCTTTTATTTTTTCTATTCTCGTCTTGGCGGATACTATTCTTATTAAAATTAATTTTAATACGCCGATTATACTAAATATATAAGCTATTTTTACTATATCCTATCTAGATAGTAATATATAATAAGTCTTTTTTAATACTGCTAAGTATCCCGTACGTAATATAATTGCCTACTAATTTTATTAAATTAGTATTTGTGAATACTAGAAAATCCTAAATAATAAGAAAGTGGACGGTAATAAAATAGATAATAATAAAATAAATAGAATTATAATACTGTTAATAGTAAAAGTAATAGAGTTTAAGAATCTAGGGTTAGTTATAGTAGTCTATATAAAAGTAGTAATAATAAAAATAAATATAGTAGTACTATACTAATTATAAAAAATAAAAAAAAATAGCGCATTAATATTAGCTTTATAATAGAAATACGTAGTCTAAAGTATAAGGCGTAACTATATAAAATACTACTAGGCGTACTAGTAGTAATAGTAAAAATATTATAAAAGTAATAGCTTTTTTAATACATTAAGTATAAAGGTATATATATACTTCTTCTTTTTTAAAACCCCTTTTAGTCGCCCCGAGCCACTACAGCTATACTATTTGTTTAATTAGTATATAAATATATATAAAAGTAATAAAAAGTCTTAGATATTTCTATATAATAATTAATATTTAAAAGTTTTAAAGAGGCCTATATATATTTTATATATATTTTTTTTAGTACGTAGGCTAGGTAAATAGGCTAGTAAATAGGTATACTTAGTATCGCGTTCTCGTTATAAGTAAGAAAGGAGATATAAATATAAAAAAAAAGTTAACTATTATTAAATACTACACTACCTTTATGGGCGGAGCAAAAAGTAAGAAAAATAAATTTAACCTTTATTTTATATAAAAATAATGTTAAAAAAGTAATAAATAGATTATAATAGTAGTAATTAGTATAAGCTATATAAAATTATAATAAACTATAATTATATATTATATTAGTATATTAATATACTAATTAAATAAATAGTGTGGCTATAGTAGCTTAAGAAGTTATTTCTATTATATATATATTCTTTTTCGACACATTAAGTATGAAGGTATACATATACTCCTCCTTTTTTAAAACCCCTTTTAGTCGCCCCGAGCCACTACAGCCACACTATTTATTCGATTAGTATATAAATATATATTCTATTATATTCTACCTATAAGGTAATAAAATTTAATAATAAAAAAGTCTTTTTTAATATCTACTTAGTACACTACTATATATAATATAATTACTTAGTTTTTTAAGTTAAATATTTATTAATACTAGAAAATTCTAAACACTAAGGCGTACAGTAATAAAGTAGATATAAAAAAGTAATATTAAAAACTTTAAATCTAAGATATTACTTTTTTTAAAAATTAGTATACTATTAATTACTAAGCCTAAAAATACGTAAATTATAGTATTTTAAAGAAAAAGTTAATAAAATTTATATAATAATTTTAGTTACTACTTAGTTAGTATATATAATAAATTAAAATTACTTAAATATAATAATATAATTAGTCCCTTTTTTAAGTTCCTAAACCTTTTTAGTTCGTAAATATAATTAACTAAACTTTTAATTATACTATATTAGAACTAGCGTAGATTACGTAAACTAATTTTTAATAAGAAGTTATTATATAATAATAAATTTATATAATTAATAAAATTTAGTTTTTACTTATATAATTACTAATTACGTAATATATTATTAATATTATACTATATAATAATATATTTTTAAATTTTTAAATCTAGACTCTTATTACTTAAATATAACACTCAATTCAATAAAACTTAAATCTAATATTAATATTTTTTTAAAAGTAAATACTATTATTTAAAAAATTATTTTTACTTTAAAAAGTACTTATAATAGTATTTATAATACTATATAATATAAAAAATAATATAAATAAAGTTAAAAGGAATAGGGTTACTAAGGTAATATATAGGAAAAAAAATTATTAATAAAAACTTTACTAATAAAGGTATATATTTACTCCTCCATTTTTAAAACCCCTTTTAGTTGCCCCGAGGCACTACAGCTATACTATTTATTTAATTAATATATAAATATATATATAAAAACTTTACTAAAAGCCCTAAATAAGAATATAAAAGAATTTTATTAGAAAATAGTCTAAATACTTTAAAAAATTTTTATAAAAGAATTTTATAAGAGAAGGGTTATAATATTTATATAAAAAAAACAAACTAATACTTAATAAAGAAAATAATAAAAAAAATTACGCAAACACAAATATATAGAAATATTAAATATATAAATTTAAAATAAAGAATATATTCTAATCAGTTATTACTATAAATATAAGAGATTAGTAAAAAGTATTATAAAAAAAGGGGTAATAATAGAGTTAGAAAATAAACTAGCTCTTAGCTAATTAAAAAGTAAGTTATTTTTTTATTTTAATATATTAAAATATACTACGCTTAATCTATTCTAATAATAGAGTATAATTTTTTTAATATTAATTATATTAATTATTTTATTAGTTATAATATAATATTCTAAGTTTAGAACGCTATTTAGTTATATATTTATATATTAATCAAACAAATAGTGTGGCTGTGGTGGCTCGGGGCGACTAAAAGGGGGTTTGAAAAAGGAGGAGTATGTGTATACCTTTATACGCTATTTAGTTAAAAGGTAAAAGTAATTTAGTATTTACTAAAATAACTAATTTATTTATTTCTTTTACTAGTAAACGCTATAGAAAAATAATTTTTATATCTACAGTAAAACTAAAGATAAAAAAGGATAGATAATTTAATAGAATTTTTTATTCTTATTTTAATATAATAATATATATATTATATTATAATTATAAACCTTATATTAATAATACTTTATATTAGTAACTTTAATAAAATAACGCCCTTATTTATAAAATAACAGAAGTTTTAAACTAGTTTAAGAATAATTTAAGTATCTATATTTTTTATCTAGCCTATAACACTAATTTAGGCTATATATAAAATATATAAACATATTTAGAATCTACGCTAAATATATATAAAAAGACTAATTTAGGTATAGTATTAAGTTTAGAAAGTATAGAGACTATTAAAAAAGTTATTTTAAAAAAGCAAAATAAAATACTATAATAAGTAATTAATAATTCCATTTTATTGCTCCCTAGTTATTATAAAATAGTAATAGAATTATAAGGATACTATACTAAATACTAGTAATATATTATTTACTAGTTTATTATTAAATATTTAAAATAGTAACTTTTATATATAATAATATATATAATATATAAATATATAAAACTATTTTATAATCTTATATATTATAGATAATATTATAATATATATAACAACTAGCCAATTTTATACATTAAATAAATAGTTATAATAGTCTAAAATATAGTCCTAAAAATTCTTTATATTTAGTAAATTTTTAAACCCCTTAAGGACTTACTAAGCAGCCCCTAATAGAGTAAATAAAGTATAAAAGCCTTTTCTTTAAAATACTATTATTTTTATATATGTAGGCCTTATAACTAAAAAGTTATATTATTTTAAAAAAGGTAACTTTTTGGATTCGGGTTTCCCAATGTCACCCTCCTGTAATGTCTGCGATGGATGACACGTTGCAGAACACATGCGCGCCGCCGAAGTTTCTTCGCTTCAGATAGAACCTTCCCCGACCATACACCTGTACCGTGGTATAGTCGTCGAGAATTCCTTTCGGCAAATATCTGTATTGCCGACTATAATGCCTGTTTAGGTACCCTACAACGCCCACTTTGTTCCGCCCACATCGTAAGCGCCTAATAATATCGCCACTCCAGGGCCGCATTCGGCAAAATGCCAGGAACAAATTGGCCGCGATTCCGACGCTTTACCATTCGATATAAATTGCACTTTCTCGGCACTATATAAGCTCGTCTGCTGACTGGTACAACAGTAGATTGATGTGAAAACCAGCTTTAAACCGGATGGTCCAGCGTAGTAATGAAGCGGTATCACTAATTACATGAATTGAAGTCTGGGTGGAGATGGAGAACTAAAGCTTATAAATCGCAGGGACGTGAGAACGATAATATATTACTTTCCTACTAAGCATAGTACTTTAAATTCTCTTCTTTATATTAATTAGACTATATTTTATTTATATCTATATATAACGCTTATTAGTTTTTAATATATAGTTATATATTTATATACTAATCAAACAAATAGTGTAGCTGTGGTGGCTTAGGGCGACCAAAAGGGGTTTTAAAAAAGGAGGAGTATGTGTATACCTTTATAGTTTTTAATATATTACTTTTAATATTCTATAAAACGTATATAATATTATATAGTAATAATAGAGTTTTTAGTAAAACGATATATATATATAAGATACGTAACTATCTATAATAGTAATATTATTAAAAAGTAATAAGTATGTCTAGACGATAATCCAGGGGTATAAACATAGTAAGGAAACTTTATTTAATACTAAACCGTATACGTAATATTTAGAAACTAAGTATAATAATATTATAAGTTATAATTACTATATATTTATATTTATATATTAATTAAATAAATAGTATAGGTGTAGTGCCTTAAGGGAACTAAAAGATATTTTAAAAAAGGAGGAGTATATATATACCTTTATAATTTTTTTTTAAAAAAATAAACCTTTTTATATTAAGGCTACCTAATTATTAAAGAAAGTTTTTTATTTTTTAAGCGAGCTAATAATCGGCTTTTTAATTACTAATTAATATATTACTAAATAAAGTTATATTAAACTACTAATCTATTTAACCTAATTAGAACTAGTTTACTACGCTAGACCTATTTAGAAATAGATAGATTTTTATTTTATCTAATTTTAGATAGTAAGATAGTTTACTTATACCTTTAAATATAATATATTTTATATAAAAATTTTAGCTTTTTATAGTTTTATATTAGTTTCTTAGTAGTACCCTATACTTCTAAAAACTTTACTTTTTACTAGTAAAGTAAGCGTATTTAAAAAATACTTATAATAAGGAGAGGAATTAAATCTTTAATATATAAATAATAATAAAAATTTAAAAAATTTCACAAATCTAATATATTTCTAGACACTTGCCTCCTATGCCACCCTACTAATCTTTATACCTAATATATTTAAAAAGTTAGGTAAAACTATTATAATTACTAATTTTTAAAAAGATATTATATTTTTATAATAGGTTTATATTTCTTTTAGTAGTATATTTCTTTTAGTAGTATATTTATAATTTTATTATAAAGGCATACATATACTCCTCCTTTTTTAAAACCCCTTTTAGTCGCCCCGAGCCACCACAGCCACACTATTTGTTCGATTAGTATACAAATATATTATAATTTTAATAATATATAAATTAATATTATTAATATTTAGTAATAAGCTAATTTAACTAATTAAATATATTATATTTATATATAGAGTATTATATATTTTTTATATTTTTTAATTTAATAATATAATTACTAAAATAAGCTATATTAACTATATATAACTAGAGATAATACTAAGTTATATAATAAATTCTAGTATTAATTTTAGTATTTTATTTAAAATATATTTTCTTTTATAAAGTTATTAAGTATTTTAGATACTAAAAAGCTTAAGGTCTAGTTTATAATATTAGTAAAATAATACTTAAATATTAAAAATATAAAATAAAAATATTAATAAAAATAATATTTATAAAATAGTATTATTTAATAAATTATTAAAAATATATTATTTATATTTATATATAAATTAAGATTACTCGTATCTATAAAATTATATATTAATATTATAAACCGTTAGTAGCGTATATAAGAGATATATTACTAAATAGTAATACGTTTTACTATAAAATCTTTTTTTATTTTAATTATATAATATAAAACTTTAGTATTTTATTTATATAATAGTTTTTATTCTTCTTATTTTAAAAATTAAAAATTTTTAATTTATTTCTTTAATAATTTTAGGTCTAGTGTTTTAGATATTAGAAATAACTATTAATAAATTAAATTATAAAAAGTTATATATTTAATACCTTTTTTCCTGGTTTTAGATCTCTAGTATAAATAATTAGTTTTAAATCTATATATTAATAATAAATTTAATTATACTAAGTAACTATCTAGTTAGTACTATAACTTATATAATATATAATACTATTTTATTTCTTTTAACTATTATTATTTATTTCACTAGTTATAGAAACTAATATATATAATATATACATTAGAGTAATTAAAATATTTTTATATTTTATAGGGGAGTTTGAAAAAAAATTTAATAAAAAAAATCCCGTTTTTAAAATAATATAACTTTTTAATTAATAAGCCTAAAAAGATAAAAAAAAAATACCGCTCTAAAGAGGGATACTAACAAATTTAACCTACCTACTCAGGGACTATTTACGAAGAGATTATAGGTAATTAAAAATTTATAAAATTAAAACCTTTTTATAATCCTCCTTTACACTATTATATATATTTATATACTAATTAAATAAATAGTGTAGCTATAGTAGCTTAGGGTAACTAAAAGAAATTTTAAAAAAGGAGGAGTATGTGTATACCTTTATATTAAGCTATTATAACTTTTTATTTAAGGTATAAAATTAGCTTATTATTATATATATATTATGAGATACGATATTATATTAATATATTAATAATATAATTTTTATATATATATATTTATATACTAATCGAATAAATAGTGTAGCTATAGTAGCTTAGGGCAACTAAAAGGGGTTTTAAAATAAGAGGAGTATATATATACCTTTATACTAAATATATTAAAAAAGTTAGGTAAAACTAAATTAAAAAAAAAAATAGCACCGCGCTAGTACTAGCGCGCTTAGTATACCCCCTAAAAAAATATTAAATTAAAAAACTCTAATATAAAAAGTCAGGTACTAATACTATATTTTTTTTTAAAAAAAATACGTAGAGTACTACTTATATATCTCTCTTCTATCTTCTTTTATAGTTAATACAGCTAAACTATTCTACCTAAATAAAATATTATTCTTCTTTAAAGGTCCTAATACTACTCCTCCTTTACCCTTTATTAATACTAATAACAAGATAATCGTAATTAATTTTAAAATATCTAGTATCTAAGCTTTTCTTACTATATTATTTTATTTTACTAGTAATAAAGACATAACTCTAGTAGGCGCTTACTAGTATAAGTACCTTATTTATTTAAAAATAGTTAACGCTAATAGAGAAGTTAATTATAACTTAAATTCTAAAATTATAACTATATTTAACTATAAGCACAGCCCTACAGATAAGATAATAGCCCTATTAATTAAAAAAATAATTAAAATAATAAATATTAGGTTAGCGATATTAGCGGCCGTAAAAAGTTATTAATAAGAGTATATAAGAATATAGTAGAGATAAAAAAAGTTAAAAAATATAATATATAGTTTATAGTAGAGTTAATAAGTAAAATAAATATTTTATAGATATAGTAGATACTTCTTAGTATAAAAAATATAGTAAAAGTAGCGGTAAAAATAGCAGTAATAATAAAAGTAATAATAAAAGTAATAAATAATAAATCCTTTAGTAAGTAAAAATACTAGAGTAATTAATATTTAAAAGTATTAGGGGGGGCCTATATATAGTTTTTTAGTTTAGTTTCTTTAGTTTTTAGTATATAGACTAGATAGGTAGGTAGGTATATTTAATATTGCGTTATATTATTGTTATAAGTAAAAAAAAAATATAATTATAAATAAAAAATATTAACTATTATTAAACGCTATACTACTTATATATATATAGGCGGAGCGAAAAGTAATAAAAATAAATATAACCTCTATTTTATATAAAAATAAAGTTAAAAAAGTAATCGATAGGTTACAATAGTAGTTATTAGTTATATAATTTTTAATAAAAGATAAAATTATAAAATTTTAATAATAAACTAGTAAATAATATATTACTAGTTTTTAGTATAGTAGTACCTAGCTTTAATAATAATATTATAATAGTTAGGGGGGGATAAAATATAATTATTAATAACTTTTTATAGTATATTCTTTTATTTCTCTAAAATAGTTTTTTTAAAAGACTATATACTTTCTAAATTTAATCTTATACCTAAATTAGTCTTTTTATTATTATTTAGTCTAGATTTTAAATAAATTTATATATTATTTATAGGGCCTAAATTAGGACTATAGACAAGATAAGAAAATAGTTTAATTTTATTATTTTTAAACTAGTTTAAAACGTTTATTCTTTTATAAATAGAGGCGTTATTATATTAAAATTACTAATTTAAATTAATATTAATATAAGGTTTATAATTATAATATAGTATAATTATATATATATATATAATTATATTAAAAACAGTACTAAAAAACCTATTAAGTTACTTACCCCTTATTATCTTTAGTTTAACTTTAGGTATAAAGACTTTATTTATATAATTTTTACTAGTAAATAAAGTAAAAGAATTAGGTATTATAATAAATACGAGTATAAAGGCATATATATACTCCTCCTTTTTTAAAATCCCTTTTAGTTACTCCGAGCCACTATAGCCACACTATTTGTTTAATTAATATATAAATATATAATAAATATAAAATTACTTTTACCTCTAAACAAAATTACACCCTGAATATATAGAGCCAGGTCTCGGCCTATAAAATAAGGAATATAATTTATAATAAAAAAACTAAAATGAGAACTAAATAATATATAAAAAGCTATATATTTTAAGATTTTAAAATATTAAAATAACTTAGTTTATAATTAGCTAATAGCCAGTTCTTTTTTAACTTTATTATTACTTCTTATTATATAATATTATCTATTCCTTAATCCCTTATATATTACCAACTTACTAGAAAATATAATACTATTTAATTTTATATTATTATTTTTTTTCTTTAGCGTATTTTTACTTTTTTTTTCGTTTTCTTTATTAATTGTAGATTTTTTTTACTTATATTAATATTATAATTCTTCTCTTTTTTAAACCTTTACAATCGTCTTATTAAAATATTAAAATATTTTTAAATAATAGTCTTTTATTTTCTTTTTTAGGGCTTTGAATTAAGTTTTTATTAATAATTCTTTTTTCTCTATAAGTTATTCTAAAAACTCTGCCCTATTTAACTTTATTTATATTATTAATATTATTATTTTTTATTTTTAATATATTATATAGTATTATAAATACTATTAGTAGTTGTTTTTAAAGTAGGAATAATAGTTAGAATAAAGGTATTTACTTTTAAAAGAAGATTAACCTTAGATTTAAGTTATATTAAATTTAGTGCTATATTAAGGAAATATAAGTCTAGGTTTATAAAATTAAAAAGATATTACTATATTCTAAAATATTAATAATATATTACGTAATCAGTAATTATATAAGTAAAAATTAAAATTTTACTTATTATATAAATTTATTATTATATAATAAATTTTTATTAAAATTTAGCTCACGTGACCTATCCGAGGCCTAAAAGAGTATAGTTAAATTTTTAGTTAAATATATTTACTAACTAAAAAGTTATAGGAGTTTAAAACGGGGCTAAATAAACTTTTATATACGTAATTTTAGTTTATTACTTATACCTAATAAGTAGTAACTAAAATCTTTACTAGATTCTTTATAATTTTTTTAAAAGGGTATTATTTACGTATCTTTAGGCCTAGTCTTTAATTTTATATATATTTTTAAACAAGGTATTTTTTTAATTTATCTTTTTTTTATTACTTCCCTATAGGTAGTACAGTGTTTAATATACGTTAATATTTTTATTTATAATTATAAATCTTTTTTAAGTTATAATAATAACTATAATACTAAGTATACTTATATATATAAACTCTCTAAAACTATTAAATATTAACTACCTTTAGTATTTTTATATAATATTTATTTATTATCCTATAGACTTTATACTTAGAATAATTTTACTTTTACTACTATTCTATTTTATAATATATTATATAGCTATGCTATATTTTTTAAACTATATATTTTTATTATAAATATTATATTAATATATTAATTTTTTTTATTTTTATAATTAATACAGTACTACTACTTTTATTTTTATTATATTATTACTACTATTCTTATATAGACTAGTATAACTAACTTTAGATTTTTATACTGTATTACTTTTACTATTAATAAAGTTTCTATATTATTTTTTTTACTCTCTAATTTACTATTCTTATTATCTAATATTATATAAAATTAATAAGTAGTATTTTTTAAAAAAAAATTAGTAATTATATTATTATAACTAGTATATTTAGTAGTATTAAAAGAATTTTTTATTAATTACCTTATAAGTAAAATATAATAAAAATAGTTTTTAATATAATTAACGAAGTTTAGACTTTACTATAATAAATAAGTATAATAGATTATTATTATACTTATTAATAGGTTTATAAAAAAAACCTTTTTTTTTTTTACTAACTACCTATTTTTATTATACTTAAACTAATATATATTACTTTACTTATAAGTATATATATTTTATATTATATTCCTTTTTATTTTATACTTATTTATCGTCTACTATAATTATTTATTATTATTAATTACTAATATAAAGGTATACACATACTCCTCCTTTTTTAAAACCCCTTTTAGTTGCCCCGAGCTACTACAGCCACACTATTTGTTTAATTAATATATAAATATATATATTAATTACTATTTTATATATAGTGATTATATTATTATTAATAGTCTTTTAATTAGTTTTTAATATTTTATAATTATATTACTATTAGGGGAAGTATTACTACTCTAGCCCTAAAACTAGCGTAATTAGAATTATTTTAAGTATTTAGTAAAGTAAAAAACTACTACTTTTATTTATAGATATAATTTAGATTAGTATTTAGAATAAGACTTCTAGACTTTTTAAAATTTTTAGAATTTTTACTATCGCGACTATATAGGTTAATAATAATTACTATAGCCATATAGATATAGTATATACTTATTTATTTTTACTATAAAATTATAGTCTAAAGTTAGTAAATTTACTATTTATTTTATACTATTTAAGTATTTACGTAGTTTAATATATTTATATATTAATTAAATAATAGGGCATGGCTGTGGTAGCTGTGTAGGCGATTAAAAAAAGTTTTTTTAAAAAAAGGAGTATATATTACGTAGTTTAAAATTTACTATAGTACTTTAAAGATTTTTAAAAATATTTAGTAAAAGTAATATTATTAGTAATATAGAAATAAATTTAGTAATATAAAAAATACTCTAAGTATTACTTTTATAAATTTATATATATATAGTAAAGTTATAAATATTTAATAAAAAAAATATAATATAGCTACTTAGCGTAGTTGGCTACTTATTATACTTTTTTTACTATTTTATATATATATATATATAGTACTAGGGACGCTAGTATATATTAATATTTTTTAGTATACTAGCAATAGTAAAACTATTAAAACTATTTTTTTAGAAATAGATACTACGTACTAAATTAATAAATAACGCTTACTTATATATTACTATTTTATTTTATTATAATAATAAACTATTTTTAGTATAATATATTAATATATAACTATATATTATATTTTCTATATATATATTTATATATTAATTAAATAAAAAGTGTAACTATAGTGGCTTAAAGCGACTAAAAGGGGTTTTAAAAAAAAGAAGTATATATATACCTTTATACATTATATATAAAAAAATTATATTTTTTATTATTATATTTAAATAATTATAAAGCTAATTTATAGGAATCCCTATAGTAGTTAGTAGTTATTTTTTAAAAAAAATATAGGTATTACGCTAAAAGTATAACTTTATATAAATAAAATTAGCGTAGTAAATATATTATAATTAATTTATATAAGTATAATATTTATTAAAATAATAGTATAAATAAAATATACTTAAAAAAAACTTTAAAAAATAATACTTTAAAATTAATATATTAATAAATTTTATACATATTTTATTATATTACTTAAAAGAATAATAATAAATTATATAAATAGTAGTAGTTACTATACTTTATAAATATTATTTTATAAATAAATATAGTATTTATACTAGACTTTATTATTTTAATATTTATTTAAAAAAAATACGTTAAACGCGCTAGTATATATACTAGTATAATACTAGTATAATACTATATTTTTTGTATATTACTTTATTTAGCTTTTTTAATATATTAAATATAAAAATATATATATACTCTACTCTTTTTTAAATATATTTTACTTATTCTAAGTATTTATAGCTATACGTTTTATATAATTACTATATAAATATATAATAAGTATAATTATTATAATAATAAAAAATATTAACTATATTTAAAACTATATCTTAAAGTATAAATATAATAAAAAATATTTATTTAATACTAACTTATATAAGTAATAGTAATACTATAAAAAAAATTTAAATTTTATTTATTATTATAATACTCTTAAGTAAATTATTAATAATAACTATTTTAATTTATTAATTAATTTTTTAATATTAGTTTACCTAGTAAACTACTTTTTAATATTAAAATAAAATATAAAATAATAATTTTCTTTTTTTATATTAAATAATTAGTTATTATAAAATTAATAATATATTAATATTAAATTATTTAAAAATTAAAATGTTTTTTAAAATTATTATTAAATAAATTTTATAAAATACTTATATAATCTCTTCTATTATAAAATACTTATAAAGAAAAAAATATATTTTAATTTTTTTAAAATAGTAGAATAATTAAAAAAATTATATATTATAATTTATAATTAGTATTTTAGATATAGATTACGAAATTACTATATATATTATTATAGAAAAATTATTATTACGTCGATAGTACCGCAAACGAGCTCTGTTCGATCCGCACGCCACGTTACTGAAAGCTCACATATTGAGCTTATCTAATGTATACGCCGAACGACCGTTGTCCCTGCGTAACATCATCCAATCGAAACAAGCTCAATCGCGAAAAGCGTATATAAGGGGGCTCCTGCCCCAGTCCGAGATGAGCAAAGCTTGGAGCACCAACAGCATATTAAATAGTACTCGGCCGTTTGAGTCCAAGTCTTGCATCGCCTCATCCGAGGGTTTCTTGCGTCATTTCTCGACGACCTCGCGCTTCTACATTCACCATGGTCTCTCTCAAGCAGCTCGCATTCGCGGCTTTGGCCACCGGTGCCACGAATGCTCAGAGTGGTTCGGGAAGGACGACCCGTTACTGGGACTGCTGCAAGGGATCATGTGGCTGGTCCGGTAAAGCACCTGTGAACCAGCCCATCCGCAGCTGTGACAAAAGCGACAACCCCCTCGCCGACATGGCGGCGAAGAGTGCGTGCGACAATGGGGGTGGGCAAGCGTATATGTGCTCCGCCCAGGCTCCATGGGCTGTGGACGACAACCTGGCATATGGCTTTGCTGCAGTGAAACTGGCGGGAGGATCAGAGAGCTCATGGTGCTGTGCTTGCTACGAGTCAGTTACCCATCAATTTGCTGCACGATTACTTGTCTCACACTCGTTAGATTGACGTTCACATCTGGACCCGTCTCCGGCAAGAAGCTCGTCGTCCAAGCAACCAACACAGGTGGAGATCTTGGGCAGAACCACTTCGACCTGGCTATGCCTGGAGGAGGTGTTGGAATGTTCAACGCATGCACGAACCAGTGGGGTGCTCCTCCCAATGGTTGGGGAGCACAGTACGGTGGTGTCCGGTCGCGCTCTGATTGCGATTCGTTCCCCGAGAAGCTCAAGGCTGGGTGCTACTGGCGCTTTGACTGGTTCAAGGGAGCTGACAACCCGGATGTTACGTTCAAGAAGGTTACGTGCCCGAGAGCGATCACGGACAAGTCCGGGTGCATTCGCAACGGCGAGAACCCACAGTGAATTATAAGGAGTGCGCGGGTGGTTTTACGGTCGTATCGTTCTGAATCACAGCTCGGAAACAGCACATCCACTGTCAAATGCCGTATTAGTGAGTCACGATACTTTTCCAGATT
Source organism: Pleoardoris graminearum (assembly GCA_030770415.1). Taxonomy (NCBI): domain Eukaryota; kingdom Fungi; phylum Ascomycota; class Dothideomycetes; order Pleosporales; family Didymosphaeriaceae; genus Pleoardoris; species Pleoardoris graminearum. Next base: position 224,832 of record JASEKS010000080.1, on the reverse strand, counting down.
TATATTTACGGATTGGTTCATTATGCCTAGTTCATTCTTATACATACTCAATGTCGCTATTATATAAAAAAAATAAGGAAAGACAAAACTGGTATCGTTCTATAGCTATTTCACTCGATTTTCACTTGTTTGCACTTTGATACCGTTCCCCATCCTTACCTACCTATAGCCGATAGCTATGCCTTTTAATAATAATTTTTCTATAATAATCTATATAGTAATCTTAGGATCTATACTTATTATATATATAAGCTTTATCTTTTACTAAGTAAGAGGTATTTATCTATTATAATAGTTATAAGCCCTTAATTCTACTAAAGCTTATTTAAATAAGCCCTTTTTAGTTTATTACTAAAATAGAGGACTATAGGAACGGAAGAATAATAATATAAAACTATATAATTAGTATTAAGTAGTTATTAATCTTAATTAGGTTTAGTAACTAAGGGGTATATTACAGAGGGGTAACACAAAAAAAATTCAATTAAAAAAAATATCTTTTTTAAAAATTTATATAAAATTAATTAGTAAGCCTAAAAATACATGAATAATACCGTTTTAAAGAGAAAATTATAGGGATTATTACTAGAATTTTAGTTACGTAATATATATTACCTATAATAAATTAAAATTACCTAAATATAGCAATTTTTCTAACCCCTTTTTTAGGTTCCTATAACTTTTTAGTTAGTAAATATATTTAACTAAAATTTTAACTATACTATTTTAGGCCTAGTATAGGTCACGTGACTAGTTTTTCGAAGTATATTAGTAATCTAATAATAAAATTATATTAATTATAAAAATAGTACTAAGCCTTATATAATTAATAATTACGTGATATATTAGTAATATTATAGTATATTATAATATCTTTTTACTTTTATAAACTTAAACTCCTATTTCCTTAAAATGGCGCTAAATTTTTCAAAACTTAAATCTAAAGTTAAACTTCTTTTAAAAGTAAATAATTCTCCTTTTTTAATTACTACTACTTTAGAAAAGTCTCTACAAACTATTTATAGCGCTATAAATAAAATTAAAAAGAAGAAGAAAGATAATTATAATATAAAAAAGATTAAAAGGGGTAGAGTTACTAAAGTAACTAAAAGAGAAAAAAGAGTTATTAATAGGGACTTAACTAGAAGCCCTAAAAAAGAAAATAAAAGACTATTAATAGATAATAGTCTAAATATCTTAAAAAGATCCTTATAAAGGATTTTAAAAGAGGAGGATTATAGTATTAATATAAGTAAAAAAAAACTAATAATTAACAAAGAAAACGCTAAAAAAAGATTAAAATACGCTAAAGATAATATAAAAAATATAAAAAATATAAATTTAAAAAAGATTATATTTTCTAATAAGTCAGCAATATAAAGGGGACAGTAAAATAGATAATATTATAGAAAAAGGGGTAATAATAAAGTTAGAAGAGAACTGGCTGTTAGCTAATTACGAAGTAAGTTATTTTAACTTTTTAAAATATTAAAATATATAACTATTTATATATTTTTAAGTTATAGTTTTAGTTTTTTAATATTAATTATATTAATTATTTTATAGGATAAAACTTTAAACTATAAGTTTGGGGTGCAATTTAGATAGGAGGTAGAAGTAATTTAGTATTTACTAAAATACCTAATTCTTCTACTTCTTTTACTAGTAAGGACTATATAAATAAAGTCCTTATACCTAAGCTTAAACCCTATATAAAAAGGGGTAAGTTTTATAATACTTTTTTACCCCTTTTTTTAGTAATATAATAATATATATATATATATATATTATTATATTATATTATAATTATAATCTTTATACTAATATTAATTTAGGTTAGTAATTTTAATAAGATAACGTCCCTATTTATAAAATAAAGGACGTTTTAAACTAGTTTAAAAATAATAAAATTAAACTATTTCCTTACCTAGCCTATAGCCCTAATTTAGCCCCTATAGAAAATATATAGGGTTATTTAAAATAAGGGGTAAATAATAATAAAGAGGCTAGTTTAGGTGTAGGATCTAGTATATAAAATATAGAGGTCTTTAAAAGAGTTATTAATAAGGAGTAGTAGAATATACTATAAAAAGTTATTAATAACTATATTTTATTTCTTCCTAACCATTATAAGGCAGTTATAAAAGCTAAGGGCTACTATACTAAGTATTAGTAATTTATTATTACTAGTTTATTATTAGAAATTTAAAAAAGTGACTTTTATATATAATTATATAATTAATATATAAATATATAAAAATATTTAATATACTATTAAAACTTAGTATCTATTATTATATATATAAAAATAAGCTAATTTTACACCTTAAATAAAAAGTTATATTAACTAAAAGTAGGGCCCTAAAAATTTTCTATGTTTACTAATTTTTTTTTAACCCCTAAACCCCTTAGTAAGCAGTCCCTAATAGGGTGAATAGAATCTACTAGTCTTTTTTTTAAAATAGTATTTTTTTCGTATTTTTAGGCCTTATAACTAAAAAGTTATATTAGTTTAAAAAAGGTATCTTTTTTAATTAAACTTTTTTTTTGTCACCCCCCTGTATATATATAAGCTTTATTTCTTATAATAATACTTACAGGGGAGTAATAAAAAAAATATCTTTTTTACAATAATATAACTGTTTAACTAGTAGGCCTAAAATTATAAAAAAAAAAATTTTTAAAGAAAAAGACTAGAGTATTTTATTTACTAACCTAGTTGCTACTTAGTAAAGGGTTTAGAAGTAAAAAGAAATTAGTATATATAAAATATTTTTTAAGTCCTATTTTAGGCTATAATAACTTTTTATTTAACCTATATAATTAGTATATATATATATATATATAAATAGATACTATATTTTATTAGTGTTTAAATTATTTTTATATATTAATATATTAATTATATAATTATTACTAAAAGTTTACTTTTTCGACACATTAAGTATGAAGGCATACACATACTCCTTCTTTTTTAAAACCCCTTTTGGTCGCCCTGAGCCACCATAGCCACACTATTTGTTCGATTAGTATACAAATATATATATTACTAAAAGTTAAATTTTTAAATTTTTAATAATAAACGAGTAAATAGTATATTACTAGTATGTATTATAGTATCTATAAGCTTCTATAACTATTTTATAATATATAAAGAGTAATGAAATATAATTATTAATTACTTATTCTAGTATTTTATATATATTTATATACTAATTAAATAAATAGTATAGCTGTAGTGGCTCGAAGCGACTAAAAGGGATAGTATTTTATATTACTTTTTTATTTTAGCTCTTTTAAAGATCTCTATACTTTCTAAACTTAATTCTATATCTAAATTAGTCTCTTTATTATTATTTAGACTATATTTTAAATAATATTATATATTCTCTATAGAGACTATATTAGTAGTATAGACTAGTTAAAAAAAACTATATATTTTTTTATTTTTAAAATAGTTTAAAACTTGTATAGTTTTATAAATAGGGGCGTTATATTATTAAAATTACTACTATATAATAATATTAATATAAATTTTATAATTATAATATTAAGGTATATATATACTCCTCCTTTTTTAAAATCCCTTTTAGTCGTCCCGAGCTACTACAGCCACACTATTTATTTAATTAATATATAAATATAATATATTTTTATATTAATCGAATAAAAAGTATGGCTGTGGTGGCTGTGTAGGCGACTAAAAGGGGTTTTAAAAAAGGAGGAGTATGTGTATACCTTTATACTTAATATGTTAAAAAATTCAGGATATATAAATATAAATATATATAATTATAATATAATATAATATATATATATATATATATATATATATATTATATTATATTAAAATAAGGACTAAAAAATCTATTAAGTTACTTATCCCTTATTATCTTCTGTTTAACTTTATATATAGAAACTTTAGATATATAAATTTTATTATTAAATAAAATAAAAGAATTAAATATTATAATAAATACTAATTAATTATTATTTTTTAATTAAGTAATATTCTAAAATTAGGGTATTAAATTATTATTTATAAAATAATTAATATAATTAATATTAAGGACCTAAAATTATTACGTAAAGATATATAGAATATAATATAGTTTAAAATATTAATATACTAAAATAATTTACGTTATAATTAGTTAATATCTAGTTCTTTTTTAATTTTATTTTTACTACTTTTTTTATAATACTCCTTTCTAATCTCTTCCCTTTATATTATTAACTTATTAGAAAATGTTATTTTACTAGTATTTATATTATTAATATATTTTACATTTTTTATAGGCGGGGTGGCACAGTACGCATGTATCTAGAAATACTAAATTTTTTTAAATTTTTAAGGTCTTCTACGTATTAGGAATTTAATTCCTCTTTTTATTATATTATTCTTTAAATACGCCTACTTTATATAGTAAAATATAAAATTTTTAAAAATATAAAATACTACTAAAAAATTAATATAAAATTATAGAAAGCTAAAATTTTTATTTAGAATACGTTATATTTGTAAGTATATTTTACTATCTAAAGTTAGAAAATAAAAATCTATTTCTAAATAAACTAGTGTGGCGAACTAGGCCTAATTAGGTTTAGTTTAGTAATTTAATAACAATTTAGTAATATATTAATTTAGGAATTAAAGAGCTGGTTATTAGTTCGCTTAAGAGAAAAAGTACTATCCTAAAACAGTTAGGTAGACTTAATATAAAAGGCTTATTAAAAAAAAAGTTTTCTGTAGTATATTCTAATTATTTTTTTAGAATTTTTTTTTATTAATTATAGTTTTTTATTACGTATATTAATATTATACTAAAACTCTTATATAAAGCCATTTATAAAAATATTTTTAAAATATATAAACTATTTTCTAAGAATAGTCTTATATTTTAATTTTTAGGTTTTTTTATTAAGTCTTTATTAATAATACTTTTTTCTTTTTTATTTATCTTAAAAACTTTATTACTTTTAGCTTTATTAATATAATATTAATTAGTTTTTTATTTTATAATATATTATATAGTATTATAAATACTATTAAAAACTCATTTTATTATAAAAATAATTATTTAAATAGCAGTATTTACTTTTAAAATAAATTAATTTTATATTTAAGCTTTACTAAATTTAGCACTATATTAAGAGAGTAAGAGTTTAAGTTTATAAATATAACTAGATATTATTATTTAATATAGTATTAATATTATATTATAAAGTTATAAATTATATAAGTAATAGCTATTTTTTACTAATTATATAAATTTATTATTATATAATAAATTCTAAATAATATTTAGGTTATATAACTTTTACTAGATCTTAAAAGGTATAGTAAAACTTTTAGTTAAATATATATACTAACTAAATAGTTATAGGGACGTAAATAGAGACTAAGAGAATTTTTCTATTTACGTAATTTTAATTTATTATACCTACTTAATAAGTAGTACCTAAGATTTTTATAATCTTCTTTATAATTTTTTATTTAAAGCGGTATTATTTACGTATTTTTAGACCTATTATTTAATTTTATATAAATTTTAAAAAAAATTATTTATTTTAATTAATTTTTGTTTTATAACCCCGCTATAGTATACTAATAAAAAATTAAAATAGATTTTTTTTAAATATATTACTTTTTATTTAAGAGTTAAAGTATATTTTTTATATATATATTTGTATATTAATCGAACAAATAGTGTGGCTGTAGTGGCTCGGGGCGACTAAAAGGGGTTTTAAAAAAGGAGGAGTATGTGTATACCTTTATTATATTCTTTATAACTAGCTATTAATATATTAAGTTTTATTAATTTATTATTATATATATTTTATAATTCTTATTTAAACCGGTCTCAACAGAGACCTAGAGGGTTTAAAATTATAATAAAATAATTAATATAGAATATACTATTTTATTTAGTTATATACTAAGTTATTTATTTATATTCTTTTATACTAGCTATCTATTATATTTTTTTAAAAACCCCTTTTTACTCGCCTCTAGATATCTTTTATAGTATTAAGCTATAGCTCTCCTTTATATACTAGTAATTTTTATTTTATATTACTTTAATTAGAATTATATATACTTTTTACGCTATAGATTATAGCCTTTAATATATTTAGTTACTTACTAAAAAATTATACTATCTCTTTACTCTAGTGCCCTATAGTTATTAGTATTAGCGTTATTATTACTAGTTCTATAATTACTAGTAATTTTTTCTTATAACGTACTTTTATTAATTAACTATTTTATATAGTAGTACAGTTATAGTAATTTTAGTATTTTTTTTTTTACTTAGCGGCGTCTATAAGTAGCAGATTTTTAGCTTTTTTACTTATTTATGTAGCTTTTTCTTAGCTCTTTTTAGTAACTTTATACCTATAAGTATAAGACTATTTTACTTAAGTATTAACTTTTATAAGTTACCTATAAAGATAAATAGTAGTATATTAGCTATATTAAATATACTTATTATTTTCCATTTTTTATTTATTTAGTTTAATTTAAACACTTAAAGTGTTTAACGTGCTCTATAGTATAGGCTAAAGTAAATCTAATATATATATTTTACTAAAATTATATTTTTTAACGTACTAAGAGCGCGTATTTTAGTTATACAGGGGGGGGACATTGGAAAAAGCGTAATTCAAAAAGTTACTATTTTTAAAAATTAATATAAAATTAATTAGTAAGCCTAAAAATACGTAAATTATATCGTTTTAAAGAGAAAGTTTAGGAGAGATATATATAAATTTAAGTTACTACTTAGCTAGTATACGTAATAAATTAAAATTACCTAAATATAATTATTTTTTTACCCCTTTTTTTAGGTCCCTACAACTTTTTAGTTAGTGAATATATTTAACTAAAATTTTAACTATACCTTTTTAGGCCTAGTATAGGTTACGTAACTAGATTTTCGAAGTATATTAGTAATCTAATAATAAAATTATATTAATTATAAAAATAATGCTAAGACTTATATAATTACTAGTTACGTAATATATTATTAATATTATAGTATATTATAATATCTTTTAACTTTTATAAACTTAAACTCCTATTTCCTTAAAATGGAGCCAAAATTCTTAAAACTTAAATATAAAATTAACTTGCTTTTAAAAGTAAATAATTCTTCTTCTTTAATTGCTACTACTTTACAAAAGTCTCCTACTACTATTTATAATACTATAAGGCGTATTAAAGATAAAAATAAAAAAATAATAATAATAATAATATAAAAAAAGTTTATTTAGGGGGTATAAAAAAGTTAACTAAAAGAGATAAAAGAGTTATTAATAGAGACTTAGCTAGAAGTCCTAAAAAGGATAATAAAAGAATACTATTAGAAAATAATTTAGAGATTATACTTAGATAATTACGAAGAGTTTTAAAAGAGGAGGGATATATAATTAATATAAGTAAAAAAAAACTGATAATTAATAAAGAAAATGCTAAAAAAAGAGTAAAATACGCTAAAGAATAATTAAAAAATATAAAAATAATAAATGTAAAAAAAATAATATTTTCTAATAAGTCAGTAATATAAAGGGGTAAAGCTAAAAAGGAATACTATAGAAAAAGGGGTAATAATAGAGTTAAAAGAGAACTGGCTGTTAGCTAATTATAAAGTAAGTTATTTTAATTTTTTAAAATATTAAATTATATAACTTTTTATCTACTTTTAAGCTATGGTTTTAGTTTTTTAATATTATTTATATTAATTATTTTATAGCTTAAGACTTTACCCTACAAGTTTAGGGTACAATTTAGATAGGGGGTAGAAGTAATTTAGTATTTATTAAAATACCTAATTCTTTTACTTCTTATACTAGTAAGAACTATATAAATAAAGTCCTTATACCTAAGGTTAAACTCTATATAAAAAGGGGTAAGTTTTATAATACTTTTTTACCCCTGTTTTTAATAATATAATAATATATATATATATATATATTATTATATTATATCATGATTATAAACTTTATATTAATATTAATTTAGGTTAGTAATTTTAATAAGATAACGTCCCTATTTATAAAACTAGGGACGTTTTAACTTAGTTTAAAAATAACAAAATTAAACTATTTTCTTACCCAGTTTATTATCCTGAGTTAGCCCTTATAGAAAATATATAGGGTTTATTAAAATTAGGGCTAATTAAAAATAAAAAGGCTAATTTAGGTGTAGAAAATAGTTTAAATAGTATAAAGGCCTTTAAAAAAGCTACTATAGAGGAGTAAAATAAAATACCTTAATAAGCTATTAATAATTATATTTTATTACTCCCTAACCGTTATAAGGCAGTTATAGAAGCTAAAGGCTATTATACTAAATACTAGTAATATATTATTTACTAGTTTATTATTAAAAATATGAAAAAGTGGCTTTTATATATAATTATATAAATAATATATAAATATATAAAAATATTTTATATACTTATATATTATAAGTACTATTATAATATATATAAAAATAACTAAATTTTACACCTTAAATAAAAAGTTATTATAGTCTAAAATATAACTCTAAAAATTTTCTATATTTACTAATTTTTTTTTACCCCTAAACCCCTTAGTAAGCAGCCCCTAAGTAGGTAAATAGTATAAGCTAGTCTTTCTCTTTAATATCGTATTTTTTTTCGTATTTTTAGGCCTTATAACTAAAAAGTTATATTATTTTAAAAAAGGTAACTTTTTAGATTACGCTTTTCCTAATGTCCCCCCCCTATAAAATAGTAGTATACTATTATTAATAAATAGTACTTTAGACGCTGCGACGCGTATTATAGTTATAATATATTAATATTTTTTTCTTTATAAATACCTATTTAGTATTAGTTTATAATAATAAATATACTAGTATAAGTTACTATTGTAATATTAAGGCTTATATACCCTATTTAATTACGGGTTAATTACGTAACTAGGTTACTTAATTACTCGCCTATTATATATATATTTAATCTTAAATATCTTATCTTAGAAATAGTATTAATTTACTTTTTATTTTAAAAATAAGTATTATTTAGTTTACTATAGTTATAAGCCCGGTATTTTAAAACTATAGAATAATTCTTTTTACGTAACTTAAAGCTAGTAGGTACTTATTTTTATATATTTTAATTATTTCTTACTGTTATACCGACGTATTTAATTATTAAGTTAAGTCTCTTTTTCCCTTTTTTAATTATTTACTAATTAGTTTATTATAATAACTTAATTCTAATAGAGCTCTATTAGCTAATAAGCTAATTAAGCTAGCCTAATTAATATATATAATTCTAATTTTTTATTATACAAAAAGGGATCTAAAAAAAATTAACTTTAATAAAAAAAACATTACTTCTATAAAAAATTATTAACTATAGTATCCTTTGCTTTCTATTTAACTAGCCCTTTAAAATACTAATAATCCTATAATTAGAAAATAATATAAAAAGAATTTTAATAAATATAAAATATAAGTAAAATAGTACTCTATATAAATAGTAAAATATAAAATACTATTTACTAATTAGTTTATAGATAATAATTGCTTTAAGAATTTTAGAGACTAAGTAAATAAGACTATATACTCTAATATTTTAGGGCCGATAATAATTAAAATTTTTAATTACTAAAAGCTAACGCTTTAAGAGATAATATATATATTTAAAACTAATCTTATATTAATTAATACTAATATATAGAATTTAGTGCGAGTATAGTACTATACTTATTTTAAAAAAGTTAAGTATAAAAGGCAGAATCCTAAATAATAGTATAATAAATAAAAGCTCTTTTATAAAAAGACGCGTATATATAGAATACCTAATATAAAAAAAGAAATAGCTATTTATAATTTTCTAATTATACTAAAGTAAAAAATTACTTTTAATTAAGCGTAATTAATAAAGCGTAATATTACGCGTAATTTAATACTTAGATAACCTCTTTTAACTTTAAATAAAATTAAAAATATTTTTTTTATAATACTTTAGTAGTAGTCTCTATATACTAATTATAAAAAAAAATTAGTAGTATTTATAATACTAAGTAGATATAGCTCTAATACTAACTTAAATACTAGTAAAAATTAGAATAAGCGTTAAACTAAGCGTAAGCCTACTTATTTATATTTAAAATCTACTTACTACTACTAAAAACTAATTTATTACTATAAGCTTAAAACGATAATTATAAAAAAATATCTAAAAGAATTACTACTAATTATACTTTTTAGCACTAATAAAAAGAAAATTTTTAATTATTTATAATAAACTAAATATATTAATCTGTAAATAAAAATTAAGAAGAAAAATTTTAAAACTTAAAAGGCGAATACTAATACTAAAATAATATATATTTGTATTTATATATTAATTAAACAAATAGTGTGGCTGTGGTGGCTTAGGGCGACTAAAAGGGGTTTTAAAAAAGGAGAAGTATGTGTATACCTTTATCTAAAATAATATATTAAAAAAAAAAATTATAGCTATTATTATAGATTCTTTAATACTTATATTAAATAAAAAGAGTATAAAAGTTTATAGTACTATAATATTTAATATTAAGTATAAAGGCATGCATATACTCCTCCTTTTTTAAAACCCCTTTTAGTCGCCCCGAGCCACCACAGCTACACTATTTGTTTGATTAGTATACAAATATATAATATTTAATATATACTTTTTTTTAAACAATATTATTTTAGAGAGCAGTACTACTATATATTTTATTAATAATACTTTAATACTTATTTCTAGAACGTCTAAGAAAGTAACTAAAATTAAAAGTATTAAAACTAAAATATAGGTATTAGCAATTATCGGACTAGGTAACTAAATTCTAAAATAAGTTTTATATAGTATAAATAGCTCTTATATAGAAGATTTAATACTTAAAAATAATATAGTAGTAAAAAATTTTTATATTAATATTATTTCTAAAGCTCGTTTAGGGAAGATTAATGTTTAGTATTTAAATTTTAATTATACTTTGCGTATAGGTACACTAAAGTAAAATAGTATTCTAATAAAACTATAATATAAGTATAACCTTATATTTATTAAATATAAGCTAATTACCTTTTATTTTATAATTAATACTGTAATAGATAATTGTAAGATTTATAAATTATAGGTTAATTATCCCTAAATTAATAGTAAGTAAATATAGTATTAGCGATTAGGTTACTTAAAAAAAATAGTATTATAAGTATTAGTATAGTATACTTAGAATATTAAAATTAATAGTATAGCTTATTTAAAATACCTATATTACTCTACTATATATATAATATAAATAATTTTTAAAAAACTAAGGGAATAATTACCGTAACTCCTTTTTTAAGTATTATAAAACCTCTTTAATATACTAATAGGTAGATTAGGTAAGTAATAGAGTATAATTCTAAAAAATAATTTTAGTAAAAAGATTTATAATTATAATCTCTACTTAAAAGGCTTAAAATTAATTATAAAAGTCTTTAAGGACTTTACTAAACTACTTTTTACGTAATATAATCTTAAAATCTATATATTTATTTAAAATAATAATACTACTATAATACTATAGTATAGTTACTTATAATTTAGAAAATAAATAGCTAATTAAAAAATTAAACTTAATATAACCCTATTATATACTTATAAACTAAATAGAAGTACTAAAAGGGTAAGCTAAAAAATAATTCTAAATGTAATTAAAATATAATTAAGTGCTAATCTATCTATTAAATTTTAGCCTAAAATTATAGATACTGTAATATAGTTATATAGCATAAATTTATTATTATTTTATAAAATATAATTACTAAATAAAGTATTTAATAGCTAGTTTAAATAGTACTTTAGATAGTAAAAGCCTATAATTATAAAAAATATAATAGCAGATTTACGCTTTAATTAAAATAAAATTTATATATATAGCTACTATACCTACTCTTTAAATAAAAAACGCTTAGCAGGCCGTAATAAATATAAATTTAAAATAAACCTATAGGGCTATATTAAATACTTAGTAAGCTATTATATTTTTAATATTTATAGAATATAAGTCCTAGTGCTTAATTAGGTAATTATAACTTAAAATATTATTTTTAATAAAAAGCTTTTTTATAAGGGGCTATCCGATTATAGAATACCTATAGAAAAAATAGTTTTAATTATTAAGGTACTCTATAAAAATAAGTTTATAGACTTAAATATAGTATTTAATACTATACGCTTACTAAATTAGTTAAATAAATAAATAAAAAATAATAAATATCTAAACCCTAATTATGAATTTAAAAGTGCTAATTATAGTTAGTGTAAAAAAGTAATAAGCTATACCCTTTTTAGTACTACTAAGAACTTAATAGCTATATAAAATAATTACTTAACTAATAGTTATTTAAAAATTTGTATAATATTAAATAAATAATTAGAACTTATAACTTTAAAAGTAATACTAGTACTAAACGCCGCTTAAAGTAATTTTATAAAAGATTAAAAAGTACCTAATAGTTACTAAAAAATATATAAAATTAAAAAAACTAGTCTATTAAATTCTAAAAATAATTTTTAAAATTTAAAATATAATTACTCTACGGCTACCTCTTAAATTATAAATAATATTTTTACTACTATAAGTAAAGTAAAAATATTACTCGTTTAACACTACTAAAAGCGTAATTAAAATTAGGTAACGTAATTAAGTAGGAGGCTATAATAGTAAAAACCTAAAATTAAATATATAAATTTACCTCTCTATAAGAGGTAACTTAAGAATAATAATCTAAGTAATTAGCTAGAGAATAAAATAAATTTTATAAATACTTATATAGTAATCGCGGATCTATAAAATAATAATATTTAAATTAATTTTATATATATATTCTTTTTTAGTATTATAAAGGTATACGCTAAACTATAAATATATATTATTTTTAATACTATAATAATAGCCGCGATACTTAAAAGAATATTTAAAATATTATTTTTTAATTACTCTACCTACTACGATCTATATTATATATATAAAAATAATTTTTTTCTACTATTTATAACGTAAAAGTAGCTTACTTAATATTTTTTAGTAATAGATTTAAATAAGCCTTATATATTAAAATTAATATGCTTTTAAAGAAAGGAACCTAAAAAAAGATTACTAAAATAAAAGTAAATAGTTAACTTTTATTATTAAAATAGGTCTAAACTTATAAATTTAATTAAAATAAGTACTTATTAAGTGTAAAATACGTATTATTATAAAAGGTAATCTTTAAAAGATTAATTTTATATAATTAATATATACTATTACGCTTATAGCGAGATTTTTCTATATTATAATAATACTTATAGTAAAATTTAATTTAAAAATTCTATAGTATAATATTATTAAAGTATTCTTTAATACTTTAATATTAATAGAGAATCCGGTAATATATAAATTACTTAATAGATTTAAAAAAATAAAGTATATATATTAGACTTAATTAAGTGTTATATAGCTTACGCGATTTATTTTATCTTTAGTATAACAAATTTTTAAACTTATTATATATTATTAGGCTTATAGTATTAAAGGAAGAGTTTTATTTTTTTTAATTATAAGAAAACGGTTTTTATTTTATTTTATATAGATAATATTGTACTATTATATTATAAAAATTATAAAGTAATAATAAAATAGTTTTAAAGCTAAATTACTTTAAAATATAAAATTAAAGTAAAGGGGCCTATTTAATAGTTTCTTAGGGTTAAAGTAATCTATAATTATAAAAATAGGACAGTTATACTTATCTATAATATATATATTAATAAGATTATAAAAAATTTAATTTTAATAATAGTAGTAGCTTCCCTAATACACCTCTTCTTTTAAAAAAGTTTATTAAGTTTACTAAAAAAGCTTCTAAGTAGGATATTAAGTAATATTAAAAATTTATAAAATTAGTTTTATATATAGTAATTATACTTCGCCTATATATTATATTTATAATTTTAAAGCTATTACAGTCTCTAATAAATCTAAGCCTATAGTATTTTACTACTATTAATAGGGTAATTATTTACTTATATTATACCTGCTAGTAGGCGATTTAATATAGATAATATAATAAACCTAATTTTAGAATTTATAAAAACGTATTATTTACTAATAACTTTAAAATAAGAAGATTATTCTACAGCTATATTATAATAATATTTAGGGGTATAATATTTTAGAAAGTAGCTAAATAAACTACTATTACTACTTTAATAATAAATGCTAAGCTAATTACTTTAGAGTATATAAATAAAAAACTAATAGCTTTAAAATACTTCTTCTATAAAATTATACTTAATTTAGGATCTATTTAGAGAATCTACTATAATAATTAATAAATAATTAGGCTTATAGTTAGAGCTAATAAAAGAATTATAACTTAATTATATTATATTAATATTTAGAATATATAGCTGCGTTAAGAATATATAAAAGAATTATTTAAAGTAATTTATTTATAAACTAGAGATATGCTTACAAATAAATTAATAAAGGCGCTTATATAATAATAATTTATACGCTTTAGAGAATTGTTTAATTTATAAAATATATAGTTACTAATTATTAAATAAGTAAGAAGTAAAGAAAAGAGAGCCTATTAGATTTTATTTATCCTAAATAAAAGAAATCTAAATAAAAAAAATCTAAAATAAAGGAAATTAATTATAAAAAGAGTAAATAATTATAACTATAATATAGCTAAAACTTTATTAAGTAGTTTATATAATTACTTACGCTTATACTTTTAAATTTTACTAAAATAAGAATACCTACTTAGAGTCTAAGTAAAGTAAAAATAGCTTAAAGTCTAAAGTAAATAAAAGTAGTTAAAAGTCTAAAGAGGAAAACCCTAGCTATAAAAATATAACTCGCTTTTTATCTTTTAATACTTTAGTAGATAATTATAATTATAATACTATTATTTTAATTTTATATATATATTATACCCCCTTAAGAACAGATCAGACTACTCTTAATTTAGACTTAAAATAGATTTATTTAAGTAACTAGTAAAATTTTCTTTTAGATTAATATTTTAGTCTATTACTTAAGTAGCGTTATTAGCTATTTACTACTTAAATAGACAATAGTAAAGTACTAAATAAAAATTAGTAATAGCTAGAATACGCCTAAAAGGATACTTATAAGCTAAATTATTATAGCCTTAGTTACTAAAAATAGAATTTAAATATTAGTTTTAATTAAAAAAGCCTAATAAACCCTAATTACTTAGTAATACTATATTAGTGCCTAGCGCTAAAAAAGTCTAGTACTACTTAAGAATTTTACGGGCAGTCTTAGAAGCAGATATAATTTTATTATTAAACTATAAAATATTAGAATAATCTATAAACTAAAATTTAAAAAATAATTATTTATTTTAAGGTTTACAGTATTATACTTAATTATAAGTTTAATAAAGATTATATAAATAGTACGGGTGCTAATAAGACTATAATAATTAATAATATATAATAAAGATATAATTAATAAGATATATAGTAAATTATATATATAAATTATATAATAATAGCACCGTAAATCTATAAAATTAAAATTTTTAAAGTAAACTTTTATTAAATTATTAGATAGAGCGCTATATATATAGGCCTTATAGCTTAAAGTAAGCTACTTATTAAACTTAATAAGTAGCTTCTTTTTATCTTTAGTAATTATCTAACTACTATTATCTTACTCTTCTTTATTATAGTTGTGGAGGAAAACGAGCTAAAAATTACTAAATTTTAAAATTAAAGAGTAGGGACTATTTTTATAAAAAAAAGCGCTAAAGAGCCGTATTATATATATATAAAGGAGAAATAATTCTCTATTTTAAAGAGTTTTATAAATTAGTAATATAAACTCTAAAATATCTTTCTGTAATATACCCCCTAGTTAAATTAATAAAAATAGCTTAACTATTTAAGCGGATAAAAAAAAATTAATTTTTTTAAACTTATAGTAGCTATAGAATTAATTTTAAAAAGAGCTTTTTTAAGTAGATATTCGGCGGGTAGCGTTACTAAATAATAAAACTTTAAAGTAAAAAACTAATTATAGTAAATATACTAGCGTTAGTAGTATAAAAAGCGTTTATATAATTTTTCTACTAACTTTTTTAAAATAATTTTTATTTTTTTTATACTCTTAACTATTACTTCTATGCTTTTTTATACTATTTATACTATTTCTATACTTTTTTATCTAACTTTTTTTTTTTAAATAGCTCTTTAAGCTCTCTAACTATTATAAGTATTATAAGTTAGTTATTTATATTACTGCCGCTGTAACTATAGTAAGCTATAATACTTTTTTTAATCTCTACTTTTTAAAGTTTATCTAAATTTCTAAATTTTAATTTTATTTTTTAAAAACTCTACTAATCTTTATTTAATAGTTTTCTAATCCCTCTTATATTACTATAGTCTAGTGCCTAAATACGATTAAGCGTAAATAGTATTTTAAATATTATAAGCTTACTAAAATTAGCAAAGAGCTAATAGAGCCTAGTTCTTTAGTTTTTAATAAATTACTTAATATAGTTCTTTAGCCTATTATTACGCTCTATAAAAAGAAGTAGTTTAAAAAAAAAGAATAAAAAGCGTAAGAAGCTTTAATAATAGGTAGTTTAAAAAAGTTAAGGCGTTATCTAGTTTTAGATAAGAATTACTATAACTTAAATAGACGCTTCTATACTATAATATTTAGTAACTTATCTACTCCCTCCGTAAAATAATACGTAACTATTATAAGTTTATAAAAATTATTTTACTTTTTTAGTTTAAAAAGATTCGTAGCTTTATTAAATTTTAAAAAATAATTCTTCTATATTATTATCTAGTAATTTTAATAATTTTTTTAGTTTTATACCTATACCGCGCTTTATAATACCTATTTATTAGTTAGTCTATAAGTAACTAAATACTATATAAAAAGCTTAACGTAAATAAAAAATTTAGTAAACTTTTAAAATTATTAATTCTACCTAGTCTATTTTTTTTATTTAGACTTTTTAAGCGCCGGGCGCTATTAGTATTCTTTTTAATTTAGCTCTTCTAAGCTCTACTAGGTTAAGTTTAAGAAATAGGCTACGCTCTATAGTAAAGAGTAAATCTAAAAGTAAATTTAAAAAAAATAAAAATAGTAAACTATTTATTTTACAGACTCTATTACGCTATAATAATAAAAATAATATTAATAAAAAATATCTTAAGCTTTTTAGTTTATAGTTTTTCTAAGCTCTATCTATTCTTTTATATTAAAATTAGAAGAGTTAAAAAACTATTAAATAGTATTTATATAACTTAATATTACTAACAGTTTATAAGATTAAAGCGCCTTATATTTTACTTTTATTATTTAGGTAGCGCTTTATTTAATAAGAGTAATAGTAGCTATTTTAATACTAAAATATAAGACTTTTATTACTAAGTATATAAAAGTAGATATAGCTGTAAATTAATATACGTATTAATATTTTAATCTAGATAATTTAAAAAAATTATATACTTACTATTATAATCTTAGTTATATTTAAAAGATTACTAAATACTTTTTATCTTATTATAAGCCGCTCTATAGTAAAAAGGCGAAAGAGCTTATTTATAAGTAAGTATAATTTTTTAATTTATTTTTTTTAATTTTTACTAACGTAGACCTTATAGATAATAAAGCCTAATAAATTATAAACTACTATTAGGTAAATAATTAAAATAGATAAGAATTTAGGTAGTAACTCTATAAATAATATCTTTAATAAAATTATTTTACGCCGCGCTTAAGCTATTTAGAAGTTTAATAAATTAGTAAAATTATTAATCTATTAAGCGTATCTATTAGGTTATTATATAATTTTTATTATTTTATTATTTTTCTACTTTTTTATTATAGAGTTTTTCTAAGCGGTACGGTTTTAAATTATTTATTATAAATAATAGCTAATAAGTTATTTAATATTTAATTTAAAGCGTTTTACGCTCTATTATTATACAATTTTTTAAAATTTTAGTTTAGTAATTTTTTTTTTTATATTCTTAAAATTTAGTTATTTTCTAAATTTTTAAAATTACTAAATTATAAAAGCTTTTATTAACCTATTAGCTGGTATATTACTTATCTAAAGATATTTAATTTTAAAACTTTTTTTTAAATACTTTTAGTATAACTATATATTTTATATATTTATATAGCGTAAATAGGTAGTTATACGCTTATTTTTACCTATAACTAGCCTAATTATCTATTAGTTATTATAAAATATATACTACGTAGCTTTAAAATCTAAAGTAAGTTCTTTAAAAAAGTATTTTAAAGCTATTATTTTTTTACTTATATACTTAAGCGCGAGGAGCTCTACTTTAGTAATTAATATAGTAATAGTAGTCTATTTTACGGTTTTTTAAATAATTATACCCCTAAATAATATAATAATATAGTTATATAAAAATTATTTACTTTCTAAATTATCTATAAATAAAGCGTCTAAATAAATTATAAGTTTTAGGCTCTTATATACCCTATATTAAATTGCTTAAAAGCGTAATTTATAAAGAAACGCGATTATATATTCTATTATAGTAAAATATTTTTTACTTAAATTAGTTAAAAAATAAAAGAGTTTTAAGACGGCGAATACTATATCTAGTTATATTATAATAGTAGTATAAAATATAAAACTAACGCGCTCCTAATATACCTTAATTTTAACTTTTATTACTTCTCTTTTATTTTTAACTAGCTCTTTTAATAGTAAAGGCGTTAGTAAAAAAAGTACTAAATTAGCTACTCTAAATTTTTTTATAATCTTTTTAATATATAAATTATAAATTAGCGTAATTATTTAATTTTCTTAATTTTTAATTACCTATATTTTAAAATATTATTTTATAGCTCTACGTACTTTTATTTTATATATTTTTAAAAGCTTATTGCGCAGTTTAAAAGCTTTTTACTAATAAATTTTATAGTATAAAAGTAGAATATTATTTATATAAAAAAGTATAAATATCTTATAATCTAAGTTAAAGAATAAGTAAAACTCTTCTTTTAAATAGATAAGGCTAAGTTTAGCTAAAATACTAAAAAATTTTTTATACTATAGTATAAGTAAGTCTCGTAGGCTATATAGAGCTTAATTAAGCTTTATATAATTATTTTTTTATTTATAGCTATTAAGTAGTTTATACTATACTAGATTTAAAGGGTTAATTAGTATATTAAGAAACGTACTAATTATATTAAACTATAAAATTTTTAGGTTAAATTTTACTATAATTATTATAGTTATATAAAAGGAGCGTACTATAAATATTATAATATATATTAATAGAAGCGTATCTCTTAACTAAAAATTACCTCTAATAATTAAATAAGTTTTATATTTTATAAAATAACTATCTTAATTAAACTTATAGGTAAAAACCTATTTAAGTGAAAATAGATATTTAGTACTATTAACGCGCGTAACTACCTACTAAGTTTATTTTTTAAAAAGTATAGTTTATTCTTTATATATAGTTTAGTAAAAGAGCGGGCCGAGTAAATATAAAAAAATTATTTTTTATATTATTAGCTTTTTTAGAAGCTTATCGCAGTATATATAAATTTTATTTTAAAATATTATCTTTTTTAGGGCCCTATTTAGTATAGTAGCTTAAACTATAATATTAATAATTATAAACTCTTTACGCTCTTTTTATATAATATTTATACTAAAAATAAATATATTTATAAAATTATACTAAAGAGAGCTATCTACGCTATTAAGTAAAATACTTATAAGTTTTATATTATATAATAGCCTACTCTCTAGGTTAGGGCTTAATAATATATAAATACTAAAAAAAATTTTATTTTTACTTTCTAGTTTATTAGAATCTTTAGGATCTAACCTATATTATCTTTAGTTTTATTAAATAGCTAGGTTATAGTCCCTTATAAGTCCTTATATTTTATAAGTATAGGTATTAACTATTTTATTAAATAAGAGGAGCTTTATATCGCTAATTTAAGTAATAGTATTAAATAAACTTTTACCTACTATTTAAGAATTTTATAGGCTTTTTATTTTAGACTATTCTACTCCTTTACTAAAATATATTTTATAAAAAATACTAAAGTGTTTATTTTTTTTTAGAGTTTATACCTTTAAGTTCTTTAAACTTTAAAGTAAGCTAAGAAGAGATTAGACTAATATTTATATTATATAATATATAGATTTATAGCTATTAGCTAATTATATTAATAGCCTATATATATACCGCTTATATAAAGCTTTGCTTACCTAACTAGTTAAAAAGATAAAATAAAATCTACGTTAAAGCACCCCTAAGCTACTACTTAAATTATATAATATTTTTACTAATTTTTAGTTTACTAAAATTATTAGCTTACGTATTAAAAATTTTATTAAATACCTTACTTATATCTGTAATCTTAATAGTATATAAAATATTTATAAACTTTATAGTCTCTTTCTACAGGATAGGCTAATCTTTTTTTTTTTATAAAAAAAAATTTTATTAAACGTAACGTTACGCGTCGTAATAACCTAGTTAAGTAATAATACTTATATTTTATAAATATTAGAAGCTACGTAACTAACTAAATATCTAATATAAGCTTATAAATTTATTTTAAATTTATATTTATTACGCCTAGTTATGCAATCCCTATTTAATAAATATATATAATAACTATAAATATATATATTATTTTAATCTAAATATAAATCTACTATTTAGTACTTCGTAAGCTTAGATTTATAATAATAAAAATACTGTCTAAACTAGCTATAAAGAATTTAATTTAAAAATTATATACTTTTAGAAACTACTAAACTAATATTATAAAACGCTATAATTACTTTTATAATTTTTAGCTAAAGCTTCTCTAGTAAATTTATACTAAGTCTTATAGTAATAGTTTTATTAATAATTTTTTAGTTAGTATATTTAGCGCCGCTGTTTAGCTTATACGTATAAAAAGGTAGTATTTTAATACTTATACTAAGCTTTTCTACCTATTTTTTAAAACGTAATTTTTTATACTATAAATAGGTAGTAATATCGTTATTTTAGAAAATTTTTATAATTTTAAGTTTATACTAGATATATACTTATATAGTAAAGCTTAAAAATACTTTTATAAGCTTTAAAAGTAACTTTGCCTATAGACTCTATATATAAACTTTCCTATTATAGTTATTTTTAACTAATAATATTTACTACTCTCTAAGCCTTCTTTTAAGTATATTAAAAAGATCCTATAAAATACGCTAATATAGTTAAAATAACTTTTTTTTAAATTTTTAAGAGATTACCTAAGCCGCGTATATAAAGAAGTATTACTTATAATATATATACTTAGTATCTAAAATATAAATATTTTATACTTTATAGATAAGGGTATATAAAGCTTTTTAATTTAAATATTTTACTTTTTAGTACTATATATCCTTAGTATTAATATACGGATATATTAATTATAAATAAAGCTTTTAATATATTAGTATTACGCTCTAGACTAAGGGATAAAAGAATAGAGGCTTATATTTAATAAATATTAAGTTATACTTATAAGTAAGCGTTATAAGTATAAAGCTTTATTTTAAAAATTCTATATATAGTGTATTAGCTAAGTCTAAATACTAAAGTTTTTTATTATATAGGTAAGCTTTAGATACTATATTTAAATAAAATCCTTCTATAATAGCTATATTTTTTAATATAAAATCTTTTATAGAGTTTCTGTTTAAACTATTTAAAATATTTTTAATTACTTAAATTCCTATACTAAAGATTAGAAAAGCTTATATTTTAGTTTTAATAGTATAAATACTATTAGTTTCTTTAAAAGATCCTAAAATAAGTAGTAATTTATTATTTATTAGATATAAAGCGGTACTATTATTAAAAATAATACTTTTAGAGAGCGTATAGGTATTATAATTTTATATAAAATATATACTATTATTTTATTCTAATTTACTACTTATAATAAGTAAAGGATTAATAACTATATATACTAAAGAGCTAAAGAATTTTAGCTTATTAAACTCTTTACTTTATATAGTATTCCCCTTAAACTATCCCTTTTACTTAAGTATATTATAAAGAGCTATAAATTTATTAAATTTAAAGCTCTTAAAGAGCTTTTTTTTATTCTTTTTAAAAAGCGGCGCAGTATAAGTAGTATAAGTATTTATTAATACTAGCTATAGGTAGTAGTACTTAGTAAATTTTTAATAGTACTCTTTAAGTTTATAAAGGTATTAGTATAATTTACCCTTATTCCTTAACTATAAGCTATTTAATTAAGAAAATAGGTTTTATTTATTAAGTATTATAAAGATTCTAGAGCTTTTAATATATAACTTAGTAGTTCTATCTTATAATATTATTTAAAAGATTCTTCCTACTTCTGTTAGAGAGAGCTTTTTACTTTTAAATATTAATTTCTAAATTTAGGTTATACGTATCTATTTTACTTAATTAAGTACTAATTTTTTACTAATAGTAGTAAGAAAGTTAGTAATAACTAACTTACTTTAAACGTTACTAAGCTTATATACCTTTACCTTTATATAAAGAGCTTTTTATTTATAATACTATAGCTTAGTAGCTATTTTTTTATATTTTACTTTTTTTAAATAAGTATAGTATTATTATTATATAATATTCTTAGCTACTATATCGGTAGTTAAGAGCTCTTATTTAAAAAAATAAATAATTAAGTAAGTTAAAATATCCCCCTTAATAGTATAGTATATTTAAATAGTACTTATAAGCTTTAGAGCTACTATTATACTAATCTAGTTCTAAATATTTATTACTTAGTTTACTTTAGTAGTATAATTAGTTAAATAGGCTTAGTATATAGTTATCTTAGTAGTATAGTCGCGGTAGATTTTTATAATTTTAATATTAAACGCTTCTATAATACGTAAAAGCTCTAGTATTTATAAAGGGTTATTAAGATTATTAATACTTTTAAGGTTAGAATTAATAAGATTTTATATATAGTAAAGTATATATTATATTTTAAACTATATATACTAAGTTAGCTAGCTCGCTAAATCGGTAAGTTAAACAGTATTAATTAAAAGGGATATAGTAGCTTTAGATATTATAATACTTAAAAAATTATTAGTTATAAGACTTATTAAGCGTTTAATAGCTAAAAATACAGGTTATTATTTTATATATATAGATAAGACGATACTCGCTAGATTTATAAAACTAAAAACTTTTAAATAAAGAATTAAAGAATTAATTAGAGTTTTAGAAAATAGGATTTTTAATATTTAGATATATAGGGAGAATTTTCCTTTATTTTTAAAACGCTAGACTTATAACTATAAAGGAAAATAAGCTAGAAATTACTAAATTCTAAAATTAAAGAGTAGGGACTATTTTTATAAAAGAAAGTGCTAAAAAGCCGTATTATATATACGTAAAGGAAAAATAATCCTTTATTTTAAAAAGCTTTATAAACTAGTAATATAAACTCTGAGGTATCTTTCCGCGATAATAGTTTAAGGCTAAAGGATTATTATTATTATTATTATCTAATTTAAAAGAATTAAGAAAAAAAGTAGTCTTTATAAGTTAACTACTATAATTATTATATTTTTATATATTTATATATTAATTAAATAAATAGTGTGACTGTAGTGGCTCAGGGCAACTAAAAGGGATTTTAAAAAAGGAGGAGTATATATATACCTTTATTAACTATAATTATTATAACTATTATAACTACTATAACTGCGGCCGCTATATTACTATTTATTATAAATAAAAGAGTAAGTACTAGAACGTCTAAAAGTGCTTTATAATTAGTTAGTAATATTTAGATAGGTAAAATAAAATAATAATAGTAGCATTACCTACTATAGTAAAAATTATTACAAACTAAAGAGAAAAAAAAATAATCTAAGTAATTATTATACCTAACTAGGGTAATAAAGTCTCTCTTACTTATATAACCTACTACCTATTTACTACGCCTATAATATTACCTTTTTATTAAAAACGAAAGGCACGATTATATAAAAAAAAATAATAACTAATTATAAAATAATATAAAAAAGAAGTCTTATTTAAAATAAACTAATAAAATAAGCTACTATAGGTAATTAGCTAAACGGATTACCTAGCTATAAACTTATTATAAAAATAAATAGTATCTAAATCTATAAAAAGAAGATTTAATAAAATAGATTAAATACGCCATAAGCTTTATAGTAGAATATTAAGAGAAAAAAATTTACTTTAAGTAATTTTTAGATAAGCTTATTACTAATACGCAGCTTACCTAGGGGGTATATTATAATATTAAAACTTATATATCCTCTTTAATTACAGGTTAATTACGTAAATAAATTATTTAATTACTTACCTATTATGTATATATTTAATCTTAATTATCTTATTTTAAAAATAGTATTAATTTACCTTTTACTCTAAAAATAAGTATTATTTAGTTTACTATAGTTACTATATAGAATAATAAACTATACTAAACTATAAATTTATTAAGTACTATTAAGCGGTTATTATATACCTATTTTAGTAAATACTACTTTTTTTAATTAGACTTAGCGTAGTACCTTTAAGAGCTAGTTATTAGGTTCTATAGTACCTATAGCACTTTTCTTTCTAATTAGGTAGTTACTAATAGTAACTTTATTATATAAAAAAAAAATCTTATTTAAATTTATATAGTTTTTTATAATATATTATATTAAAAGTACCCCTAAGTAAAAGTATAAAAGGCATATTTATTTATTTATATTTTATTTTTATTATATTTTACTCCGCCTACTAATATTGTAAACTAATAATATTATTATAGACTTATTATATAATTTAGAGTAATATTTTTTTATTTAATTTTATATAAGCTTTTATACTACCTATTAAAGTTTTTACTAAAATAATAATACCGAAGGCCTACTAAAGTAAGTTATATATATATTTAGCTTACTTAGTAGCCTTATAAAATAAAATAAAAATTATATTTACTATTATTAGCACTCGCGCCGCCTATAGATAAAAAAAAAGAATATCTATTACTTAGTTAGTAACGCCTACTAGTTAAAAATAAAAATATATTTAGTATCGCCTAGCCCTATAGTAATATATTATTTAATTAAAAGTATTTTAGATTTTAAGCGTGTACTTCTAGAAGTATATTATTTTATTTATTTAGTTTTAATATTATTTAAAACTTACTATAAGTTTATTATATTATTTATCTTTTTTTATTTTTTATATACACGTTATAGTCTCTATTTAAGTAAAAAAAATTATTTTTATATATTAGTTCTTCTAGTAGTATACACTGAGTATATAGCTAAATCTATAAAAAATAATAAATTTTTACTTTTTAGTTTAGCTAGCAGCTATTTTAGGTACTATCTTAATAAGTTACTTATAAAAAAATTTATTAATTACTAAAGTACTATAGACTACTTTTAGGGCTAAGGTTATAATTTTACTATATAGTTTTTACGTAATTTTATTAATAAAGGGCGCGTCTATAATAAAAATAAATAATAGGTTGTTATTAGTAGCTTAAAATATAATAGTAGTAACAGTAATAATATAAAGTAACTTAAAAAAAACTAAATAAATATTTAGCAGAACTTTAAGAAGTAGAAAATAATATAATATAAAGTATAAATAGATAGCCGGACTTATATAAAAACTAAATATTATAGGCTTTAGGTACTAGCCTAATAACTTTATTAGTCCTAAAGTTTACACGCTTAATAACCCCTAAGTTAACTAATTACTTTATATATAATTATAAGTAATAATTACTAATAACCTCTAGAATAATTACGAGTAGTTACTAATCTATAAATATAAATTAAAATATAAGTATTACTATATTTAGTAGGGTACTATAACTCTTACTAAAAAAAAAGGAGTATTACTTTTAAGAATTTAAAATTCATACTATTTATATATAACCTTAATAGTATTATATAAGCTATTTAGTATTTATTAAATTCTTATTATTACGTTATACCACGGCTTTATAAAACTCGCGAAGTACGTTAATTAATTATATTAAAAGTTTTTTTAAAATTAATTACCTTTATTAAGAAATAAAATAAAGGCATGTATATACTCCTTCTTTTTGAAACCCCTTTTGGTCGCCCCGAGCCACCACAGCCACACTTTTATTTAATTAATATATAAATATATAAAAAATAAATAAATAATTATTTATTTATTTTAACTTCTAATCTTAGCGAAAGGATATATAGTTTAATAAATAATATATTTAGCTATCTATAATAGTAATATTATAGATTACGAGTTTAAATATTATTTTTATCTACTTTAATTTACTATTTAATTATCTATTTACTAGATTTTAGACTTAATTTAATTAGATTTAGTTATATTACTTTATTTAACTAATTAATTTTCTAAATAGGCTTAATATAGTTTAAATTTCTAATTAGGTTAGTACAGTAATCTAATATAATTAGGAACTAGAGTATTCCTAATTAGGAAAGAAGGTATTTCTAATTAGGTAATTAATTAAATCCTAGTATAGGTTATTTAACTAGTCTATTATATTAGTTAGAAATTAAAGAACTAATTATTAGTTTACTAAGGAGATAAAGAACTTTTCTTATATCCTTAGAGAGCCTTAATATATAGGGGGGTGATATTTAAAATACCTAAATCTAAAAAGTTACTATTCTTAAAAATTAATCTAAAATTAATTACTAAGCCTAAAAATAGGTAAATTATATTATTTTAAGGAAAAAGTTAAGGAGGTCTTTATAAAAATTTTAGCTGCTGCTTAGTTAGTATACGTAATAAATTAAAATTACCTAAATATAATAATTTTTTAGCCTATTTTTTAGGTCCCTATAACTGTTTAGTTAGTAAATATATTTAACTAAAATTTTAACTATACTATTTTAGGACTAGTGTAGGTTACGTAACTAGTTAATTAAAGTATATTAGTAATCTAATAATAAAATTATAAAAATTTTAAAAATTTTACTAAGGCTTATATAATTACTGCTTACGTAATATATTATTAATATTATAGTATATTATAATATCTTTTAGTTTTATATATTTATATTTATATATTAATTAAATAAATAGTGTAGCTGTAGTGGCTCGGGGCGACTAATTAGTTTTATAAACTTAAACTTCTATTTTCTTAAAATAGCGCTAAATCTTTTAAAACTTAAATATAAAGTTAATTTACTTTTAAAACTAAATAGTTCTGCTGCTATAATTACTATTACTTTAAAAAAGTCTCCTACTACTATTTATTAAGCTATAAGGCGTATTAAAAATAATAAAAAAACTAAAGAAAAGAATTATAATATAAAAAGAGTTTATAATAGAGGTATAAAAAAGTTAACTAAAAGAAATAAAAGAGTTATTAATAACGATTTAACTAGAAGTCTAAAAAAGAAAAATAAAAGTATACTATTAGAAAATAATCTAGAGATTATAACTAGACAATTATAAAGAGTATTAAAAAGGAGGGTTAGACTATTAATATAAGTAATAAAAAACTAATAATAAAGAAAGAAAACGCTAAAAAAAATTAAAATACGCTTAAGAGACTATAAAAATATAAAAAATATAACTTTAAATAAAATAATATTTTTTAATAAGTCAGTAATACTAAAGGGATAAGAGAATAAATAATAATATAAAAAAAGGAATAATATTAAAGTTAGAAAAGAACTAGCGGTTAGCTAATTACAAAGTAAGTTGTTTTAATTTTTTAAAATATTAAAATATATAACGTTTTATATATCTTTAAGTTACAGTTTTAGTTTTTTAATATTAATTATATTAATTATTTTATAGGTTAAGACCTTACCCTATAAGTTTAGGATGTAATTTAAATAGGTAGAAGAAGTAATTTAGTAATTATTAAAATACCTAATAATAATATTTTATTTACTATTAAGGACTCTATAAATAATGTTCTTAATTCTATAGTTAAACTAAATATAAAAAGGGGTAAGTTATATAAAGTTTTTTTACTCCTATTTTTATTAATATAATAATATATATATATATATATATATATATTATCTTATAATTATAATCTCTATACTAATATTAATTTACGTTAGTAATTTTAATAATATAATGCCCCTATTTATAAAATAATAAACGTTTTAAACTAGTTTAAAAATAATAAAATTACTTTTTTTTCTTACCATGTCTATAGTCCAGATTTAAATCCTATTAAAAATATATAGGGTTTCTTAAAATCTAATCTAAATAAAAGATATAAAGGTAATTTAGGTGTAGGATTACGTTTAGATAGTATAGAGGTCTTTAAAAGAGCTATTATTAAAGAGCATAATAATATATTATAAAAAGTTATTAATAACTGTATTTTATTCCTCCCTTACTATTATAAGGCGGTTATAAAAGCTAAAGGTTACTATACTAAATACTAGTAATTTATTATTACTAGTTTATTATTAAAAATTTAAAAGAGTAACTTTTATATATAATTATATAAATAATATATAAATATATAAAAATAATTTATATACGTATATATTATATATACTATAATAATATATATAAAAATAAGCAAATTATATACCTTAAATAAAAAGTTATAGTAGCCTTAGATAGGACTCTTAATATTTTTTATATTTACTAATTTTTCTTTACCCTTAAACCTCTTAGTAAGCAGCCACTAATAAGACAAATAGAATACGCTAATCTGTCTCTTTAAAATAGTATTATTGTCGTATTTTTAGGCCTTATAACTAAATAGTTATATTATTTTAAAAAGGTAACCTTTTTAATTTAGGTATTTTAAATATTACCCCCCTATAAAAGGCTTATTTTTTATTTAAAAAAAAAACTTTTAATCTCACATTCTATTATATTAAGAAAACTAATATAATAACCATATTTATAGTATAAAATTATTACTATTAATAATAAATATAAGTAAATATATATATATAAAAAGGCTTCTTAAATTTTTTATTTTTTATTTTTTTAAAAAGTTAATTATTATTTATAATATAACCTATTAGTTATTATTTTAACATAATTTTTATATAAAATAGAGGTTATATTTATTTATATTATATTTTATTTTACCTATATATAGATAATATTATATTTAATAATAGGTAATATTTATATA
The DNA here is from genome assembly GCA_030770415.1 of Pleoardoris graminearum. Lineage (NCBI taxonomy): Eukaryota > Fungi > Ascomycota > Dothideomycetes > Pleosporales > Didymosphaeriaceae > Pleoardoris > Pleoardoris graminearum. The sequence continues at coordinate 195,615 of JASEKS010000080.1, read as the reverse complement.
TAATTATAATTTTTTTTTATTATAATAATTACTATAATACTAACATATATTTATATATTAATCGAATAAAAAGTGTGGCTGTGGTAGCTCGGGGCGACCCAAAAAATATAATACTAAATACTTATATATATAGTCTATATACTAAAAAAATTATATATAGGCCCCTCTAAGCCTTTTTTATATTAATTACTTTTAGTCTTTCTATAAAGGCTTTATTATTTTTTACTTATTATCTTATAGGCTCTATACTTGAAATACTTTCTCTTTACTACTAGTACTTTTAGTAGTACTTTATATAAGTATACTATATAGTCTAAACTATATATTTTTATTATAAATATTATATTAATAGACTATTTATTTTATAGCTAGTACGGTACTACTACTTTTATTTTTACTTTTATTATTATTATATTTACCTTTATCGCTGTCGCCTTTATATAGACTAATATAGTTAATTTTAAATTTTTAAATTTTTAAATTTTATTACTTTTACTATTAATAAAGTCACTTTACTAGGCTTTATATTACTTATATTATTATACTAATTTTTTAATATTACGCAATATAAATAAATAGTATTTTTAAATTACTTAGTTAAGTAGTATACTTTATAGACTTTATAGAGTCGAGATATTATATAATAAGAAATACTTATTATTAAAATACTTAGTAATTATATTATATATAGTAGGATATTTACAGAAGAGTAAAATAAAATATATATAATTAAAAAAATTATCTTTTTTAATATTATATAAGTATTTAACTAGTAAGCCTAAAAATATAAAAAAAAAGGTATTAAAGAAAAAGATCAGTTTAGTAAACTAGTATACTTAGGGGCTACTTACTAAGGGGTTTAGGGTAAAAAAAAAAATTAATAAATATAGATAATTTTTAGGGTTATACTTTAGGCTATTATAACTTTTTATTTAAGGTATTAAAATGGCTTATATTTATGTATATAATAATAGACAGTATATTTTATTAGTATATATATAAATTTTCTGTATTAATATATTAATTATATATATTTATATATTAATCGAACAAATAGTGTGGCTGTGGTGGCTCGGGGCGACTTAAAGGGGTTTTATAAAAGGAGGAGTATGTGCATGCCTTTATATTAATTATATAATTATTAATAAAAGTTAAATTTTTAGATTTCTAATCATAAACTAATAAATAAGATATTACTAGTATTTAGTATAGGATCCCTAAGCTTTTATAGCTATTTTATAATAGTTAAAAAGTAATAAAATATAAATATTAATAACTTTTTATTCTATCTTATTCTACTCGTTTAAAATAACTCTTTTAATAGTTTTTATATTTCTAAACTAAATTCTATATCTAAATTAACCTTTATATTTTTATTTAGCCTCGATTTTAGATAATCTTATATATTTTTTATATAGACTAAATATGTATTTTAGGCTATATAAAAAAAATTTTTTTTTTTATTATTCTTAAACTAGTTTAAAAAGTCCGCTATTTTATAAATATAAGGGTTATTCTATTTAAATTACTAGTATAGATTAATATTAATATAAATTAATATTAATATAGTATTTATAATTATAATATAATATAATAATAATATATATATATTAATTAATTAAATAGTGTACCTATAGTAACTCGAGGCAACTAAAAGGGGAAATATATATATATTATTAAATTAAAATAAGACCTAAAAAATATATTAAGTTATTTATTACTTATTATCTTTGGTTTAACTTTACATATAAGGACTTTTTTTATATAGTTTCTACTAGTAAAAGAAATAAATAAATTAGGTATTTTAGTAAATACTAAATTACGTTTATTATTTAACTAACTAGTATTCTGGTAGGGTAGTATAGTGGGTAAGTACCTAGAAATGTGTTAGATTCCTCAAAGATTCTTTAAATTTTTAATATCTTCTTTATATTAAAGGTTTAATTCCTCTCCTTATCGCCGCATTCTTTAAATACGCCTACTTTACTAGTAAAAAGTAGAGTTTTTAGAAGTACGGAGTACTACTAAGGAATTAATATAAAACTATAGGAAGCTAAAATCCCTATACGGAACGCGTTATATCTAAAAATATGGATAAGGTATTTTAGGCTAAAAATTACTATTTAAAGTTAGATAAGATAAAAATCTATACCTAAATAGGCCTAGCGTGGCGAACTAGTCCTAATTAAATAATAGATTAGTAGTTTAGTATAACTATTTAGTAATATAATAACCTAGAAAAATTAAAAATTAAAGAATAGGTTCTAGTTCGTTTAGGAGATAAAGCACTTTTTTTAAATAGTTAGGTAGCCTAAAATAGTAGGCTTATTTTAAAAAAAAAAAAAAAAAAACTAGTATTCTATACTTAGAATATTAAATTGTAACTAATAAAATAATTAATATAATTAATAGTGGCTAATAACTATTATTATAACCTATTAGTTACTGTTTTAACTTTATTTTTATAAAATAGAGATTATATTTATTTCTATTACTTTTTATATTACTTATATAGGTGGTGTAGCGTTTAATAATAGTTAATTATTTTTTATTTATAATTATAAATTCTTTTTATTTATAAAAATAGTTAACTATAATACTAAGTCTATATATCTACTAGTTTAACTACTTAGTCTACGTACCAAAGAAACTAAGAAACTATATATAAACCCCCCTAAAACTTTTAAATATTAATTACTTCTAGTATATTTATACTCTTTACTTATTACTCTATAGGCTTTAAGCTTTAGAGGTTATTACTATTACTTTTACTATTACGATTACTTTTACTATTACTATTACTTTTACTATTACTTTTACTATTTTGTAAAGAGAGGTAAAGTGTAGCGTCGAGACACTAGTCCAAAAAAGATATAGGCTAAAAAAGTTCTTCCCCTGGATATAGTTATAAAAATAAGCGTGTAAAGGACTATAAAAAATATATATACTTTTACTATAGTCTTTAGTATTACTACTATTTTTATTTTTACTTTTCCTATATTCTTTATACTAAAGAGTACTTACTATATTTATAAAATATTTATTTTACCTACTAACTGTACTATAAACTATATATTATATTTTTTTTATATTTTTTACTTTTACTATATTTTTATATATACCCGTTACAGATACCGTTAATACTACTAACCTAATATTTATAATTTTAACTACTTTCTTTATTAACAATCTAATCGACTTATTAGACTAGTACCTATTATTAAAAATAATAATAAAGGTATGTATATACTCTTTCTTTTTTTAAACCCCTTTTAGTCGTCCTAAGCCACTATAACTATACTTTTTATTTAATTAATATATAAATATAAATATATATAAATATATTAAAAATAGTTATAATTTTATTTAAATTATAATTAACTTTTCTATTAGCGTTAACTACTTTTAGATAAATAATGTGTCTATACTAATAAGTATCTACTAGGGTCGTGTCTTTATTATATATAAAATAATAGAATATTATAAGAAGAGTTTAAGTAACTCTACTAGATACTTTAAAATTATTTAGAATATATATTTTATTATTATTAGTATTAATACGAGGAAGACTATACTATACTAGAGCTAGATATTTAAAAAATAATATTTTAAAGAATAATATTTTTGTAAGTATTTTTTTATTTACTAAAATTTTAACGATATTAACTATAAGAATAGAAGACAGTTTAATTATATTAATTATAATAATAGAGAATAGTTTAACTATATTAACTATAAGAATAGAGGAGAGATATATAAGTAGTAGTAATTACTATACTCTACGTATCTCTTCTCTATAAATTAATATAGTATCTTTACTAATCTTTTTTACTTTTTTAACTTAATATTTTTTTAGGGGGACGCGCTAAGTATACTAATATATTAGTAGTTAGTGTAGTATTATTCCTTTTTTAATTTAGTCTTACTTAACTTTTTTAATATATTAAGTGTAAAGATATATATATACTTCTTCTTTTTTAAAATACCTTTTAGTTACCTATACAGCTACTACAGTAATACTCTTTTATTTAATTAATATACTATTATATATATATTTTTGTATATTAATCGAACAAATAGTGTGGCTGTGGTGGCTCGGGGCGACTAAAAGGGGTTTTAAAAAGGGGGAGTATGTGTATGCCTTCATTACTATTATATATATATAAATATATAAAGAGTACTATATTTTAGTATATTAAGATATTAAAATAACTTACTTAGTAATTAGCTAATAGCTAGTTTATTTTTAATTTAATTATTATTTTTTTATTTATATTTTTAATATTTTATATATATATATTTTTACGTATTTAAATTTTTATATAGTATTTTTTTTGTTAATTATAGATTTTTTTTACTTATATTAATATTATAACCCTCCTCTTTTAAAATTCTTTATAAGCCTCTTTTTAAAATATTTAGACTATTTTCTAATAATAGTCTTTTCTTTTCTTTTTTAGGGCTTTAAATTAAGTCCCTATTAATAACTTTTTTGCTCTCTAAGTTATCTTAGAAACTCTACTCCTATTAACTTTATCTATATTATTATTTATATTATTTTCTTCTTAATACGTTACAGGGGGGTGACATTGGGAAAGGGTTAATTAAAAAATTACCTTTTTTAAAATAATATAACTATTTAGTTATAAGGCCTAAAAATACGAAAAAAATACTGTTTTAAAGAGAAAGACTAGCTTATTCTATTTACCTACTCAGGGGCTGCTTACTAAGGGGTTTAGGGGTATAAAAAAATCGGTAAACGTAGAAAATTTTTAGGACCCTACTTTAGGCTATAATAACTTTTTATTTAAGGTGTAAAATTTAGTTATTTTTATATATATTATAATAGTACTTATAATATATAAGTATATAAAATATTTTTATATATTTATATATTATTTATAGTACTATATATAAAAGTTATTTTTTTAAATTTCTAATAATAAACTGGTAATAATAAATTACTAATACTTAGTATAGTAGCCTTTAGCTTCTATAACTGCCTTATAACGGTTAGGAAGTAATAAAATAGAGTTATTAATAACTTTTTAAGGTATATTCTACTACTCTTTATTAATAACTCTTTTAAAGGCCTCTATACTTTGTATACTAGATCCTACCCCTAAATTAGCCTTTTTATTATTATTTAGTCCTTATTTTAAATAACCCTATATATTTTCTATAGGGGCTAAATCAGGACTATAGGCTAGGTAAGGAAATAGTTTAATTTTATTATTTTTAAACTAGTTTAAAACGTCCGTTATTTTATAAATAGGGATATTATCTTGTTAAAATTGCTAACCTAAATTAATATTAATATAAAGATTATAATTATAATATAATATAATAATATATATATATATATATTATTATATTATTAAAAACAGGGGTAAAAAAGGATTATAAAACTTACCCCTTTTTATATAGGGTTTAAGCTCAGGTATAAGGACTTTATTTATATAGTCCTTACTAGTATAAGAAGTAAAAGAATTAGGTGTTTTAATAAATACTAAATTACTTCTACCTCCTACCTAAATTGCACCCTAAACTTGTAGTTTAAGGTCTTGTCCTATAAAATAATTAATATAATTAATATTAAAAAACTAAAACCATAACTTAAAAATATATAAAAAGTTATATATTTTAATATTTTAAAAAGTTAAAATAACTTACTTTATAATTAGCTAACAGCCAGTTCTCTTCTAACTCTATTATTACCCTTTTTTCTATAATATTATCTATTTTATTGTCCCCTTTGTATTGCTGACTTATTAGAAAATATAATCTTTTTTAAATTTATATTTTTTATATTTTTTATATTATCTTTAGCGTATTTTACTCTTTTTTTAGCGTTTTCTTTGTTTATTATTAGTTTTTTTTTACTTATATTAATAGAGTAACTCTCCTCTTTTAAAGTCCTTTATAACTGTCTTTTTGTAATATTTAGACTATTTTTTATTAATAGTCTTTTATTTTGTTTTGTAGGACTTCTAGTTAAATCTCTATTAATAACTCTTTTATCTCTTTTAGTTAACTTTTTTATACCCCCTGTATAAACTTTTTTTACATTATAATTTTTTTTATTTTTATTTTTAATTCTTTGTATAGCGTGGTAAATAGTAGTAGGAGACTTTTTTAAAGTAGTAGCAATTAAAGCAGGAGAATTATTTACTTTTAAAAGTAAATTAACGTCGTATTCGAGTTTTAAGAATTTTAGCTCTATTTTAAGGAAATAGGAGTTTAAGTTTATAAAAGTCAAAACATATTATAATATACTATAATATTAATAATATATTACGTGATTATTAATTATATAAGGCTTAGCACTATTTTTATAATTAATATAATTTTATTATTAGATTACTAATATACTTCAAAAATCTAGTTACGTGACCTATACTAGGCTTAAAAGAGTATAGTTAAAATTTTAGTTAAATATATTCACTAACTAAAAAGTTATAGGAATCTAAAAAAGGGGTTAAAAAATTTGTTATATTTAGGTAATTTTAATTTATTACAGGTTATAAATATTACGTAACTAAAATTCTAGTATAAATCTCTACTATTTTCTCTTTAAAATGGTATAATTTACGTATTTTTAGGCTTAGTAATTAATTTTATATTAATTTTTAAAAATAGTAACTTTTTGGATTAACCCTTTTCCAATGTCACCCCCCTGTATATAGTATTTTAAATACTATTAGTTATTTTTTTAATATAAAAATAATTATAAAAATAAAAGGATTTTCTATTAGAAAAAAATTTATTTTAGATTTAAGTTATATTAAATTTCGCGCTATATTAAAGAAAGAAGAGGCTAGATTTTTAAAATTAAAAAGATATTATTATATACTATAATAGTGGGGTGGCACAGTAGGCAAGTATTTAGAAATACTTTAGATTTACGAAATTTTTTAAATTTTTATTATTATTTCTTATATTAGGGGTTTAATTCCTCTTCTTATTATAGTATTTTTTAAATACGCTTACTTTACTAATAAAAGGTAAAATTTTTAGAAGTATAAAACACTACTAAAGAATTAATATAAAGCTATAGAAAAGTTAAAATCTTTATATAAAATATATTATATTTATAAGTATATCTTACTATCTAAAATTATATAAGATAAAAATCTATTCCTAAATATGCCTAGCATAGTAAACTAGGCCTATTTAGATAATAGACAAGTAATTTAATATAACTTTATTTAGTAATATATTAATTTAGGAATTAAAGAGCTAGTTATTAGTTTACTTAGAAGATAAAGCACTTTTCTTATAAATAGTTAGGTAGCCTTAATATAAAAGACTTATTTTTTAAAAAAAAATACTATAATATTAATAATGTATTACGTAATTGGTAATTATATAAGTGAGGCTTAAATTTTTACTACTTATATAAATAAATTATTATATAATAATCTTTTTTAACATATTAAGTATAAAGGTATATACATACTCCTTCTTTTTTAAAACGCCTTTTAGTTGCCCCGAGCCACCACAGCCACACTATTTGTTTGATTAGTATATAAATATATAGGGACTTAAAAAAGTAAATAAAAGAAGTTTTATATTTACGTTATTTTAGTTTATTATATGTAATAAATAAGTAGTAGCTTAAATTCTTATAATATTTTTTATAACCCTTCCTTTAAGACGGTATTATTTATATATTATTAGGCTTAGTAATTAATTTTATATAAATTTTTAAAAAAGGTAACTTTTTTAATTACGCTTTTTTTATTTCACTCCTCTGTAGTAGTATTAAAAAAGACTTTTTATTAATTATCTTATGGGTAGAATATAATAGAAATAACTTTTAGTATAATTTATAGAGTAGATATATTAAAATATATTTAAATAAGTATAATATTTATTAAGATAAAAATAGAGGTAAAAAACCTTTAAAGAAATATAGTATAGTAAACTTTAGAAATATTCAACTATATTATTATAAGGATTTTAAAGTAGATATTAAATATTAATATGAAATAAGAATTTATATATAGGACGTAAACTGCGTACTCTAAGGTAAAATAAGTATATATACTAAAACGCTAGCGTAGGCTAGCGTAGACGTACCTATTTTAGCGCTTATACCTAAATAAAAGCGTATTTACCTATTATACTATCTTTTTTTAAAAAAAGTTTTATTTTTAAAACTTTATAATTAGTCCTATATATCTCTAACTTTTATATAGTATAGTAAAGTTAGACGCTTATAAAAGTAAAATATTTTTATTAAAGTAGGAATATACGTAATTATTTAAATAATAAACTATAGAGCTACTTTTATTATAACTTAACTATTAGAGTTTTAAGTATGATAGGTAAGCTTAGCTTTTTTTATTTACTACTTATACCTTTAAAAGAGTCTTATATCCTAAGCTATATTATTTTTATAATTTTATTATATTACTTATTTACTAGATATATTTTATTATTTATTAATTACTCTTAGTTATTTACAAATTATCTATTAATTATATTTAATTATTTACTATTATTTATTATTAGTTAATTATTTATTTATTATAACTTAGGCGATAGCTATTTATATATTATTAGCCTTTAGAAAGAATATACTTAATTATTAAGACGTTTATAAATATTACTAATAGTACTCTATAAGGTATTCTTAATAGCCTATAATATTAAAGTAGAATTATTAGTTAAAGTTATTAAAAAAAAATTATTTAATAAGAAACTTTAATTCACCTTTATAGCTAGTATTAGAGTTAATTATTTATTTATTAATTTTATAATTTAGTATTACTTTAACGTTATATACTAGTAGGTTTTTTTATAGTAAATAACTTTTATAGCTTTTATTATTATATTAGTAGTTGTATTGTATTTTATAAGTAAAGTGATTATAGGTAAAACTATAGATAAACGTTTTTAAACGTAGCTTAACTAGTAAAATTAAATTTAAAAACTTAGTTTATACTATAGTAGTTCTGTAATTATATATTATAAATATTTATAACTTTAAATAGTGTAAGGTTTTAAGTTTTAAGTTTTTTCGAGTAACGTATATAGATATTATATATATTAAATATAATCTAGTTACTTATATATCTCTTTAAGACTAGCAGTTATTAGCTATTAGTATATTTTTTATTTTTACTTATATCTACGTTAGTACTAGACGTAGTTATTATTTTATATAATCTATATATATATAAAGTCTCTCTATAGTTTATATATTATATATTACTTTTTATTTCTTTAGTAGTACCCTTAGAAGTTTAGCACCTATATATAGTAAATATTCTTTTATAGCTTTAAATAGTATTATACCTAATAATATAATATTACTATTTACCTTAAACTCTATAATAGGTAATAATATTATTTAGTTATTTTATTTATAATTAATAAATATTTATATATTAATCGAACAAAAAATATAGCTATAGTGGCTCGGGACGACTAAAAGGGGTTTAAAACAGGAGGAGTATGTGCATGTCTTTATATTATAATTAATAAAATAGTATAAATAAGCTTTTAATATATAATTAGTAATTTTTATTTATTTATTTATTTAAAGTAAAAGGCCGTAGATAGTTATAACGTTATACTAATTCTTTTATATAATTATTTTTAAAACTAAGATATAAATTACGTGTCACAATTAGTTATAAATTTTATTAAGTATTTTTTTTCCACTAGACGTACTTAATAAAAGTCTAAATATAAGTTTTAGTATTAAGAGACTTTAAAAGTATATATTTTTTTTTTAAATAGTTAGTTAACTAGAACTATAATATATCTATAATTATAACTATTATAGTGGCTTTTAGATAGTAATATAATAAAATTAATAAGTATACTTATCTAATATATATATAGTATAAGTAGTAGATATAGTAGACTATACTTACTCTTATGTCTTAATTTTATTCTAGAATAAGTAAGGTAGTTATATATATAATAAACAATACTATCTATATAGTATAACTAGTAGTAATAACGTAATAATTATATATATATTTTATACTTACTATTATACTTAGTAGCGTAATTATTATAATATAGTTATATAAGACGTACTTCGAGTTTTTTATTATAGAGTATAAAGACCTTACTATTAATATATAGTAGATTATTATTTATATAATAATTTTATAATTTAATATAAATACTAAGATTATAATAAAGCTAGTAGAATATATAGTATATACTACTCTTTATTACGTTAATTATAGTTTTAATAATATAATTATAAAGACTAATTATTTTAAATAGCCTTAATAGGTCTGTGTTATTAGTATTTTTATAACTATTATAAAGTTTTAGAGTAACGCTTTTATTTTAACTATTAAAAATAAATAGTTCCTTACTAATTTTATTATATCTATTAAGATTTTTACTAAGTATATAGTATATTAGGAGTTACTATTATACGCGATATATATAAATAGTTTAAATTATTTAAAGGTTATAGTACCTACTATTAATACTATATTTAATTATTATATACGTTTATTAAGAAATTTTTAGTTTATTTTATTAGCGTATTAGATTTTATATCTTTCTTACTAGGCCTATATTTATTTATAAAATTAAATTCTAATAAGAGCTTAGTCTATTAAACTTATTAGTGATTTAGTTATTTTATAGTTATAAAATATTTTAAAGTTTTATAAATTAGAGAATATTTTTACGGGGTTAAGTATATTAGTAAGCTTAAATTACTATTTTTTAAAAGTATAAAAAATTACTGTAAGCTCTTTATTATAAATAGAGTAGTTAAGTTTAGTAGGTTTTATTTTTATTATAAAGAAAGTAATAGGCTATAAAACGTTATTCTTATATTAGAAAAGTATACTAGTAATAACTTAATTAGATATATTAGTCTCTATAATTATACGCGTGTTAGAATTAAAGTAAGTAATTATTAAAACGTTAATAAAGATATTCTTAAGTTATATAAATATTCTTTTAGTAGCTAGTATTAATATAATTTTTTTATAGCACTATTACGCGTTAACTTAATTAGTAGTTATATAAATTAGGGAAGGTAGTATATAAATTACTAGTAGAAGTTTATAAACTTAATAAATACTAAAATATTTTTAACTATTTTAGATTACTACTACTATATAACAGTTTTAATTTTAGTTAAGTCTATTTCTAATCTATTTACTAATAGGATTATACTAACAATTGTTAACGCGTTAAATAGAAAATTTATATTTATTAATATTAAAGTATAGTTAAGCTTTACGAAGTTTATATAGTAGTTAAAGGTAGTACTATTTATAATTTTTATTTTTTTCGACACATTAAGTATAAAGGCATGCACATACTCCTCCTTTTTTAAAACCCCTTTTAGTCGCCCTAAACTACCACAGCCACACTATTTGTTCGATTAGTATACAAATATATATATATAATTTTTATTATCTTTACTAAAGACGATAAAGTTATTTAAATACGCAGAATAGAAGTTATTTAAATAATTATATAATACCTAATTACTATAATATTAGACGATACCAGAAGCGTTATATAATTTAAAAAATAAAATTACGTATTTTAATAGACTAAATTAAGTAAAAAAAATTAGCTTTATATTTATTACTTTTTTTTAATTATAATCTTATTAAATATTATATATATATTTATATATTAATTAAATAAATAGTATAGCTATAGTAACTTAGGGTAACTAAAGGAGTTTTAAAAAAGAAAAAGTATATATATACTTTTATGCTTAATATATTAAAAAAGTTAAGTAAAAGTAAATTAAAAAAAGTATAGCACTATGCTAGACCGCACTAACGTACTAGCACGCTTAGCACTTAGCGCGCCCCCTTAAAAAAATATTAAGTTAAAAAAATTAAAAAGTCTAATACGAATACTATATTTAGTAAAAGAGATATATAAATAGTAGCCTATATATCTCTTCTTTATTTTATAGTTAATAGTACAGCCAAAAGTTCGTTAAATAAACAAAATACTTACTAAAAGATTATTTTTTAAAATATTATTTTATTAAATATGTAGTTCTTATACAGTATAGTCCTCCCTTATTAAGGCTAATAATAATTAAATATCCCTAATTATTAATCTTAAAATATCTATAATAGTCCTTAGTATTATTATCTATACTCTTTCTATAGTATTATCCTACTTTATAGGCAATAATAATATAACTCTAGTAAATACTTATAAGTTTAGGCACCTTATTTATCTAAAAATAGTTAATCTTATCTATTTAGTAGTCTACGGAGAAGTTAATTATAATTTATTAAATAAAATTATAGCTATCTTTAACGATAAATACTAGCTTAATAAACTAATTAGATTATTAATAAAGAAAGCGGTTAAAATTATAAATATTAAATTAATAGTATTAGTAGTAGTAGTAATAGTAGTTTTAATAAATAGGAATATAATAAAAGTAAAAAAAGTAAAAAAATATAATATATAATTTATAGTAAAGTTAATAGGTAAGATAAGTATTTTATAAATATAATAGATACTCTTTACCGTAAAAGATATAGTAAAAGTAAATATAAAAGTAGTAGTAATAGTAAAAGTAATAATAAAAGTAATAGTAATAGTAGAAGTAATAATAATAGTAATAGTAAAAACGTTTTAAGCGTAGAGCCCGTAGGGTAAAAGGTAAAAAGTAAAAAATAGTTAAGCCTTTATAGAGATACTAAAAGTAATTAATATTTAAAAGTTTTAGGGGGGACCTATATATAATATATTTTTTTTATATATATTTTTTTTAGTGTATAGGCTAGGTAAATAGGCTAGTAAATCAGTATACTTAGTATCGCGTTTTCGTTATAAGTAAGGAAGGAGATATAATTATAAATAAAAAAGTCGACTATTATTAAACGCTATACTACCTTTATAGACAGCGTAAAAAGTAATAGGAATAAATATAAACTCTATTTTATATAAAAATAAAATTAAAAATAGTAACTAATAGGTTATAATAGTAGCTGTCGGCGTCTAAATATATAAATATAGTAAGAATATAGTAAGAGAACTCTATTAAATACTAACTTATATATATAATAAATAATATAATTATATTTTAATTAATTATTATTATAAAATATAATAATCGGAAAAATAGATAGAAGAAGTATAAATAAATATAAGTAGCTAATAACTATTATTATTACCTATTAGTTACTTTATTAACTTAATTTTTATGTAAAATAGAATCTATATTTATTTTTATTACTTATTACTCTACCCATATATAGATAGTAGAGTATTTAATAATAGTTAATATTGTTATTTATAATTATAAATTTCTCTTTACCTATAATAATTACTATAATACTAAGTAGGTCTACTTACTATTTTATTTATCTAGTCTACGCACTAGAATATATATATATAATTCTACTAATACTAACTAAAATAATAATATTTTTTATAATTCTTATACACGCTTAATTTTTTTTTACTATATCTAGAGAAATAACTTTCTTTAGCTTATACCCTTTTTAGACTAGTGTCTCGATACTATACTATATCTCTCTCTATATAATGGGTCCCCTAAAACCTCTAAATATTAACTAATTTTAGTATCTCTACGTCTTTTACTATTTTTTATATATTACTCTCAAGGCTCTAAATTTTAAATTTAAAATATTTTTATCTTTACTATTAGTACCCCTAGTAGTATATTATATAGTTACGCTACGTATTCTAGACTATATATTTTTATTATATTTATATTTATATATTAATTAAATAAAAAGTGTGGCTATAGTAGCTTAGGGCAACTAAAAGGGGTTTGAAAAAGGAGGAGTATATATATATATTTATCTATATATTTTTATTTTAATAACTATATTAACGCGCTATTTTTTTTTTTAATTATAAGTAATATAGTACTATATCTACTATTTTTTTATTACTATTACTTTTATATAAACTAGCGCTATTAATCTTAAGTCTTTAAATTCTATTACCTCTACTATTAATAGTTTTTTTTTATATAATAAAGTTGCTATTAGTAACTACCTAATTAGGAAGGAAAGTACTATATATACTATAGGACTTAATAACCGGCTCTTAAAAGTACTACGCTAAGCCTAATTAAAAAAGGTAGTACTAAAATAGGTACGTAATAACTATTTAGTAGTATATAATAGTATTATCGCTTAGTATAATTTATTACCTATATAATAACTTATACTTATATATTTACTATTATAACTAATACTAAGTAGGTATTTATAAAGAAAGAGATATAAAAAAATATTTATTTACGGTATATATTACGGCGGTACTTAATAATTAATATATATACTCTTAACGTACTGTAAAATAGCTTATTAGTAATATATATAAATAGTTTACAGCGCGCGCTGTAAAGCGTATATATATACTTTACTAAATTAAAGTTATAATAACTAACCTCCTATAACTAGTGTAGGACGATATAGATAATACTTATACTATTTTTAGTTTAATACTATATAACGGTACACCCGGTATAACTAAAAAGTAGTATATACTTATAATAGCTATTACTAAAAGACTAAAAATTTAACTAACGTATAGATAATAAGATAGAACGCCTTATAAATTAAATAAAATACTAGTATTACTAGTATTTTTAAATACTTACTAGATACTTAAGGCGTAAGGCGGTATATAATAATAGTTCTAAAAAGTTTATTATAAAAACTAATAATTTATAAAGCTTTTATAAATAAATAAAGACTTTATATAAAAGTAATAAAGTAACTTAAAGACTTTATATAAGGATAGGCTAAATAACCCTAAATATATTGTAGAGCTGCGGGTATATAACGTTATAAGAGCGTAGTAGGTAAATAACGCCTATATACTAAGAAATTCTTTAAATTAGAGATAATAGCTAATAGGTCTAAAATAATAAAAATAAATAGCTTAGTATATAACTAAATAAAATAGAATATTCTATATTAATTATTTTATTATAATTCTAAAACCACTAGATCTCTATTAAGACCGGACTATTAATAGTATTATAATTTTATTTATTTTATTACTATTTATTTTATTATTATTTATCTTATTATCTGTAATTTTCTAGTATTAATAAATATTAATTTTAAGAAACTTAGTAATTACTAAGTAGAGAAAATATAATAAAGATAGCTTTTAGCGTAGTTAGTATAGTAGATATAGTAAAATTAATTTAAATAAGTATAATATTTATTAAAATAAATATAAAACTAAAAAGATTTTTAAAAGAATAATATTTTATTTAACTATAATAATTATAAGAATAGAGAAAAAATATATAAGTAGTAGTAACTATTATACTTTATATATCTTTTCTCTATAAATAAACACAGTGTCTATACTAGACTTTTTAAACTTAATATTTTTTTAGGGGGGTGTACTAGACGTACTGGTATATTAGTAGCTAGCGTAGTACTATACTCTTTTAGTATTACTTTACCTCTCTTTTTTAATATATTAAGTATAAAGGTATATATATACTCCTACTTTTTTAAAATCTTTTTTAGTTACCTATACAGCCACCACAGCCACACTATTTATTCGATTAGTATACTAATATATTATATATATAAAATAGACTTATTATATTTACATATTAATCGAATAAATAGTGTAGCTATAGTGACTCGGGGCGACTAAAAGGGATTTTAAAAAAGGAGGAGTATGTGTATGCCTTTATACAGTCTTATTAACTATAGTTTAATAGATAGATATATATATGCCTCTTTTACTAAAACTTTTTTTAGTTATTTTAAGCTACTATAACTATACTCTTTATTTAAGTAATATATACCTATAACTATATTTTATATCTAAATTATAATATAATACTATTTTATTACATTTATTAACGTTTACTAGTACAATTATCTAACGTATATATATTATTACTACTTAATGTAGAGTTATATTATTTAAAATTTATTTTTGGTTTACTAAGCGTATATAATAAAAAATATAAAGCTTTTTATTTCAGTATATTTTAGAGTCTAATATAGTAGTAAATCGTTTTTAATATTTTAGCCTATATATAGTTAGTTATTATTTATACTAATTATAAATTAAAACTATAAGACTTTTTATAAATATACTAAATTCTATAATAAATTTAATAATGCAAGTACTAAACTTCCGTACACGCGCCTGACAGAGTCTACTAAAGCAAGCTGATTAGTACTATAGATTTAGCCTATATGAGTACTGGTTACTGTAGTCTATTGTTTAGAAATCACGACCTAAGTAAGCTTTAAAAAGTTGTTTAAATGTGTGACATATTCTGAAAGTGATATTCTTATATGCACACTTCTGGTAGAACATGAAGACAAGATAGGAAAGAAAGAAACAAGGTTAGGAGCTGGGTTAGTCTAATTTTAGAATTAAAATACTAGATCAAACGAAGCGCTACGCCGATACTCGGTATGCGAAGTTATTGGTTGCCAAATACGATGCGGCTGATTCTAAAACGTACTAGCACATGGGCTCTCGTATCCAGCCTTGTGCCCCCATTAAACCCATAAGCGATGTAATGTATTCAGCATCACTTATATGATTATGTGAGGATATAGCAGTCCTGCCAGAAAATTCCAGTTAGTGGTTCCTTGTGCTTGTACGTTAGTACCTATACTGACCGGGTTAAGCATAGTCGAAATGGAATTTGAATCCGCCAAGTTGTCGCTTGCCTACTTCACATGCTGAACATCGAGTTTGCTTGTCATTGCCCCAGTGCTAAAAAAAGGTTTGACTCGTATCTTTTCGGAGGAACCATCGCGAGTTGCAAGATCGACTAGAGCTAGCCAAGATACTGTGGGCGATATACGTGCGCTAAATAACAAAACCCACTGTCGGGCCGCCGGTACCAGGCACTGGACGTGACTAACTAAGATCTCAGCTAGGGTTAGACTTCCGAGATACGAAGGGCCCGTATCAGGTCGCGGAGCCTCAAGGAGAATTCAGGTCGAAAAATTGACCCCTAAGACTGATGAAGATTATTGATAGATATCTCCCGGAACTGTAGGTTTAGCTGAAGTCTCTACGGGTATGCATTTCCATGACTACCTGCAAATGCCTTCCATCATTGGAATAATACTGTAAAGAGATACTGTAAGAGGTCTTAAGGCCCTAGTAGTTACGCTATAGCCAAGACCTTTGTGTATCCTTTGGTCGACTCATCTTTGAATGCTCCTCGCTTGTTCTAGGTACGGTATGTGCTCCGTATCGGGGCACAGGCAGCTAGACATACAAAATGTCCCAGTAATCATGTTAGAAAGTCCGGAATGCATATACGAGATAACTAGTTTTTCTCAGCTGTATCTAATTCCGTAACATCCGTATGTCTTAGAGCATGGTCTCCGTCTATTTTTGCATCTACGGAAGTATAAAGGGCGAGTATGTTGCAGGGCTTTCTCTCTATCATCCTCATCAGAAGATACAAACACCGAATCCACTCCCCCTTCTCTCGATATTTCTATACACACAATAGCCTCTAACATGAAGCTTACTGCTTTTGTTTTCATCTCTACGCTCATTGCGCCTCTTGTTTGCGCTGCTGCTTTGTCTCCAGCCGGAATCAACGCCCTCGCAGCTCGTGACACCAACGAACAGAGCGTTTACGAAGACGTCGTAGGATATTCCCTTCCTAACGGCACCCGCAAGATCGATTTCTATCTGAATGGTGCTCTCGAGGGCAGCGCTGTGGAGACTGAGGATGGAGGTATGTACCTAGGTAGATATACGGATATGTGATAGTCCCTAGCTTACTTGAAAACAGTCGAATTTCTCGACGCCGCCGGCGCGCCTGTCAATCTAGACGAGATTGATCAGGCTGGAGGATTGGATAAGCGTGTGTCCAAGTTCCGATTTGCCATCAAGTTCGCGAAGCTACTTGCGAAGTATGGCAAGAGGGCCTGGAACTTCTTCTACTGCGTTGGCCTGAACGCAGGCTGGAGGTGCAGTGACGAAGTGAGTATGCCCTGCAATGACTTCCATTCTCGGCCTGACAAGCATTGTAGTTCATTGGCTGCGCGACCATGGGCATCCCACCTTGGACTTGCGTTGAGGGCCTTGTTTGCGTTGGCTCTGCGGCATACAAATGCCGCTGAGTGGAAAGGCTCTGAGGAATCAAGGCTCTGTTATCAGACCGCTGGGGACGATCTGGCGGGTGCTGGCTGACTTCGATTCTTGGGACGTAAGCAATATATTGAAGCTTGTTCCATGCTTGGTGTATTCCGCACTAGTTACTCGCTGAATCCATTCGTTGCGTTCTTACGTGAGGCTTCACCCAATTCTGACAGCTGAGTCGTGACAGGCTCGCTCAACCATATTCCGACTTTACTTATTCAGATCATCCAATTTTAAGGCATAAACATTGTTTGACAGACGAAAATTATCCAGGGGTAGGATGATTTAAGCATGTGCTTCTAGCCCGAGCCCTGCTATCCTGACACCGGGAACACGGCAGCGAAGGAAAATTATCTAGTACCTAAAATAACCTGCGGATATCTAGTACTACTGAAAATTTTAGAAACCGAAAGAAGGACGAACAGACCTTCTAGTCAAAGAGAGCAAATCGCTTGTACCTTGACAAATTCATCGCCAGCGAAAACGTTCCAGTGTATGTAGCGCTGATCGCTCATGAGCGGAAAAATAGTAGAACTTTTTTCGCCGTATCAAAATATGAACCATCATGTCATCATTCATTAACCCGTAACCCATGCCTAAACAAGCTCTTTATTCGCTCGAGAAACTAGCCTTCGACACCACTGTCAGTCGAAGCCCAATCAGAGGCTAGAGACATTGTGTACCTTCCCGCTGGCTCCTAGTTCCCAGCTGCTACATGCATTGCTGCTTGAACCGTCCTTCACATTGCTACATCTTCTGCCCCTATGTCTGCGCCAGAGACAGCGATTATTCTTGTGTTGTAGCGATTGCCACGTTTCGAACCTGCTGACCACGCGGGCTGGATGCTCCGTATGGGCCTGCTGTGAAGGTGAAGCCGGCGCCTGTCTAGGCGATGATGATACACGTGCGCGAGGCAACCGTACTAGTAGAAGTTAATAGATTTAATAAGATAGTATTAAAATTATAGCCTAGGGGTATAAACTATAGTTAAGGGCGAAGATAGGTGTAAAAAGACTAAAATTTTTTACCTATTTACTATACTTATACTTATTTATATATACCCTTTGCCTTTATTTCTATACTTATATTTAACGATAGCTACTCTAAGTATAATAGTACTACTACTAATTCTAAAAAAAACTCTATAAATTTAAACTTTATATTAGTACTTTATTTTATCTAGCCGTTTTAAAAACCTAAATAATTATATTATAGATAACTTTATCGCCGATATTAAAGATATAAATAAAAATATAGCTAATCTATTTAAAAAGTAAATTATTTTATTTAGTATACTTAGTTAAGCGTACTATAAAATAAAAATAAAATATAATTTTAATAAGTAAATTTCTTTTTATTATATTTATAACTAACTAATTAATTAATTTTAATAAAACTTTTAATAACGTACTCTATAGATAAATAACTTATCTTTACTATAACCTTATTAAAACTATATCTATTATAATATAAAATAGTATAATTTAGACCTATTTAGTATAAATTAGTATAAAATATTACTTAGAGTTAACTTTTATAGTCTTTTTATATATTTATATATTATACTTCACTATTTAGCACTGTATATAGTATTTTTAAAAGAATTTATCTATTTTAGTATATACTTATTTTTTAATTTTTTTTTATTACTATATACCTTAAACTTTTATATAGCACTTAAACGAGTACTATTATTAACTATTAAGATTTCTTTTACCTAAATCTATTTTCTTTTATATAATTTACGTCGCGTAGCGGTCTTATTTATTACCTTAAGCTTAGCTATTTTTTATTTTACTAATACTAGCTTATACGCAATAATTACTACGCCTTTTAAAATTTTTTTATATATTTTAACTATAGACGTTAGTAAGCTATTTATATATCTTTAAATTTTTAATTTTATAAGCCGGTCTTAACAGAGACCTAGAGGTTTTAAAGTTATAATAAAATAATTAATATAAAATATACTATTTTATTTAGTTATATACTAAGCTATTTATTTATATTCTCCTATACTAACTATCTATTATCCTTCTTTTAAAAATCCCTTTTTACTTACTTTTAAATATTCTTTATAGTATTAAGCTATAACGCTTTTTTATATACTAGTAACTTTAACCTTATATTACTGTAATTAAAATTATATACGCCTTTAATACTATAAACTATAGTTTTTAATATATTTAGTTACTTACTAAAAAACTATACTATCTTTTTACTCTAGCGCCCTATAATTATTAGTATTAGTATTATTATTAGTAGTAAGGGATTTACTCTCGCTTATTAATTACTTAGTATAATAGTATAGCTATAGTAATTTTAGTATTATTTTTTTACTTAGTAGTACCCCTAAATAGTAGATTTTTAGCTTTTTTATAAAATATTATAGTTTTTTTTTATACGTAGTTACGTCTACGCCCGCGTTAATAAAATTATTTTATTTAAATATAAATTTTTATAAGTCGCTTATTAAAATAGATAGTATTATAGTAGTTATATTAGATATACTTACTATTTTATATTTTTTATTTATTTAGTTTAATTTAAAAGCTTAGAGTATATATTATACTTTATAGTATAGACTAAAGTAAGTCTAATATATATATTTTACTAAAATTTTATTTTTTAATATACTAAGAGCGCGTACTTTAGTTATAGTGTAGTATTATACTATTATTAATAAATAATACCTTAAACGCTGTAATACGTATTATAATTATAATATATTAATATTTCTTCCTTTATAAATACCTACTTAGTATTAGTTTATAATAGTAGATATACTAGTATAAATTACTATATAAAATAATAAATTATACTAAGCTATAAAACTATTAAGTACTATTAAGTAGTTATTACGTGCCTATTTTTGCGCTATCTTTTCTAATTAGACTTAGTATAGTACCTTTAAAAGTCGGTTATTAAGTTTTTTAGTATATATAGCACTTTTCTTTCTAATTAGGTAGTTACTAATAGCAATTTTATTATATAAAAAAAAAAAAATTTTATAAGTGTTAATTATAACCCTAGTTTTAAAGTATTACTAGGGGTTTATAACTTTTAAATATTATTACTAAATAATAGTAGTAATAGAGTATATAATTTTATATTAAAATATAATATAACCTATTTTAGCGTAAATAGAACTAATTTAATATTTTAAAACTCTTTTTAAATATTACTAAAAGTAATTACTATATTAAAGGTGGGCTTAAACTAAAATAAAAACTTAAGTTTTAGAATATATATAATACAGTTTTTTATAAGCTCTTTAGCTTAGCGCTTATATACTTTTTTTAGTAATATAAAATACCCTATATTAAGTAACTATAAAAGGTATAATAAGTATTAAAGTATATAAAAAATAATAATTTTATTATTTTAATAGTATTACTAAAATTTAAATACGTTATAGCTTTTATAGCAGTTAATAATAAATAATTAGTAGTTACTAACTACTTTCCTCTTTATATATTTATTAAAGTGCCTTAACTAGTTAAGACTAAGTTTATTAATTACTTAGCCATTTTTAGAGACTGTAATAACTTAATTATAAAATAGATTACCTGTTTTATACTAGTTTAATAAGTATTAGCGCGTCTTTAAAATAATA
Organism: Pleoardoris graminearum; assembly: GCA_030770415.1. Lineage (NCBI taxonomy): Eukaryota > Fungi > Ascomycota > Dothideomycetes > Pleosporales > Didymosphaeriaceae > Pleoardoris > Pleoardoris graminearum. The sequence goes on along the minus strand of JASEKS010000080.1, from coordinate 173,885 downwards.
AAGAGTAAAATAGCTTATTCTTTAGTATAAATATTTTAAGTAACTATTATTTACTCCTAATTACCTAATTAGACTATTTTAAAATATTTTTATTTTTTTAAAGTTATAATACCTACGCTAGTAAATATTTAGTTTATTATAAAATTTATTTTATTAAAGTTATACGTATTATTAGTCTAGATATTATACTTAGCTGTTATATTAGCTACTAGATTAAACTAGTTTTATATTAACCTAGACTAGGCTGGTAAATCTAAAATGCTAAGCTTTTTCTTAAAACTTAAATAACTTTAGTAATACTAGATCTAATTAGGTAATCTTTAGCTTATTTAGGCCAGTTACTCTGCAATTTTAATCTAGTAAAAAAATTACTTAATTAGGACTAGTATTAATAAAGTTATTAAAGTATTTATCTAAGTAACCCTACTGTAGAATTGAGTTGGGATTATAAAAATAGGTTGCTTAATAAATTCAATAATACTGGTCCTAATTAGGTAATTTTTAATAATATTAAAATTTTAGAATAACTAGCCTAAATAAGCTAAAAATTACCTAATTAGGCCTAGTATTGCTAAAGTAATTAAAGATTAAAAAAAGTGGGGCAACCTATTTAACTAGCCTAATCTAGAATCTTTATAGAGAGCTCTTTTATAGTTATAGTTATAATTTAATTTTATTATAAGCTTATCGTAGCGCTTTATAAACGTATTAGACTAATTAATATTAATTAATACTAGATTACGCTTAGCGCGTAAAGAATTAATTATATTAGCTATATTTATAAGCTAAAGCGGAAATCCTTACCTAACTAAGTTAAATATATATTTAATAATTACCTTTTTCTTATTCTAGTCTAGCTTTTATAAATTAGGTATAATATTAATACGTAAAAGCTATCTAGCGTTTTTATAACTTAAAGTTTTTTAATTAACTTTATAGATAGCTATAGTATATTAAATTAAAAGTTTTACGTTTTATTTAATAGCTTAAATTATAAGCTATATTTAAGCTTCCTTTAATACGCCTAACTAGAGTTATTAGGTTAGTATTAATATAAATAAAGTATTTTAGTCGAATTTTAGTAAAGATAAATTATTTACCTATATGGGCCGTTTACTTATAGAGTACGTTATAGTATACTAAAAATTAGTATTTTATAATTAAAAAGTTTTTTAAAAAAAATTATAAAAAATACCTTATAAACGACCTATAAAATTCTTTAATTATAAAATACTAATAGTGGAGAAAAGAGTATACTTTAACTTAAAAAAAAACTAAATACTATAAAAAATACTTTATTATAATCTATACTTAGTATACTAAGTATAGGTTATATTAATATATAGATTATTATAAAAAAACTTTTATAGAAATATATTATTAAAGCCGGCGCCTAATTTTAAATAGTAAAGAGAGTATTACTTAATTTAATATTTTATAATTTAGTAGAACTAAATATAATTTCTTAATTATTTTATATAAGAGTAGTAGTATTTTTATTATTATAATTAGATTTAAACTTTTACTAAATCTAAGTTTTATTTAAAACTACTACTATTAGCGCCCTTAACTACCTTAACTAATATTATAATTAAGCTATACTTTTAAAATATTTATAAATTATAATTTTAATTAATTTTTAATTATTTATAACTCTATTAGATAAGATAGTATAGTAGATAAATATCTTTTTTTATATATAATAAAGTTACTATTAGTAACTACTTAATATATTTATATAGTATTTAAATAAAGTAGTATAGCTATAGTAGCTTAAATAAAAAAAAAGTTTTAAAAAAGAGGAAGTATATATATATCTTTATACTTAATATATTAAAAAAGTTAAGTAAAGTAATATTAAAAAAAGGTATAGTACTATACTAGATTATACTAGTGTACTAGCGTACTTAACGCACTCCCCTAAAAAAATATTATTATAAAAAGATACCTTAGAGCTTATATTACTAGTTTATAAAACTCTTTAGAATAGAGGATCTATTTCTCTTTTATATATATATAATAGTACTTTTTAGTACTTTCTTTTATAAAAGTAGTCCCTATTTTTTAATTTTAGAATCTAATAATTTTTAGCTTATTTTTTCCTCTATAGTTATAAGCCTAGTATTTTAAGAGTAAAAGAAAATTCTTTCTATATATTTAATTATTAGAAATTCTATTTTCTAAAGCTCTAATTAATTTTTTAATTTTTTATTTAAAAGCTTTTAGTTCTATAAATCTAGCGAGTATTATTTTATTTATATACTAATAACGATTCGTATTTTTTATTATTAAATATTTAGTAAGTCTTATAACTAATAATTTTTTAAGTATTATAATCTAGTCTCGATAGAGACCTAGAGGTTTTAAAATTATAATAAAATAATTAATATAGAATATTCTATTTTATTTAGTTATATAATAAGCTATTTATTTTTATTACTTTAAACCTACTAGCTATTATCTCTTTATAGTCCTTATAGTCCTTATAGTCCTTATAGTCCTTATAGCCTAATTAAAGAATCCCTTAGTATTTAGGTCTAGCGTACCTACTTTACTTTTATAATATTATATACCTATAGCTCTACGATATATCTAGAGTTATTTAGTTTACTCTTATATAAATTCTTTAAGTTATTTTACTACTTTTATATAAAGTTTTTATTTAATTACGAAAGTTCTATAAGTTATTAATTTTTATAGTAGACTCTCTAGAACTATTATTATATACTACCTTACGCCTTAAGTATCTAGTAGGTATTTAAGAGTACTAATAATACTAGCTCTTTATTTAATTTATAAGGCGTTCTGTCTTGTTATTTATATCTTAGTTAAATTTTTAGCCTTTTAGTAATAGTTACTATAATTATATACTACTCTTTAGTTATATTAGGTATACTATTATATAGTATTATACTAAAAGTTATATAAGTATTACTATTACTTTACGCCGATTATAGAAGGTTACTTATTTTAATTTTAACTTTTTTATTATTTCTTTTACTTATCTATTTAATATATATTTTTTATAGTACACGCCGCGAGAGTCTATAATATAAAAGCCTATATATATATTACTAGTAGATTATCTATTTTATAGTTTATTAGGTATATAGAAGTCTAGTATTATAGTTAATAAAACTTACTATTTTACGCGTTGCGCTACGTACTATAAATATAATATTTTTTTTTTTTTTTTACAAATGCCTGCTTAGTATTAGTTATAATAATAAATATATAAGTATAAGTTATTATAAAGTAATAAATTATACTAAACTATAATACTATTAAATACTATTAAGCGATTATTACGTGTTTATTTTAGTAGGTACGGTACTTTTTCTAATTAAACTTAACGTAGTACCTTTAAGAGCCGGTTATTAGATTATATAGTATATATAATACTTTTCTTCCTAATTAGATAGTTACTAATAGCAACTTTATTATATAAAAAAAAAAAAAAAGTATTATAATAACTAAAATTCTTTTATCCCTTCTAACTAATAATATCTATTTTACTAATTCGGCGAGCTAGCTAACTTAGTATATATAGTTTAAAGTATAGTATATACTTTAGTAGAGTGGCACAGTAGGTAAGTGTCTAGAAATATATAGGTTTATTAAATTTTAATATTATTTATATATTAGAGGTTTAATTCCTCTCCTTATTATAGTATTCTTTAAATGCGCCTACTTTACTAGTAAAAAGTAGAGTTTTTAAAAGTGTAAAGTACTACTAAAGAATTAATATAAAATTATAAGAAGTTAAAATCCTTACGCGGAACGCGTTATATCTAAAAATATAAGTAAAATATTTAGGCTAAATTGCTATCTAAAGTTAGATAAAATAAAAATCTATCCCTAAACAGGCTTAGCGTAGCGAACTAGGCCTAATTAGGTAATAGATTAGTAATTTAATATAACTATTTAGTAATTTAACTTATATATTAATTAGAAATTAAAGAGCCGATTATTAGTTCGATTAGGAAATAAAAGACTTTCTTTAATAGTTAAGTAGCCTTAATATAAAAGGCTTATTTAAAAAAAAAAAAAAGTATATACTTTATAGTGTTTAGAATCTTATTAATGTTAATTTTAAAAATATTAATAATCTTAATAATTAACTTTTAATTCTAAAGTTTTTATATATATTATAAGCATCTAAAGCTATAATTATAAGAATTTACTATAACTACACTACTAAGATAGCTATATATTAAGTCCGCTTGTCTAAATATACTACTAAAATAAACTAAGTAATAAGTATTTAGAATTAAATTAGTATAATAGTAGTTTTAGAGCTTATAAGCGTTGTTTAAATATACTATACTATTAAAGGGGGTATTTTAACTTACTTAATTATTTGCTTTTTTAAATAAAAGCTTTCATCTACTAACGCGATAGCTAAGAATGTTATATAATAATAATACTATACTTATTTAAAGAAAGTAATATATAAAAGAATAATTTTTAAACTATAGTATTATAAATAAAAAGCTCTTTATATAAAAGTAAAAATATATAAACTTAGTAATATTTAAAGTAAGCTAGCTATTACTAACTTTTTTACCGCCGTTAGTAAAAAATTAGTACTTAATTAAGTAGAGTAAATACGTACGACTTAAGTCTAAAAATTAATATATAAAAGTAAAGAACTCTATTTTATAAAAGTTAAAATTTTTTTTTAAATATATTATAAAATAAAGCTACTAAGTCTACTATTAAAAATTTTAAAAATTTTATAATACTTAGTAGATAAAGCCTGTCTTCCTAATTAAATAGCTTATAGTTAAAAAATAATAGTAAGTTATACTAATACTTTTATAGACCTAAAAAGTATTATTAAAAACCTACTAAGTACTATTACTTATAATTAATATTAATAAGTATTTATACTAGTTATACTACGCCGCTTTCTAAAAAGAATAAAAAAAAGCTCTTTAAACGCCTTAAATTTAATAAATTTATAGCTTTTTATAATATACTTAAGTAAAAGGGATAGCTTAAAAAACATATTTTATAAAATAAAGAGTTTAATAAGCTAAAATTCCCAAGCTTTTTTATATATATAGTTATTAATCCTTTGGTTATTATAAATAATAAATTAAAATAAAATAATAGTATATATTTTATATATAATTATAATACCTATACGCTTCTTAAAAGTACTATTTTTAATAATAGTACCGCTTTATATTTTATAAATAATAGATTTGTACTTATTTTAGAATTTAAAAAAAAAACTAATAGTATCTATAGTATTAAGACTAAAATATAAGCTTTTTTAATTTTTAGTATAAGAATCTAAGTAATTAAAAACGCTTTAAACGGCCTAAATTAAAATTTTATAAAAAATTTTATATTACAAAATATAGCTATTATAGAAGGTTTTTATTTAAATATAGGATTTAAACCTTACCTATATAATAAAGGACTTTAGTACTTAGACTTAAATAATATAATATATATAAGATCTTTAGAATAAAGTTTTATACTTATAATACTTATTTATAAATATAATTTTATATTTATTAAATATAAGTCTCTATTCTTCTATCCTTTAGTTTAGAGTAAAATACTAGTATATTAAAAGCTCTATTTATAGTTAATATATCCGCGTCTTAATACTAAAGATATATAGTACTAAAAAGTAAAATATTTACATTAAAAAGCTTTCTATACTCTAGTTAAAAGAGTATAAAATAGTTATATTTTAAATACTAAATATATATATTATAAGTAATATTTCCTTATATACGCGGCTTAGATAATTTTTTAAAAACTAAAATAAATATTACTATAATTATATTAGCGTGTTTTATAGAACCTTTTTAATATATTTAAAAAAAAGGCTTAGAGAGTAGTAGATATTATTAATTAAAAATAACTATAGTAAAAAGATTAATATATAAAGCCTATAGGCAAAGTTACTTTTAAAACTTATAAAAATATATTTAAGCTTTACTATATAAATATATACCTAGTATAAACTTAAGATTATAAAGATTTTTTAATATAATAATATTGCTACCTAACTATAGTATAAAAAATTACGCTTTAAAAAATAAATAGAAAAGCTTAGTATAAGTATTAAAATACTATTTATATATATATATAAGCTAAACGGCGGCGCTAGTCGCGCTAGCTAAAAAATTATTAATAAAACTATTACTATAAGACTTAGTGCAAACTCACTAAAAAAGCTTTAGCTAAAAATTATAAAAGTAGCTATAGTGCTTTATAATATTAGTCTAGTAACTTTTAAAATATAATATTTTTAAATAAAGTTCTTTATAGCTAGTTTAAATAATATTTTTATTATTATAAATTTAAACTTATAAAGCACTAAATAGTAAATCTACGTCTAGATTAAAGTAATATATATACTTATAGTTATTACGTATATCTACTAAATAAAAATTATATAATTAGGCGTAATAGGCGTAGATTTAAAATAAGTTTATATATATATATTAGATATTTAGTTAATTACGTAGCTTTTAATATTTATATATTTTAAGTGCTATTACTTAACTAGATTATTATAACGCGTAATATTACGTTTAATAAAACTCTTTTTTATAAAAAAAAAGAAAATTAGTCTATCCTATAGGAAAAGACTATAAAGTTTATAAATATTTTATATATTTATATACTAATCGAATAAATAGTATGGCTGTGGTGGCTCGGAGCGACTAAAAGGAGTTTTAAAAAAGGAGGAGTATGTGTATACCTTTATTAATTTTATATACTATTAAGGTTATAGTTAAACGCTTTTAGAACTCCTATATAGATAATATCTATAACGCGGTATACCTTAATAATAGTAATAGTTTAGCTAATAATTAGATTATACTTACTTAGCTACTAGGTACTTAACTACTAAGTAATCTTTTACTAAATATTAGTTATAGTCTTTACGATCTCTACGGTTATTATAATATTAATTTATATATAAAATAAATTTTTATATAAAATACCTAAAACTGTATAAGTTTTAATAAATTTAGATTTAGCCTACTATATATAATATATTATAGTATATATATATTTGTATATTAATCGAACAAAAAGTGTGGCTGTGGTAGCTTAGGGCGACTAAAACGGGTTCAAAAAAGGAGGAGTATATATATACCTTTATACTTAAAGTATCAAAAAAGTTCTGTAGTATATATTAGCTACTAATTACTACTATAATAATAAGGTAACTTATAATAGTAAAAACTATTATAAAGAAGGTATTATATAAAGTAGTTATAACCTATTTTATAATAACGTACTTTTAATATAGTATTCTTACTTAACTTTATTTTTATTAAAACCTTTTTAGTAGAAGCGCACGTGCTACTACTAGCTATAGTATAATTAGTAGTTTATTAGTCTTAGCGTAGCGCCTTTATTATTTCCCCTTTTATACGCCTTCTCGTACCTGTGTATATAGTAAAAGTATATATATTCTTATACTATTTTTTTACTTTTAGGCTAGCCTATATCCTTTTTAACTTACTTTTAATAATTAATAATATATTAAAATTATAGATATAGGTAAAGCGTTTAATAAAATTTTTAATATATAAGTCTATAAGTCTAATAAGCTAGGAATTAGTAGAAATATTATATAACTTAAGTAATAGCTTAAGGGTACTTTAGTATAGGTCTTATTTTATTCTTTTAGCTAGTTAGTTAAGCAAAGCTTTATATAAATAGTATATATATAAGTTATTAGCACAGCTAGCTAATAGTTGCGAATTTATATATTATATAATATAAATATTAGTTTAATCTCTCCTTAGCCTACTATAAAGCCTAAAGAACTTAGAAGTATAAATTTAAAAAAAAATATTTTAGTATTTTTTATAAAATATACTTTAGTAAAGAAGTAAAATAGCCTAAAATAAGAAGCCTATAGAAACTTTAAATAGTAAGTAAAAACTTATTTAATACTATTACTTAAATTAGTAATATGGAGCTCCTTTTATTAAGTAAAATAATTAATACTTATATTTATAGAACGTAAAGACCTATAAAGGACTATAATCTAGCTACTTAATAAAGCTAAAGATAATATAAATTAGATCCTAAAGAATTTAATAAATTAAAGGATAGGTATAAAAACTTACTTAGTATTTATATATTATTAAGCCCTAACTTAGAGAGTAAGTTATTATATAATATAAAACTTATAAGTACTTTACTTAATAATATAGATAGCTCTCTTTAGTATAACTTTATAAATATATTTATTTTTAATATAAATCTTACAGGGGGGTGACACAAAAAAAGAGTAATTAAAAAAGATACCTTTTTTAATAATTAATATAAAAGTAATTAATAAGCCTAAAAATACGTTAATAATACCGATTTAAAGAGAAAGTTAAGTAGATTTTAACTAGAATTTTAAATAACACTTATTTATTACCTGTCATAAATTAAAATTACCTAAATACAGCAATTTTTTTATCTCCTTTTTTAGGTTTCTATAACTTTTTAGTTAGTAAATATATTTAACTAAAATTTTAACTATACCATTTTAGGCCTAGTATAGGTTATATAACTAGATTTTCAAAGTATATTAGTAATCTAATAATAAAATTATATTAATTATAAAAATATTGCTAAGGCTTCTATAATCACTAATTACGTAATATATTATTAATATTATAGTATATAGTAATATCTTTTAATTTTATAAATCTAGATTCTTATTTCCTTAAAATGGCGCCAAATTTGTTAAAACTTAAATCTAAAGTTAAACTTCTTTTAAAAGTAAATAATTTACCTTCTTTAATTACTATAACTTTAAATAAGTTAGAAAAGTCTATTTATAATACTATATAACGTATTAACAATAAAGATTAAAAAGATTATAATATAAAAAAGATTAAAAAAGGTCGAGTTTTAAAGTTAACTAAAAGAGATAAAAGAGTTATTAATAGAGACCTAACGAGAAGTTCTAAAAAAGAAAATAAAAGATTATTAATAGAAAATAGTCTAAATATTATAAAAAGATCCTTATAAAGGACTTTAAAAGAAAAGGCCTACTCTATTAATATAAGTAAAAAAAAAACTAATAATTAATAAAGAAAATACTAAAAAAAAGATTAAAATACGCTAAAGAATAATTAAAAAATTTAAAAAAAATAAATTTAAAAAAAATAATATTTTCTAATAAGTCAGCAATACAAAAGGATAAAGCTAAAAGAGAATATTATAGAAAAAGAGGTAATAATAGAGTTAGAAGAGTATTAGCTATTAGCTAATTATAAAGTAAGTTATTATAACTTTTTAATATGCTAAAATATATAAATTTTTATCTATTTTTAAGCTATAGTTTTAGTTTTTTAATATTAGTTATATTAATTATTTTATAGGCTAAGATATTACCCTATAAGTTTAGGGTGCAATTTAGGTAGAAGGTAAAAGTAATTTAGTATTTATTAAAACACCTAATTCTTCTATTTCTTATACTAGTAAGGACTATATAAATAAAGTATTTATACCTAAGCTTAAACCCTAAATAAAAAGGGGTAAGTTTTATAATACTTTCTTACCTCTTTTATTATTAATATAATAATATATATATATATATATTATTATATTATATTATAATTATAATCTTTATAATAATATTAATATAGATTAGTAATTACAACAAGATAACGTCCCTATTTATAAAACTAGGGACGTTTTAACTTAGTTTAAAAATAACAAAATTAAACTATTTTCTTACTTAGCCTATAGTCCTAATTTAGCGTCTATAGAAAATATATAGAGTTTATTAAAATTAGAACTAATTAAAAATAAAAATATTAATTTAGGTATAGGAAATAGTGTAGAAAGTATAGAGGCCTTTAAAAGAGTTATTTATAAAAAGTAGTAGAATATACTACAAAAAGTTATTAATGACTATATTTTATTTTTTTCTAACTGTTATAAGGCAGTTATAGAAGCTAAAGGCTACTATACTAAGTACTAGTAATCTATTATTTACTAGTTTATTATTAAAAATTTAAAAAAGTGACTTTTATATATAATTATATAATTAATATATAAATATATAAAAATATTTTGTATACTTATATTTTATAGATACTATTATAATATATATAAAAATAAGCAAATTTTATACCTTAAATAAAAAGTTATAATCGCCTAAAGTAGGCTCCTAAAAAATTTTTATATTTACTAATTTTTTTTTACCCCTAAACCCTTTAGTAAGCAGCCTGTAACAGTTTAAATAGAATCTACTAGCCTTTCTCTTTAACACTTTATTTTTTTTTATATTTTTAGGCTTAGTAATTAAAAAGTTATACTATTTTAAAAAAGGTATCTTTTTTTATTACTCTTTTTTTGTGTTACCCCCCTGTATATAGGAAGAGCGTAAAGAGTTTATAACTATTAATATAATAGTTTAAACTGCTATATAAAATAAAGTCTTTAAAAAAATAATATTTTAAAATAAAATTTATATATACCGCGATAAGCTTTTAGAAGAGCTAGTAATATAAAAAGTAATTTTTTATATTTATTTAGCCTACTCTTTTACTAGACTATATATAAAGAATAAAATATACTTTTTAAAAAGTAAACTTAGTAGGTAGTTACGCGCTCTAAAAATACTAAATAACTACTTTTACTTAAATAAGTATTTACCTATAAGTTTAATTAGAATAGTTATTTTATAAAATATAAAACTCGCCTTATTATTAGAGGCGACCTTTAGTTAAAAAATATATTTTTATTAATATATACTATAATACTTATAGCGCGCTCCTTTTATATAGCTATAATAATTATAGTAAAATTTAACCTAAAAATTTTATAGGTTAATATAATTAGTATATTTTTTAATATACTAATTAACCCCTTAAATCTAGTATAGTATAAACTATCTAATAACTATAAATAAAAAGATAATTATATAAAGCTTAATTAAGTCTTATATAGCCTACGCGACTTACCTATACTATAGTATAAAAGATTTTCTAGTACTTTAGCTAAACTTAGTTTTATCTACTTAATAAAAGAGTTTTGCTTATTTTTTAATATAGATTATAAAATCTTTATACGTTTTATATAAATAATATTCTATTTCTATACTATAAAATTTATTAGTAAAAAGTTTTTAAACTACGTAATAAGCTTTTAAAAATATATAAAATAAAGGTACGCAGAGCTACAGAATAGTATTTTAAAATATAAGTAATTAGAAATTAAAAAAATTAAATAATTATACTAATCTATAATTTATATATTAAAAAAATTATTAAAAAAATTTAGGGTAACTAATTAAATATTTTTTTTACTACCGGTTTTACTGTTAGAAGAGCTAGTTAAAAATAAAAGAAAGGTAATAAAAGCTAAAATTAAAATATATTAAAAGCGTGTTAAATCTATATTTTATATTATTATTATAATATAACCGGATGTAGTATTTACTATTTTAAAACTCTCTTATTTTTTAAGTAATTTAAATAAAAAGCACTTTACTATAGTAAAATATATAATTATATTTCTTTATAGATTACGCTTTTAAGTAATCTAATATAGTATATATAAAAGCCTAAAACTTTTAATTTATTTATATATTTTATTTATAAATAACTTAAACAGTAAATAATCTCTATATAGCTATATTATTTTATTATTAAAAGGTATAATTATTTAAAAAGTAGTAAAATAAACTACTATTACAATATTAACTACTAATATAGAGTTTCTTACGCTTAAATATATAAATAAAGAAATAATAGCTCTAAAGCGCTTTTTTAAAAAACTTACTCTAAATTTTAAAGTTACGTAGCGTATATTTTAAAATAACTAATAGATAATTAGACTAGTTATAGGTAAAAATAAGTATATAACTACCTATTTACGCTATATAGATATATAGAATATATAACTATACTAAAAGTATTTAAATAGAAGTTTTAAAATTAAATATCTTTAAATAAGTAATATATTAGCTAATAGGTTAATAAAAGCTTTTACAGCTTAATAATTTTAAAGATTTAAAAAGTAACTAAATGTTAAAGATATAAAAAAATATTATTAAACTAAAATTTTAAAAAATTATATAATAATAGAGCGTAAAGAGCTTTAAATTAAATATTAAATAACTTATTAACTACTATTTATAATAAATAATTTAAAACCGTACTGCTTAGAAAAACTCTATAATAAAAAAGTAGAAAAAATAATAAAATAATAAAAATTATATAATAACTCTAATAAAGAAGCTTAATATATTAATAATTTTACTAGGTTACTAAACTTTTAAACAGCTTAAGCGCGGCGTAAAGTAATTTTATTAAAAATATTATTTATAGAGTTACTGTCTAGAGTTTTATTTATTTTAATTATTTACTTAATAGTAATTTGTAATATATTAAACTCTATATTTTATAAAATATATATTAATAAAGATTAAAAGAAGTAGATTAAAAGATTATACCTCTTTATAAGTAAACTCTTTTACTTTCTTACTATAAAATAGCTTATAGTAGAACAGAAAGCGCTTAATAATTTTTTATATATAAATAGGACTATAATAGTAAGTATATAATTTTTCTAAATTATTTAGATTAAAATATTAGTACGTATATTAGTTTATAGTTATATCTACTACTATACGTTTAGTAATAAAAGCTTAGCTTTTTAGTATTATAATAACTATTATTACTTTTACTAAATAGAGCACTATTTAAATAATAAAAATAAAATATTAGGCGTATTAATTCTGTAATCTATTAGTAATATTAAGCTATATAAATACTATTTATTAGTTTCCTAACTTTTTTAATTTTAATATAAAAAAATAGATAGAACTCTAAAAAACTATAAATTAAAAAGCTCTAAATATTTTTTATTAATATTATTTTTGTTTTTATAGCGTAATAATATTTATAAAATAGATAGTTTACTATTTTTATCTTTCTTAATATTTTTAAATTTACTTTTATTTACTATAGGGCGCAGCCTATTTTTTAAACCTAACCTAATAGAGTTTAAAAAAGCTAGATTAAAAAAGACGTAGACAGCACCTTACACTTAAAAAAACTAAATAAAGGGAATAGGCTAAATAAAATTAATAACTTTTAAAGTCTAATTAATTTTTTATTAGTATTAAGTTTTTTATAAAAATATTATATACTTCTAAACTAGCTTTTAGATAGCTATTTAGAGGCGTAATATAAGTATTAAACTAAAAGGATTATTAAAATCGCTAAATAGTAAATTAAGAAGATTATTTTTTAAAGCTTAAAGGGGCTATAAAGTCTTTTAAACTAAAAAAGCGTATAACTTATTTATTAAAAATAAAAGACGATTTTCTTAAGCTTATAATAGTAGAAAGAAAATATCTTTTAGAAATAAAGGGAGTAGCAGAACTTTTTAAACTAAAAAATTAAAAACTAGAATAAATAAAGAATCTTCTTAATTAGAAGACGTAGGCAAATCTTCTTAATTAAGAGATATAGGCAGATCTACTTATATTAAAGACGCAAAACGTTTTTTTTTAGCTTATAGTAGCTACGTATCTTCTTATAGATAAAGCTAGAGAATAGGGTCCTATTAACTCCTTACTAACCTTAGTATACTTAATATATTTTAGATAGTAATCGTGCTCGATTAAATTTAGGCAGTTAAACTTATTTTTATAAAAAAAATTCTTTATTATATCTTCGAACTATTAAGCAAAGATTAGTAAAATTTTTTAAAAAAAAAATTAGAAATTAGGAATCTAAATAAACTGTAAAAAGTAAAAATTAAAAAATATATTACAGCTTACTATAGTCATAGTAATAGTAATATAAATAGTTAGTTTATAATACTTATAATAGTTAGGGAACTTAAGAAGCTATTAAAAAAAATAAAGTTAAATAGAAAAGCTAAAATATAAAATAGATACTTTTTCGACACATTAAGTATAAAGATATATATATACTTCTCCTTTTTTAAAACCCCTTTTAGTCGCCCTGAGCTACTACAGCCATACTATTTATTTAATTAATATATAAATATATATAAAATAGATAGTATAAAACCGCGTAGAAATTATAAAAAAAATAAAATAAAAGTAAGAATTATTTTAAAAAAGTTAGTAAAGAAAATATATAAATACTATTTATACTACTAAATACTAGCGTACCTACTATAATTAGTCTTTTACTTTAAAGTTTTATTATCTAGTAACGCTACCCGCTAAAAGTCTATTTAAAAAAGCTTTTCTAATAATTAATTTTATAGCTATTATAAGCTTAAAAAAATTAATTTTAAACTACTTAGATAGTTAAGCTATTTTAATTAGCTTAATTAGGGGGTATATTATAAAAAAATATTTTAGAGTTTACGTTACTAGTTTACTAAATTTTTTAAAATAAAAAATTTATTTCTTTTTTATGTATATATATTACAGCTTTTTAGCGCTTCCTTTTATAAAAGTAGTCCTAATTCTTTAATTTTAGAAACTAGTAATTTTTAGTGTATTTTTCCTCTATATTAAAATAAATAGTTTATATTTATTACTAATAATTATTATTAGAATTCTATAGGATTATATAAATTTATTAACAATAAAGAATTATAATTATAATATTATATATATATATATATATTTATTAAATAATAAGTGTAGCTATAATGGCTCGGGAGGACTAAAAGAGGTTTTAAAAAACGAGGAGTATATATATATTTATATACTTAATATGTTAAAAAAATTAAAGTATTATATTATTATATTTCTAAACTACTATAGCCACACTTTTTATTTAATTAATATTATAGAAAGATACTTTAGAGTTTACGTTACTAGCTTATAAAACTTTTTAAAATAAAAAATTATTTCTCCTTTACGTATATATAATACGGCTCTTTAGCGCTTTCTTTTATAAAAGTAGTTCCTACTCTTTAATTTTAGAATTTAGTAATTTTTAATTTATTTTTTCTTTATAGTTATAAGTCTAGCGTTTTAAAAATAAAGAAAAATTCTCCCTACGTACCTAATTATTAGAAATTCTATTTTTTAAAATTCTAATTAATTTTTTAACCTTTTATTTAAAAGCTTCTAGTTTTATAGATCTAGCGAGTATTATTTTATCTATATATATATAAAATAATAACCCGTATTTTTAGTTATTAAACGCTTAGTAAGCCTCGTAACTAATAATTCTTTAAATATTATAATATTTAAAGCTATTATATTCTTTCTAACTAATACTGTCCGATTTACTAATTTAGTAAACTAGCTAACTTAGTATATATAGTTTAAAGTATAATATATACTTTACTATATATAAAATTTTATTAATCCTGACCTTAAAAGTATTAATAATCTTAATAATCCTCTATAAATACTAGAGCTTCCTTATATTATAAAAGTATTTAATATTAAAATTATAAAAATCTACTATAATTATACTACTAAAATAGCTATATACGAAGCCTGCTTAACTAATTATACTACTAAAGTAAACTAAGTAATAAATATCTAAAACTAGATTAGTATAATAGTAGCTCTAAAACTTATAAATACTACTTAAATATACTATACTATTAAGGGGGATATTTTAACTTACTTAATTATTTATTTTTTTAAATAAGAGCTCTTAACTACCAACGTAGTAGCTAAGTATATTATATAATAATAATACTATACTTATTTAAAAAAAGTAAAATATAGAAAAATAGCTACTAAATTATAATATTATAAATAAAAAGCTCTTTATATAAAGGTAAAGGTATATAAGCTTAGTAATATTTAAAGTAAATTAGCTATTACTAATTTTTTTACTACTATTAGTAAAAAATTAGTACCTAATTAGATAAAATAGATACGTATAACCTAAGTCTAAAAATTAATATTTAAGAGTAAGAAGCTCTTTTTAATAGAAGTAGAAAGAATCTTTTAAATAATATTATAAAATAAAATTACTAAATTATATACTAAGAGCTCTAGAATTTTTATAACGCTTAATAAATAAAGCCTATTCTCTTAATTAGATAACTTATAGCTAAAAAATAAGAGTAAATTATACTAATACCTTTATAGATTTAAAAGGTATTATTAAAAACTTACTAAGTACTACTATCTATAGCTAGTATTAATAAATACTTATACTAGTCGGACTGCGCTGCTTTTTAAAAAAAATAAAAAAAAACTTTTTAAGCGCTTTAAGCTTAATAAATTTATAGCTTTTTATAATATACTTAAGTAAAAGGAATAGTTTAAAAGAAATACTTTATAGGGTAAAAAATTTAATAAGCTAAAATTTTTTAACTCTTTTATATATATAGTAATTAATCTTTTGCTTATTATAAGTAGTAAATTAAAAAAAAGTAATAGTATATATTTTATATAAGATTATAATATCTATATACTATTTAAAAATATTATTTTTAATAATAGTACTGTTTTATATCTAATAAATAATAAATTATTACTTATTTTAAAATCTTTTAAAAAAGCTAATAGTATCTATATAGTTAAAGCTAAAATATAAGGTTTTTTAATTTTTAGTATAGAAATTTAAGTAATTAAAAATACTTTAAACAGTCTAAAGAGAAACTCTATAAAAAACCTTATATTAAAAAATATAGTTATTATAAAAGAATTTTACCTAAATATAATATCTAAAGCTTATTTATATAATAAAAGAGTTTAGTACTTAAACTTAAATAATATACTATACGTAAAATTTTTAAAATAGAGTTTTATACTTATAACGCTTATTTATAAGTATAATTTTATATTTATTAAATATAAGCCTCTATTCTTCTATCCTTTAGTTTAGAGTATAATACTAGTATATTAAAAGTTTTATTTATAGTTAATATATTCGCGTATTAATACTAAGGATATATAGTACTAGAGAGTAAAATATTTAAGTTAAAAAGCTTTATATATCTTTATCTATAAAGTGTAAAATATTTATATTTTAAGTACTAAGTATATATATTATAAATAATATTCCCTTATATACGCGGCTTAGATAATTTTTTAAAAACTAAAAAAAAATTACTATAATTATACTAGCGTATTTTTTAAAATCTCTTTAATATACCTAAAGAAAGGCTTAGAGAGTAGTAGATATTATTAATTAAAAATAATTATAGTAAAAAGGTTTATATATAAAGCCTATAAGTAAAGTTATTTTTAAAACTTATAAAAGTGTTTTTAAGCTTTACTATATAAGTATATATTTAGTATAAACTTAAGATTATAAAAATTTTTTAAAATAATAATATTATTACCTATTTTTAGTATAGAAGATCGCGCTTTAAAAAATAAATAAAAGAGCTTAATATAAATATTAAAATACTATTTCTCTATATATATAAGCTAAATAGTAGCGCTAAACGCGCTAGTTAAAATATTATTAATAAAACTATTATTATAAAATTTAGTATAAATTTACTAGAAAAGCTTTAACTAAAAATTATAAAAATAGTTACAGCGCTTTACAATATTAGTCTAGTAACTTTTAAAAATATATAATTTTTAAATAAAGTCTTTTATAGCTAGTTTAGATAGTATTTCTATTATTATAAATCTAAGTTTATAAAGTACTAAACGGCAGATCTATACCTAGATTAGAGTAATATATATACTTATAGTTATTATATATATTTACTAAATAGAGATTGCGTAGTTAGATATAATAAATATAAATTTAAAATAAATCTATAAGCCTATATTAAATATTTAATTAGTTACGTAGCTTTTAATATTTATATAATATAAGTATTATTACTTAACTAGGTTATTACAACGCGTAATATTACGTTTAATAAAACTTTTTTTTATAAAAAAAAAGAAGATTAGCCTATCCTATAAAAAGAGGTTATAAAACTTATAAATATTTTATATACTATTAAGATTATAGATATAGGTAAGGCGTTTAATAAAATTTTTAAAATATAAGTCTATAACTTTAGTAAACTAAAAATTAGTAGAAATATTATATAACTTAAATAAAAGCTTAAAGGTACTTTAGTATAGGTTTTATTTTATTCTTTTAATTAGTTAGGTAAGTAAAGCTTTATATAAGTAGTATATATATAGGCTATTAATATAATTAACTAATAGCCGTAAATCTATATATTATATAATATAAATATTAGTCTAATCTCTCCTTAGCCTATTTTAGAGCCTAAAAAACTTAGAAGTATAAACTTTAAAAAAAATAAATACTTTAGTATTTCTTATAAAGTATATTTTAGTAAAAAAGTAAAACAGTCTAAAATAAAAAGCCTATAAAATTTTTAAATAGTAGGTAAAAGCTTATTTAATACTATTACTTAAATTAGTAATATAAAGCTCCTTTTATTAAATAAAATAATTAGTACCTATACTTATAGAATATAGAGACTTATAAAAGACTATAGCCTAACTATTTAATAGAGCTAAAGGTAACGCAGGTTAAATTCTAAAAATTCTAATAAACTAAAAAATAAAAATAAAAACTCTTTTAGTATTTATATATTATTAAGCCCTAATTTAGAAAGCAAGCTATTATATAATATAAAACTTATAAGTACTTTACTAAATAGCGTAAATAGCTCTCTCTAATATAACTTTATAAATATATTTATTTTTAGTATAAATCTTATATAGAAAGAGTATAAAAAGTTTATAATTATTAATACTATAATTTAAGCTACTATATAGGATAGGGCCTTAAAAAAAATAATATTTTAATATAAAGCTTATATATACTATAATAAGTTTTTAAAAAAGCTAGTAATATAAAAAGTAATCTTTTTATATTTATTTAGCCCGCTTTTTTACTAGACTATATATAAAGAATAAACTATACTTTTTAAAAAATAAACTTAGTAGGTAGTTGCGCGCTTTAAAAATACTAAATAACTACTTTTATTTAAATAGGTATTTACCTATAAGTTTAATTAGAATAGTTATTTTATAAAGTATAAAACTTATCTAATTATTAAAGGTAACCTCTAATTAAAAAATACGCTTTTATTAATATATACTATAATACTTATAGTACGCTCCTTTTATATAACTATAATAATTATAACAGAGTTTAACCTAAAAATTTTATAATTTAATATAATTAGCGTATTCCTTAATATACTAATTAACCCCTTAAATTTAGTATAGTATAAACTACTTAATAGCTATAAGTAAAAAGGTAGCTATATAAAGCTTAATTAAGTTTTATATAGCTTACGCGATTTACCTATACTATAGTATAAAAAATTTTTTAGTATTTTAGCTAAGCTTAGCCTTATCTGCTTAAAAGAAGAGCCTTACTTATTCTTTAACTTAAATTATAAAATCTTTATACTTTTTTATATAGATAATATCCTACTTTTATACTATAAAATTTATTAATAAAAAGCTTTTAAACTACGCGATAAGCTTTTAGAAATATATAAAATAAAAAAGCGCAGAGCTATAAAATAATATTTTAAAATATAGGTAATTAGAAATTAAAAAAATTAAATAATTACGCTAATCTATAATTTATATATTAAAAAGATTATAAAGAAATTTAGAATAGCTAATTTAGTACTCTTTTTACTAATACCTTTACTATTAGAAGAGCTAGTTAAAAATAAAAAAAAAGGAATAAAAGCTAAAATTAAGGCGTATTATAAACGTGTTAAATTTATATTTTATATTACTATTATAATATAACCAGATATAGTATTTACTATTTTAAAACTTTTTTATTTTTTAACTAATTTAAGTAAAGAGCACTTTACTATAGTAAAATATATAATTATATTTCTTTATAGATCGCGCTTTTAGGCAATCTAATATAGGGTATATAAAAGTTTAAATATTATAATCTATTTAGACGCTTTATTTATAAATAATTTAAAAAGTAAATAATTTTTGTATAGCTATATTATTATATTATTTAGTAGTATAATTATTTAAAAAGCTATAAGATAGGCTACTATTATAATATTAATTACTAAAGCAGAGCTCTTCGCGCTTTAGTATATAAATAAAAAAATAATAGCTTTAAAGCGCTTTTTTAAAAAACTTATTTTAAATTTTAGAGCTACGTAGCGCATATTCTATAATAATTAATAAATAATTAGGCTAGTTATAGGTAAAAATAAGCTTATAACTACCTATTTATATTATATAAATATATAAAATATATAGCTGCGCTAAGAGTACTTAAAAGGAAGTTTTAAAATTAAATACTTTTAGATAAGTAATATACTAGCTAATAGGTTAATAAAAGCTCTTATAGCTTAGTAATTTTAAAAATTTAAAGAGTAACTAAATTTTAAAAATATAAAAGAAAAAATTACTAAACTAGAATTTTAAAAAATTATATAACAATAGAGCGTAAAGCGCTTTAAATTAAATATTAAATAACTTATTAGTTACTATTTATAATAATTTAAAACCGTACTGCTTAAAAAAACTCTATAATAAAAAAGTAGAAAAATAATAAAATAATAAAAATTATATAATAACCTAACAGATATACTTAATAGATTAATAATTTTATTAGCTTACTAAACTTTTAAATAGCTTAAGCGCAGCGTAAAGCGATTTTATTAAAAATATAATTTATAAAATTACTACCTAAGTTTTTATTTAGTTTAATTATCTACTTAATAGTAGTCTATAATTTATTAAATTTTATTATCTATAAAGTCTATATTAGTAAAAATTAAAAGAAGCAGATTAAAAAATTATATTTATTTATAAGTAAGCTCTTTCGCCTTCTTATTATAGAGCGGCTTATAATAAAATAGAAAATACTTAGTAATTTTTTAAACTTAAGTAAGACTATAATAGTAAGTATATAATTTTCCTAAATTTGTTAAATTAAAATATTTATATATATATTAGTTTACAGCTATATCTATTTTTATATATTTAGTAATAAAAGTTTTACGTCTTAGTATTAAAATAGCTACTATTACTCTTACTAGATAAAGTACTACCTAAATAATAAAAATAAAATATAAGGCACTTTAATCCTATAAACTATTAGTAATATTAAGTTATATAAATACTATTTAATAGTTTTCTAACTTTTCTAATCCTAATATAAAAGAATAAATAGAGCTTAAAAAAACTATAGACTAAAAAGTTTAAAATATTTTTTACTAATATTATTTTTATTACTACAGCGCAACGGAGTCTATAGAATAAATAGTTTAATATTTTTATTTTTTTTAGATTTACTTTTAGATTTACTCTCTACTATAGGGCGCGGCCTATTTTTTAAATCTAATCTAGTAGAACTTAAAAGAGCTAAATTAAAAAGGGCGCTAATAGTGCCCGGCGCTTAGAAAATTTAAATAAAAAAAATAAACTAGGTAAAATTAATAATCTTAAAAGTCTACTAAATTTTTTATTTACGTTAAGCTTTCTATATAGTATTTAGTTACTTATAAACTAATTAATAAATAATTATTATAAAATATAGTATAAGTATAGAACTAAAAGGATTATTAAAATTACTAAATAATAATATAAAGGGATTATCTTCTAAAACTTAATAGAATTATAAATCTTTTTAAACCGGTAGTATATAGTAAAAATTTTTTATAAATTAAAAAAGTTATAAATTTAAAATTTATAATAGCGCGTAGAGAAGATCTTTTAAAAATTAAAAAAGTTATAAAACTAAAAAATTAGGAAAATTATCTACTTAAGGACTAGGCGGATTTTTATAAGCTTATAGTAGTAGTATATTAACTTATAAAAGAAGTAGATAATTTTTTAAATATTATAGTATAGGAGTATTTATTTAAGTTATAGTAATTTCTATTTAAGGCTAAATAGCGCCTTAACTCTTTTAAGCTATTTATTATTAGAGCTCTTTATACTTTTTATTCTTTTTTTTTTTAAACTGTTTCTTTTTATAGAGCGTAATAACAGGCTAAAGGACTATATTAAGTAACTTACTAAAAACTAAAAAACTAAACTCTATTAGCTTTTTACTAATTTTAGTAAGCTTATAATACTTAAAATACTATTTTCTCTTAATTATATTTAGGTAGTTAATTATAGTAATATAAAAGGGATTAGAAAACTATTAAATAAAAATTAGTAAAATTTTTAAAAAATAAAATTAGAGCTTAGAAATCCGGATAAACTTTAAAAAGTAAAAATTAAAAAAAGTATTATAACTTACTACAGTTACAGCAGTAGTAATATAAATAATTAACTTATAATATTTATAATAGTTAGGGAGCTTAAGGAGCTGTTTAGAGAAAAAAAGTTAAATAAAAAAATATAAAAATAATATAGATAGTACGAAAAAATATAAAAATAATAGTTAAAAGTATAAAAAAAGTAAGAATTATTTTAAAAAAGTTAGTAGAGAGATTATATAAATACTTTTTATACTACTAATACTAGCATATTTACTATAATTAGTCTCTTACTTTAAAGCTTTATTATTTAGTAACACTATCTGCTAAATATCTACTTAAGAAAACTTTTTTTAAAATTAATTTTATAGCTACTATAAATTTAAAAAAATTAATTTTTTATCTGCTTAAATAGTTAAGCTATTTTTATTAGTTTAACTAAGGGGTATATCGCAGAAAAATACTTTAGAGCTTATATTATTAGTTTATAAAACTTTTTAAAATAAAGAATTATTTCTCTTTTACGTATATATAATACGGCTTTTTAGCGCTTTTTTTTATAGAAGTAGTCCCTACTTTTTAATTTTAGAATTTAGTACTTTCTAGCTCGTTTTTCCTCCATAATTAATATATAAATATATATATATAATTATTTTAATAAGGTATATATATTTATATATTAATCGAATAAATAGTATGGCTGTAGTAGTTTAGGACAACTAATAAAAGTTTTAAAAAAGGAGGAGTATATATATACCTTAATACTTAGTGTCGAAAACAATTTAATAAGATATTATTTTAGTATATATAGTAAATTTATTTATAATATTAAGTATTATATTATACTTAGTTCTAATTTTATTTAACAAAATAGGTTATTTTATATTAAGGCTAACTAACTATTTAAAGAAAGTTTTTTATTTATTAAGTAATCTAATAATTAATTTTTTAAGTAACTAACTTATTATATTTAGAGTAGTTAAATAATTTATACCAGAATTTAATTAATTACCTAATTAGGAATAGTAACTTCCTATTTAAAAATAGTTTAATAATAATTAGGTTAGGTTACTATACTAATCTAACTAAGTAATTAAACTAAGTCTAGTTAGAAAATTAACTAGTTTAATTCGGTAATATAACTAAACCTAATAAGATTAAGTCTAAAATCTAATAAACTAGATAAGTAAATAGTAGATTAAATTAAAACAGAATAAGATTTAAAATTATAACCTATAGTAATACTATTATAGATAACTAAATATATTATTTATTAAACTATATTTTTTCTATCTAGTTTTTATTATAATTTTTTTAAATATTTATAATTTAGTAATAAAGTCTATTATACTATTCTCTTATAGTACTATTAATAGTTTAAGTACTAGTATTTTCCTATATTTAAGGTTTATTATATATTTATTTTTTTAATAATTTACTTATTTATAAATATATTTTATAACTTTATTCTTTATTTTAAAAAAAATATTATTTTATTAAATTAGTTTTATTATTACTTTAATATTTAAATATTTATAAAGTAGTTTATTATAGTATTATTAACTAAATACTTTCTATTACTCCTTTAGAATATTTCTAGTAATAATAAATTATTAATATAGTTTTATTAAAGATTTTAATAATTTATTATTATTAGTCTTAAATATTATTCTATTAGCAATTACTTTTTTACTAGTAAAATAAATTTATTAGCTAAACACGTTAGCTTATTTATTATTTTTACCTAAAGTATAAATAATTTTAAATTTATATTATTTTAGTATTTTTAACTATTAAGCTTATTATAGTGTTATCTTCTTAATAGTAGTAAAATATAGTAAATTTTTATAATTTATATAAAATTTAAAAGTTAAGGGATAATATACGTAGATTCTTAAGTATTTAAATACTTTTATAAATATATAGAACTCTTTATTATAGGAGAATAAAAGTAAAAAAGAGTAATTAAAAAAATACTTTTTTTTTTTAATTTATTAATTAACCTACTTTATAATCTTTATAAAGCCGCGGTATAATATAATAATAAAAACTTAATAAATACTAAATAGCTTATATAATACTAATAAGGTTATATATAAATAGTATAAATTTTAAATCCTTAAAAGTTATACTCCTTTTTTTTAGTAAAAGTTATAGTACTCTACTAAATATAATAATACTTATACTCTAATTTATATTTATAAATTAGTAACTACTTATAATTATATATAAGGCGATTAGTTAACCTAAGAGTTATTAGGCGTACGAACTTTAGAACTAATAACGTTATTAGGCTAGTGTCTAGAGCCTACGATATTTAGCCTTTATATAAGTTTAGCTATTTACCTATACTCTATACTATATTATTTCCTACTTTTTAAAGTTGTATTAAATATCTATTTAGTTTTTATTAAGTTATTTTTATTACCGTTACCGCCGTTATACCTAAAGCTACTAATAAGAACTTATTATCTATCCTTATTATAGACGCGCTTTTTATTAATAAAATTATATAAAAACTATATAGTAATACTATAACCCTAGTCTTAGAGGTGGTTTATAGTATCCTAGTAATTAATAAATTCTTTTATAAGCGACGTATTAAGATAGTACCTAAAATAGCTACTAGCTAAACCGAGGAGTAGAGGTCGGTCTTTTTAAATTTATATAAAATTAATTAATAAGTTTAAAAAATAGGCTTAACTCTAATAGCCAGATTTATTAGGTTATAATAGGACTTATTAATAGGTTTTTTATAATAAAAAAAACTTCTTTATTTCTTTTTAGCACTATCTATCTAGTTTCTTTATATTTAAACTATTATATATTATTTTACCTATATTAATAGGTATTATAAAACGCTTCCCCTCTTTTATCTATAATAATTTATTATTCGCTTTATTTATTATTTACTATATTTATTTATAATATTTATCTATTATTATTAATTACTATATTATATATAGCTTCACTTTCGAGTAGAAGTATAAAAGACTTATTTATTTTTTTTTATTTTATTTTTATCGCGTTTTACTCCGCCTACTAATATTATTATATACTCATTACGTATTTTAAAGTAATATTTTTTTTTAATTTTATACTAAGCCTTAATAGTATCTATTAAACTTTTTACTAAAATAATAATACTATAAAGATCTACTAAAGTAAGTTACGTATACACCTAGCTTATTTAGTAGTCTTATAAAATAAAAAAGAAACTATTATTTACTATTCTTAGCACCTATACCGCCTATAGGCACCTACTATCTAGTTAGTAATATCTACTAAATAAAGATAAGTATATATTTACCTAACCCGCGCGTACGCTAGTAAATAGGTTAGAGTTAAATTAGGGTTAGATTAGCTTACGTAAAACCCTAACCTAACTATACTTCTAAACTATTTTTTTAACGCTAATATAGGTTAGGGTTAGATTAAAATTATATAAACTAAGTATTAGGATAAAATAAAAGTTATATAGACTATAAATTAAAATTAAATTATAAAATTTAAATTAGGGTCTTTTTTAACACATTAAATATAAAGGTATATATATACTTCTCCTTTTTTAAAACCCCTTTTAGTCGCCCCGAGCTACTATAGCCACACTATTTATTTAATTAATATATAAATATATAAATAGATTAGGGTCTTCTAATCAGAGTATATATTTTAATTAGTTATTATAGTCTATTATAGTTTATAAAATAAATAGTTGTATTTAAACTATAATATAGATCTTTTATTATTTACACTATACTTTATACTAAACTAAAAAAGTTAAAAACTTAAAATTTTTATTATACTTTACTAAGTATTTTAGTATTAAGTAAAAATCTTTAGTTTAAATAATAACTCTTTTAGTATAAATATAATTTATATTATAGTTTATAATAGTTTGTATATAGTAAATAATATAGTATAAGTTATTATACTCTTAAAATATCTAACTAGAAAGGCCTTAAAGGCTTTTTTATAGTCTATAGTATAGTAAATTAAAATTAATAATTTTTATTAATAAATTCTATAGTAGTAATTTCGCGTACTACTTATATAAAATTTTTTTTTTAATTAGTAGGCTAATTTTTTATTAATAGTATTTAATTTCGCCAAGAGTAATAGCTGTATATAATTAATATTTAACTATTATTAAAAGCTATAATAATTTACTTTTTAGCTTAAATTAGGATTTTTTTAGGGTATCCCTACTAGTAGTACTAATAAATTTTTTATTTTTTATACTTTTACTACTAGTAGGTATCTTTTTAAATTACTTAAAACTTTTAGACGCTTTTTTAAACTACTATTTACTAAAAAAAAAATTAGTTTTTTATTATAATTTAGGTAGGTGCGTAATATTATAGGGGTAAAGTAAATAATTAAATATATATTAGGGTGTTATATTTTTATATATAATAATAAGGAGTAGGTAGTTAAGTTAATAGTAAAATAAATAAGAGTAGTAATTAAGTATTTATACGTAATTAGGCTAGTAGTATATAAACTACTACTAGTACTACTCTTTAATTATATATAGACTACTTTTTAAATTAAGCTAGTATTTTTTATTTTTACTATTTTATTGTACTCTACTTTATACCCAATCTATATATTATTATATACTTTTATTATATTAGCGTACTGTATTATATATTCTATACTTTTTCGATATTAAGTATAAAGGTATACACATACTCCTCTTTTGAAACCCCTTTTAGTCGCCTACACAGCTACTACAGCCACACCCTTTTATTTAATTAATATATAAATATAAATATATATAGATTCTATTAAATAAAAGGCTTTTAATTATATAAATAAACTACTACCACTTTATTAAATTAAAATATTACTAGATCTTAAGTATAATAAGTAGGATAAGCTTACTAGGGTAATTAATATAGTTATTTATAATAGTATTTTCTAACTAATATAGGGTGTTGCTTATAAAGTAAATAAAATTAATTAAATTTTTAAAATATACGGTATAGGCAGCTTATAAAAAATTACTTAATAAATTTATAAATACTATTTAAGGGCTAGCTAAGCTTAAGCGCTTACGCTATAGTATAAAGAAATTAATTAAATATAAAATATATAAAAAAGAAGATTTTAAAAAAAGCTATTATAGTAAATTATTTAGTAAAATTTTAATTTATAAAAAATATTAAGATAACTAAGTAAAATACGTAATAAAAATAGGTAGAGTAAAACTTAAAAATCTTAAAAAAAAGAGGTATTATAATAAGAAAAGTAGTTAGTTATTATAGCTATTTATTATAGTTTTATACTAATATAGTATAATTAAATATAAAGGCATACACATACTCCTCCTTTTTTAAAACCCCTTTTAGTCGCCCCGAGCCACCACAGCCACACTATTTGTTCGATTAATATATAAATATAGTATAATTAAGTAGCTATAAATAGAGCTTAAATATATTTTTAAAAAATAGGATAATATTATATTAAAAGTTAATAATAAATAGTATATAAAGGCCTTAAAAAAGCTGTTTTAAACTAATATAAGCGGTCTTAATAAGAAAACCGAAAGTTATATAGTAATTTATATATATAAAATAGGTAGTACCCTATAAAAAATTATATAAAATACGTACTTAGAGGAATTAGTAAAACCAAAATTAAATATATTTAAAAATAAAGAGCCTAAAAATAAGTAGTCTACATTTATAGAGAATATAATATTAAAAAAGCTAGTAATAGTAATAGCCTAAAATAATAAGTAAGTTTATTATATTATTTTATTATATATATATACTAATTACTATATAAAGCGTAAGCTAATACTTTTTAAAAATATTTTTAGTAATAATAATATACTTCTTAAGACTAATAAACTATACAGGGGGGCGACATTAGGAAAAGACTAAACCAAAAAGTTACTATTTTTAAAAATTATTATAAAATTAATTACTAAGCCTAAAAATGCGTGAATTATACCGTTTTAAAGAGAAAATTAAGGAGAATTATATAAGAATTTTAGTTACTGCTTAGTTAGTATACGTAATAAACTAAAAATACCTAAACGTAATAATTTTTTTAGCCATTTTTTTAAGTTATTATAACTTTTTAGTTAGTACATATATTTAACTAAAATTTTAACTATACTATTTTAGGACTAGCGTAGGTCACGTAACCTAATTTTTAATAAGAATTTATTATGTAATAATAAATTTATATAATTAGTAAAAATTTAGCTCCTGCTTATATAATCACTAATCACGTAATATATTATTAATATTATAGTATATAGTAATATCTTTTAACTTTTATAAACTTAAACTCCTATTCTTATAAAATAGCGCTACATCTTTTAAAACTCGAATATAAAGTACATTTACTTTTAAAAGTAAATACTTCTTCTTCTTTAATTGCTACTACTTTAACAAAGCCTAAATAAAGTATTTATAATACTATAAAACGAATTAAAAATAAAACAATAATAAAAACAATAATAAAGATAATAATTATAATATAAAAAAAGTTTATACAGGGGGTATAAAAAAGTTAACTAAAAGAGATAAAAGAGTTATTAATAGAGACTTAACTAGAAGTCCTAAAAAGGAAAATAAAAGCATACTATTAGAAAGTAATCTTAATATTATAACTAGATAATTAGAAAAAGTTTTAAAAGAGGAGGGTTACTCTATTAATATAAGTAAAAAAAAAACTAATAATTAATAAAGAAAACGCTAAAAAAAGAGTAAAATACGCTAAAGAGACTATAAAAAATATAAAAAATATAAATTTAGAAAAAATAATATTTTCTAATAAGTTAGTAATATAAAGGGGATAAGAGAATAGATAATATTATAAAAAAAAGGTAATAATAGAGTTAGAAAAGAACTAGCTGTTAGCTAATTACAAAGTAAGTTATTTTTAAATTATAGTTTTAGTTTTTTAATATTATTAATATTAATTATTTTATAGGCCGAGATTTTATCCTATAAGTTTAGGGTGCAATTTAGATAAAAGGTAGAAGTAATTTAGTATTTATTAAAATACCTAATTTTTCTACTTCTTTTACTAGTAAGGACTATATAAATAAAGTCCTTATACCTAAAATTAAACCGAAGATAAATAGGAGTAAGTTATATAAAGTTTTTTTACTTCTTTTTTTATCCCTTTTTTAATTAATATAATAATATATATATTATTATATTATTATATTATATTATATTTATAAACTTTATATTAATATTAATTTAGATTAGCAAATTTAATAAAATAACCCCCCTATTTATAAAGCAACAAACGTTTTAAACTAATTTAAAAATAATAATATTATACTCTTTCCTTGCCCAGCCTATAGTCTAGATTTAAATCCTATTAAATATATATAGGGTTTATTAATATCTAAACTAAATAAAAGATATAAAGGTAATTTAGGTGTAGGATTAAGTTTAAATAGTATAGAGGCTTTTAAAAGAGCTATTATTAAGAAAGTAAAATAATATACTATAAAAAGTTATTAATAACTATATTTTATCCCTCCCTAACCATTATAAGGCGGTTATAGAAGCTAAAGGCTACTATACTAAATACTAGTAATTTAGTATTACTAGTTTATTATTAATAATCTAAAAAAGTAACTTTTATATATAATTATATAAATAATATATATATATATATAAATATTTTATATACTTATATGTTATAGATACTATTATAATATATATAAAAATAAGCAAATGTTGCACCTTAAATAAAAAGTTATTATAGCCTAAAGTAGGGTCCTAAAAATTTTCTATACTTACTAATTCTTTTATCCCTAAACCCACTAGTAAGCAGCCCCTAACAGGTTGAATAAAATAAGCTAGTTTTTCTCTTTAAAATATTATTTTTTTCGTATTTTTAGGCCTTATAACTAAAAAGTTATATTATTTTAAAAAAGGTAACTTTTTAGATTAGTCTTTCCCAATATTGCCCCCTTGTATATTTTAAATAATAAAAGTAATAAGAGCGAGAAAAAGGTTAATAATAATTTAAAAATTAATAAGTATTATAAGGGACTTAGTAATAAATATTAAACTAAAAAATAGTAGTAAAAGTTATAGGTAAAACTATAAATAAAGAATAAAAAGTTTTTAAAAAAGAGTAAATAGAATAGCGCTTCTAAGACGATATAGAAGGATTTATTTAATAATAATATATAAGTAAAAATTATTAAATAGTACTACTATACTAATATAATTAATACGTATTTTAATATTAGCGCGCCGTTAATAATTTAAGACTCTAAAACTCCGTCCAAAAGCTTTATTATAAAATATTTTAAAAAAGTTTTTTTTTAAATTATAAATAGTTTTATATACTTATAATATATAATATTTTAATTTATTATTTTACTATAAAGGTATACATATACTCCTCCTTTTTTAAAACCCCTTTTAGTCGCCTACACAGCCACTATAGCCACACCCTTTTATTTAATTAATATATAAATATAATATTTTACTTTTTATTATAAAAACTAAAGTTTTATATTTAATTTTAATAATTTATAGATTTATACTTACTAAATACTTTTTAATTTTCTTTTAAAATTATTATATATTAGTATTTTATAAAAATATTTATTTTTTTATATTTATTTATAGGAGCTATATTGACTTTATATACGCTACGTCCTCACTTAATATAAAAGTAAATAAAAATAGAGGCACTATAACCTAGAGCCTATTAAATATAGAATTTTTTGAATTTTACAGCTAGTAGAGTAATAACTTAATAAATAACTTATTAGGTAGTAACTATAATAACGGCGGGGTAATAACTATAAAATAATAATAAAGTATTTATAAGTTATTATTTTAGGTAAAACTATAAGTAGAACTATAGACCGTATATAATACGTTTAAAATAGTAAGTATAGTAGCTTTCTTTTCTTTCTATAAATACTATATAACGTTTAAAAATCTTTCTAATATAATTAGAATAAGACCTTTTATCCTCTCTTTATTATATTTATAATATTAGCGTTTTAGCGTTTAATAATTAAACTACTAAGTAATTTTTAGTATATAGTATAGGCTTTTACTAATTGTAATAACTAGCTAGGTTATATTAAAAACTATTTTAACTTTTATTTCAACATAGTACGACTGGCTAGCCTATTTAATAAACTAAAAAATCTTTTAGTTAACGTTATTTTTAATTCCAATTTAATCCTAACGCGCCTCTTCTTATTTAAAATAGTTATAATTCTTAAGCTTAATAATATCTATAAGGACGCTAAGGTCTATTTTAGATTATATAGTAATATAGTAAACTTTATAGTATAATAGCGTAAGAAAAGTAAAACTCTTTTATTTAAAATAGAGAATAGCAGTAGCGGTAGTAGTAATAGTAATAGTAGTAGTAATACTTTAATAATAAAGAAAAAAGACTTTTTTAAAATAGTAAAGAAAGCGAAGCTCTAGTAAAAAAAGCTTATTAAAATAGTTAAAATTATTTAAACACGGGGATATACGTACGTATAAGAGTAAGGCTTTAAAATAGGTAATAAGTAGTAGAAGGAGGATACGCTACGGCGCTATAAAGTAGTTATAAAAGCTTACTATTAGAGGAGTTAGTAATTATTTTAAAAGAACTAAAGGGCCCTATAGGGGGTACAGCGTTGTTTTAATACTTTAATAATTATTAATAAGGTTATAGGTTATTAGCGCTAGCAGAAAAGTTATTATAGTTATTATATAAGAAGCTTATTAAAAGTTAGTTAATTACGTAATATAGTAGAAGTTTAAACAGCTAGTCTAGGGTCGCGTAATATTACGGTAATAACCCTAAAAAAAATTATAAAAATATTTATAAAAATATATATAAAATAATTACAACTTAATATATAGTCTTAAGTATTAATAATAGTATACACTTCTTTTAAAACTAACTAAAAATTAATTATTAGAACTCTTTATTTATTAAATATTATTTATTAATTAACTAAAATAAATATATAGTATATTATAAACTAAATATTTATAGTACTAAATTTGAGTACTTTTTATAATTTATTAGTAAAATTATTATATTCCTTAAATTTATTATTATAATACTTTAAAATATATTAACTCTTTTAATATTATCTAGAATTAGATAAAATTTATTATATATTATATTAATTAATATATAATATTATACATTAAATATAATTCTATAATCTATATTTTT
The DNA here is from genome assembly GCA_030770415.1 of Pleoardoris graminearum. NCBI lineage: Eukaryota > Fungi > Ascomycota > Dothideomycetes > Pleosporales > Didymosphaeriaceae > Pleoardoris > Pleoardoris graminearum. Next base: position 141,599 of record JASEKS010000080.1, on the reverse strand, counting down.
TTTTAAATAACTATAGTTTTATTATAATTTAATATATTAAGTATAAAGGTATACACATACTCCTCCTTTTTTAAAATCCCATTTAGTCGCCCCAAGCCACTATAGCCACACTTTTCATTCGATTAGTATATAAATATATATATAGTTTTATTATAAATATTAAAATGTTAGTTTCTATTATAAAATTATTAATTACTTAATAATATACTAGTAAGAGTAATATATATATTTTTTATATAGAATTAAGTTATATTATAAAATTATATTTAGTTTTAATTAATTCTAGAAAAATTTAAAATATTAGAAAACTAATCTTTAATAATATAATAATCTAACTAATAAATTATAAATAGTATATTAATTATATATTATATATATATAGTTTATAATATACTATATATTTATTTTAATTAATTATTAAATAATATTAAAGATTTAAAGAATTATAATATATTTAATTTTTATTTACTGTTTAGAATAGTATATACTAGTTTTAATACTAAATAATATATACTAAATTATAATTATTTTATATATATTATTATAGATATTATTATAAAAACTAATATATAATAATTTTATAAAGAAATTAACAAGTATTTAATAAGTATAAATATATAAATCTTTAAAATTAAAAAACCTTGGTTTTTATAACAAAAAGTAATATACTCATTAATATAGTATATTAATAACTAAATTATTATATAATATAAATATATAAAAACTATCTATAATTCTAAAAAATATATAATTCTAAAAATTTTAATTTAATAAAATCTTATAATAAAAGCTTTTATATAGAGCGCTATAGCCTTAAGTTATTAATAATATACTAATATTAAAATATATATTAACTATTTCTGCGCACTAATTATTTTGGTATAGTATATAGAGTATAGACTAGCCGGCGTTTATTATAGTTAATAATAATAGTTTATAAGGTTACTTAAAATATTATTAATATACGGCCCGCTACTTGTACTTATATTTATATTAATATAATTTAATAAGATATATAGCTACTATATACTAAAAATAAAGTATTTAATTAAAACTTTATTTAGTATTTTACGAACCCTCTATTATTATATAAAATTATAATATTAAAAAACTTAAAAAATACTATATTCTATATCTAGGTTTAACGAAATTAACTAGCTAAGTTTTTTTTTAATTATATCTAAATACTTTTATAAATTACTAAAAATTAAATTTAGCTATTAACTATTAGAAGTACTATACCTATTTAAAATAATTACCTACAAAGTTATTAAAGGCGAAAAAAAAATTAACTTAATTAAATTCCTAGCCGTATATATTAAGTAAAATAAAGAAAAGAAAGAAATACTATCTATATAAAATAAGTAGTAAAACATAACTAAGTAGGCTAAAGACTTTATTAGTATTATTTTATACTAGAATTTTTATACTTACTCTAGTTAGGTATAGAACTAATTTAGAAAAGCTACTAACTATATAAATAACTATCTATATATATTTAACTTTAACTACGACTTTATTTTCTAATATTTATTAGTAGAATTTATTAGGCTTAAATAATATATTAAAACTAAATATCTTATAAACTATTTAGGCACCTAGGCTTATAGAGGTATATAAGTTCCTATTTATAAATAATAATCTATACTTTTTACCTTTTTTTCTTAATTTTAAAATAAAAATACGCTTATACTAGTTCTATTATATTTTACTATAACTTTTAAGAAGAAGCTTATATAAGTTATAGTTAATAATAACTAGTCTTTTTAAATAATTAAGTAGTTATTATTCCAGCGCTTTATTTAATTCTTTTCACTAAAAGCTATAATAATTAGCTATTATAAATTTGGGCCAATATTTTAGAGTTAGTTTTAATATACTAAAATATATCTTCTTAATGATTTTAACTAAATAATTAAAACCTTAATTTTATTAGATATATACCCTATATCTAATTATTTTAGTTTTTTTACTATTAAAATATATTATATTAATTACGACTAGTAATTTTAAGAAAAGTTACTTAATTTTATTCTAATATATAAAAAGTATACTAGTACTTTTATAATAATAAATATACTATAAGTATTATTAGAGATAAATAGTAAATTATATCTTTTAACTATTACTTATATAATATTAGTAATAATAATACACTTACTCGCGCTATTTAAAAAAAGCTAGTTAGTAAAAATATTTCTTAGCACTTATAAGAGAATACTATACTAGATCTAGCTTATATTATTAATCTTATTATCTAAAATATTATTAAGCATTTTAAGCTAGCAGTATTATTTATAGTTAAAAATATAAAAATATTATAAAAATAATATAATTAAGAGATAGAAGCGTAGGTGCCTATTCTAAACTTTTTTTATAAAATACGTACACTTTTATTATATATATTTATTATATACTAAATAATTACTAGATTTAGATTATTTATATTACTATTAACCTATTATTATAATATTACAAGTATTTTATTACTATATAATAATATTTACTATGTAAGAAATAGCTGTCTATTATCCGTAAAGTTAAAATACAATAGAATTTAATATTTAATATATATATATACGCACTTACAATCTAGAAATATATTAATAAATAGGTAAAATAAAAGATTATACTTAACATAACTATTAGGGTGGCCGATAGTAATATAGCTAAAATATACTTTTATAACCTTAAATAACTTAGACTATTTTTTATAGAGTAGTACTACCTTAAACTGCTTACTAAAATACTAAAATATTTTAAAAATACTATAAGTTTTATTAGTAAGAACTAGAAATCTTAAATTTAATTTATTTACTTTATATATAACCGTCTCTTTAATTTCTTAAATAAGATAATACTTAACTTAAATAATAAAGATCAAAAATATAAAAAAATATTAAATAACTATAAATAGTATAATCTATAATTAAAAATAGTTATACTTAGTTAAGTAAATACTATTTAAAAATAAACGTAGAGGAGGAGTTTTTATATAACTATATAATTATTATTAATCTAATATAAAAGCTTACGGTATATAAAATATAATTATTATAAATATTTATTATAGCAGGACTCTAACTATTCGTTTAAAATAATATATAGGAACTCTACTATAAATATACTTATTAAGAATAATTTTTTAATTACTTTAATTACTATAATAATAATAGGCGTATAAGTTTTATATTAGTATTAAACTCCTTTATATAATAACTATAAGGTAGTAAGTAGTTCTAGAAGTTTACTACTCTATTAAGTAGTTTTTTAATTCTAAGCTAGGTATCTTTTATAAAAGAAGTTAAAGAGGCTAGTAGTTAAGTAAATAAAAAAGGAGAAATCTATTTAAATACTACTTATATAAAAATAACAAAAAGTTTTAATATATTAGATTAGTAGTAGGCGTATAAAAATAAATTTTCTTAACTAGTTTAAGATATTAAGAATATACTTATTATACTAATTATATAAGTTAGTATTAAGTGTATTTTTAATATTATTAAGGACGTTATTAATAATTAAAAATATTAACTTTCTGCTTAAATAGTCTAGTAGATAATAATTTTTACTAATTTAATTTCTTAAAAGATAAAAGAGTAAACTAGACTATAAGATATATATATATTTATATATTAATTAAATAAATATATAGCTGTAGTGGCTGTATAGGCGACTAAAAGGGGTTTTAAAAAAGAAGAAGTATATATATACCTTTATACTTAATATGTTAAAAAGGTTAAGTAAGGCTAAGTTAAAAAAAAATAGCGCTATGCTAGATACTTAGCGCTCTCTCTTAAAAAAACGTTAAATTAAAAAACTCTAATATAAAAAGTTTAGTACAGAAACTATATTCTTTAAAAAAAATATACGTAGGGTGTAGCTACTACTACTACCTATATATTTTTCCTCTATCTTCTCTTATAGGTAACAGTTAAATGTATATTAACAAAATACTTACTAAAATTTTATTTTTTAAAATATTATTCTTTAAAGATCTAGTTTTTTTTACTTTTATTTCGGTAAATACTATACCTATTTATATTAATCTTAACGTTATAATTATAAATATATAAACTATCTCCGCTGTGTCTTACCTAGATAGTAATATATAATAAAAAGTCTTTTTTAATACTACTAAGTATACTACTATATATAATGTAATGCCTAAATTTTTTAAAAGTACTATTTATTAATACTAGGAAATCCTAAATAATAAGGCGTATAATAATAAAGTAGACGGTAACTAAGTAAATAGTATAATAACTTTATTAATAGTAAAAGTAATAGAATTAGAAAATCTAAAGTTAGTTATAATAGCCTTTATAAAAACGAAGGTAATAAAAGCGAAAATAGTAGTACTATACTAATTATAAAAAATAAAGAAAGAATAACGCGTTAATATTAAGTTTATAATAAAAATACGTAGTCTAGATTATAAAATATAGCTATATAAGGTGTTACTAGAGGTACTAGTAGTAAAGATAAAGACATTCTAAACACAAAGCCCATAGGGCGATAAGTAAAAAATAGTAAAAAATATAAAAATACTAAGATTAGTTAATATTTAAAAGTTTTAGGGGGGCCTATAAGTATAGATAATAGGTATTAGGTATTTTCTTCGATACGTTTATATAGGCTAGGTAGTTAGGTATTTAGTATTATATTATTATAGGTAAGAAAGGATTTGCAATTATAAATAAAAATTATTAATTATTATTAAACGCTATACTACTTATATGTTATAGGGGGGTAAAAAAAAAAGCGTAATCATAAAAGATACCTTTTTTAAAAATTTATATAAAATTAATTACTAAGCCTAAAAATACGTGAATAATACCGTTTTAAAGAAAAAATTATAAAGAATTTTATACGTATTTTACTTACTAGTTATTAATTACGTATAATATATTAAAATTACCTAAACATAGCAATTTTGTAAATCTCTTTTTTAGGTTCTTATAACTTTTTAGTTAGTAAATATATTTAACTAAAATTTTAACTATACCCTTTTAGGCCTAGTATAGGTCACGTGACTAGTTTTTCAAAGTATATTAGTAATCTAATAATAAAATTATATTAATTATAAAAATATTGCCAAGGCTTATATAATTAATAATCACGTAATATATTAGTAATATTATAGTATATTATAATATCTTTTAACTTTTATAAACTTAAACTCCTATATTCGTATACTCGTATATTAATCGAACAAAAGAGTGTGGCTGTGGTAGCTGTGTAGGCGACTAAAAGGAGTTTCGAAAAAGGAGGAGTATGTGTATACCTTTATTTTAAACTCCTATTTCCTTAAAATAGAGCCAAAATTCTTAAAACTCGAATCTAAAGTTAATCTTCTTTTAAAAGTAAATAATTTACCTACTTTAATTGCTACTATTTTAAATAAATTACTAAGTACTGTTTATAACGCTATAAGGCGTATTAAAGATAAAAATAATAAAAAAGATAATAATAATAATAATATAAAAAAGGTTAAACAAGGTAGAGTAAAAAAGTTAACTTAAAAAAAAAAAGAGTTATTAATAGAGACTTAACTAGAAGTTCTAAAAAAGAAAATAAAAGAATATTAATAGAAAATAGTCTTAATATTATAAAAAGGACTTTATAATTCTTTTTAAAAGAAGAGGACTATTCTATTAATATAAGTAAAAAAAAACTAATAATTAACAAAGAAAATGCTAAAAAAAGAGTAAAATACGCTAAAGAATAATTAAAAAATATTAAAAAAATAAAACTAAAAATAATAATATTTTCTGATAAGTCAGTAATATAAAGGGGATAGTAAAATAGATAATATTATAAAAAAAGGGGTAATAGTAGAGTTAAAAGAGAACTAGCTGTTAGCTAATTACGAAGTAAGTTATTTTAACTTTTTAAAATCTTAAAATATATAACTTTTTATATATTTTTAAGTTATAGTTTTAGTTTTTTAATATTAATTATATTAATTATTTTATAGGACGAGATCTTACCCTATTAGTTTAGGGTGCAATTTAGGTAGAAAGTAAAAGTAATTTAGTATTTATTAAAATACCTAATTCTTTTACACCTTATACTAGTAAGGACTATATAAATAAAGTCCTTATACCTAAGGTTAAACCCTATATAAAAAGGGGTAAGTTTAATAATACCTTTTTACCCCTATTATTATTAATATAATAATATATATATATATATATTATTATATTATATTATAATTATAATCTTTATATTAATATTAATTTAGGTTAGTAATTTTAATAAGATAACGTCCCTATTTATAAAACTAGAGAAGTTTTAACTTAGTTTAAAAATAATAAAATTAAACTATTTCTTTACCTAGCCTATAGTCCTGATTTAGCCCCTATAGAAAATATATAAGATTTATTAAAATTAGGGCTAATTAAAAATAAAAAGGCTAACTTAGGTATAGAAAATAGTTTAAATAGTATAGAGGCCTTTAAAAGAGTTATTAATAAGAAGTAGAATAATATACTATAAGAAGTTATTAATAACTATATTTTATCTCTGCCTAAACGTTATAAGGCAGTTATAAAAGCTAAAGGCTATTATACTAAGTACTAGTAATATATTATTTACTAGTTTATTATTAAAATTTTGAAAAAGTGACTTTTATATATAATTATATAATTAATATATAAATATATAAAAATATTTTATATCCTTATATATTATACATACTATTATAATATATATAAAAATAAGCCAATTTTACACCTTAAATAAAAAGTGATAATAGCCTAAAGTAGGACTCTAAAAATTTTTTATATTTACTAATTTTTTTTTACCCCTAAACCCCTTAGTAAGCAGCCTCTAATAAAGTAAATAGAATCTGCTAGACTTTCTCTTTAAAATACTATTTTTCTCGTATTTTTTAGCTTACTAATTATAAAGTTATATAATTTTAAAAAAGGTATCTTTTTTAATTACGCTGTTTTTTTCACCCCCCCTGTAATAGGTAAAGTAAAAAGTAATAGAAATAAATATAACCTCTATTGTAAATAAAAATAAAGTTAAAAAAGTAACTAATAGATTATAATAGTAGTTATCTGTAACTATAAGATATAAAAATAAGAATAAAAGATAATAAAACATTTTATAATAAAGTTTATAATTTACTAAACCTTCTAGCACCTTAAAAGCTTATTAAAAAGTATATAAAGAATATATATAGTATAAATAGAGATTTAATAGAAAGTACTAAAGACTATAAAGATATATTATTTTTTTTATAAAAGCGTTAAAAGTCTATATGCTATTATAAGAAACTGTAATTAATAGCTATTATAATTTAATTCCCGTAAATATATAAACTAAACTACAGTTTTATAATATATTTAATTTAGTAATTTTTAAGAAAGAAACTTTAATAATTTTAAATTAATTCTAATCCTTCGTCTATATAACTCTAACTTAACTCTAACCTCTAGTCTATATAATTTTAATTTAACCCTAACCTATAGTTTATATAATCTTAATCTAACTTTAATACTTAGTTTATATAATATTAATTTAATCTTAACCTATTATCTATACAATTCTAACTTAATCCTAACTTAATACTAAATAACTTAAACTTATTTACTAGTATACCTATACACTCTAGTATAACTTTTTAAAGTTTATAATACTTAATTATTTTTTTTTTTTTAGATTTTATAAGCGTACTAATAGATCTATTTTATTTTATTAGTTTACTTTTTAGATTACTCTATTACCTTTAGCTCTACTAATAATATTAAATTTTTCGGTTCTTCTTTATTAATTACCTACTATTATATAGTTTTTATTTTATTATTTTAAAATCTATATATAACTATATATATAATTTTAGAGGATAGTAGCGTACTAAAAAAAGGTTTAAAATAGCTAAGAATAATATACTTAAAAAGGCTATTTTTTTTAAAAGATTATATACCCGTAGATTAGTATAAAATTAGTTAATAAGTTATACGTAGGCAGAAGAATTATATTTTAGTTAATGTTAAATTTTATTTTAATTTAAAATTATACCGTATTTAATACCGTTATTAAAAGTAATTAGTATAATAAACCTTTAGCTAAAATTAGCACGATAATACACATTTTAATATAAAGATCTATATATATTTATATATTAATCGAACAAATATTGTAGCTGTAGTGGCTCGGGGCGACTAAAAGGGGTTTTAAAAAAGGAGAAGTATGTGTATACCTTTATTTATAAAGATCTATAGAGATTATAATATAGTAAAATATAACTTTAAAAAGTAAAAGTTAATAATATAGTATAGAGTGTAAAACGGACGGCTAAACTTACCTAAAGACTAAATATTTAGTTATATAGACTCTAGGTAACAGCTTAATAACCTTTTTTAGTCTTAAAATTTATATATTTAGTAATTCCCTAGGCTAACTATATTATATATAATTATAAATAATAATTACTAATAACTTTAAGAATAATTACATATATATATTTATATATTAATTAAATAAAAGAGTGTAGCTGTGGTAGCTTAGGGCGACTAAAAGAGGTTTAAACAAAGTAGGAGTATATATATATTTTTATATCTAAATAGGTAATTATAAAAATATTAAAGTCGTTTTATAATATATTATTTATAAAATTATTTTTTTAAAAAAATAGACGCTAATTTTTAGTATACCTACCTAATTAAGAAATTACTATATAATATCCTTTTAATTAAACCTAATAAACGTTTCTCTCTTTATTCTATTTTAATCCTATTATTACTAAATTAAGTTTTAATTAAATTACTAATCTATTTATCCTTTTTAGGCTTAGTCCGCTTCGCTAAGCCTATTTAAGAATAGATTTTTATCTAATCTAACCTAAGATAGTAAAGATGCCTTTAAATAGTAAGACTTCCTAGCTAGAATTTTTAGCTTCCTATAATATCACGATTTAGGTGTCTCTACTCTAGATAGGAGCGTGCTTATATAACAAGAGATATATAGTCTACGCTGCGGGGCTTTAGCTTAGTAGTAATTTATCTCTTTACTCTTATAGATAATATATACCTATTCGTCTTATATATTATGCTATATTGCTACTCTACCCTAGTTCCTAACATATAATTTTATATTAATTTCTTAGTAGTATTTTATATTTTTAAAAAACTTTATATTTACTATATAAAGTAGGCGCGCTTAAAAAAGCGCTGCGATAAGGAGGGGAATTAAACCCCTAATATATAAAATAACGTCGAAATTTAACAAATCTATATATTTTTAGGCACTTGCCTACTATGCCACCCTGCCTATTTATAAATACTATATATATATATTTATATATTAATCGAACAAAAAGTGTAGCTGTAGTAACTTAGAATAACTAAAAGAGATTTAAAAAGGAAGGAGTATATATATATCTTTATACTTAATATATTAAATAAGTTAGGTAATTAAATAGTATAATTAAATATATAAATAGCCTCTAGTAAGTATAAAATACTAAATTTTTTTATTTCTTAATAAGTAGTATCGATTTTAAATATTAAGTACTATAAATACTTTAGCTCTTATTAGTCTATTTTATAGTTCCTAAGTGTTATATAATATATATTCATTTTTTTATAATTAATATATGGTTGTACTGTTTTATTCTTTTTAAGTATAAAAATTAGTAATAATATAATTAGTAATATAAATAGTTATATATAATTTTTCTTAAAGTATTACTTAAAGTATTTATTTATATTTTAGAGTTGTTTTTTTATCTAATAATATAATATTTTAAAGGGCGACGTCGTCTTCTCTTCTAAAATAATTTTATAATTAATTAGCCTATACTTAGGTGGTACTTAGTTTTCTACCTCTTTTTAAAATAAATAACGCTATTCTTTATATATTAAAAATCTTATATATTATAGATTTTTTAATATTTTTATATTTTATAATCCGGTACTTATTACTAGTTTTTTTTTAATATTACGGAGGAGTGAAAGCGAAAAGGGTTAATAAAAAATATTTTCTTAAATATAATATAACTTTTTAGTTACTAAGCCTAAAAATATAAAAAAAAGCGTTTTAAAAAGAAAGATAAGTAAGTTCTATTTAAAAAATTAGTGGCTGCTTATTAAGGGGGTTAACCGTAGTAAAAAATTAGTAAATATAGAAAACTTTTATAACCCTTATTTAGACTATTATAACTTTTTATTTAACGTATATAATTGGCCAATTTCTATATATATAATAATAGATTCTATGTTATATTAATATACATATTACCTTTATATATTTATATATTTATATATATGTATATTTAAATAAAGGCATACATATACTCCTCCTTTTTTAAAACCCCTTTTGGTCGCCCCGAGCTAATACAGCCACACTATTTATTAGATTAATATATAAATATATATATATATTTATATACTAATTAAATAAATAGTGTGGCTGTGGTAGCTCGGGGCGACTATAATAGGTTTTAAAAAAGGAGAAGTATATATATATCTTTATACTTAATGTGTCGAAAAAGTTATATATTTATAATATAATTATTAATAAATATTAAATTTTTAATATTTTAATAATAAACTAGTAAGTAATATATTACTAGTACTTAGTACAGTACTCTAAGATTCTATAAATATATTATAATAGCTAAGGTATAATAAAATATAATTATTAATAACTATTTATAGTTTTATATTCTACTATTTAAAAATAGCTCTTTAAGAGCCTTAATACTTTCTAAACTTAATTCTATACCTAAATTAGTATTTATATGTTTATTTAGTCTTATTTTTATATAATTCTATATATTTTTATATAGGCTAAATTAGTATTATAGACTAGGTAAAATAATATATATATATATAGTAATTATTTTTAAAGTAATTTAAAACGTCTGTTATTTTATTAATAAGAATATTATCGTATTAAAATTACTAATATAAATTAATATTAATATAAGGCTAATAGCTATTATAGAATATAATAATAAATATATATATATTAAAACCACTTTTAGTCGTCTCGAGCCACTACACCTACACTTTTTATTCGATTAATATATAAATATAATATAAATATATATATTTATATTATTATATTAAATAAAGGACTAAAGAATTAATAATATTACTTGCTACTTTTTATCTTTAGTTTAGCTTTATATATAAGATTATTTTTTTATATAGTGTTTACTAGTAAAAGAAATAAATATATTATAGGAATGTGTAATAAAAAAAAAGTAATAAAAAATAGCTTCTTTAATTTAATATAACTTTACAATTAGTAGGCAAAAAATATAAAAAAAATAGCGTTTTAAAGAAAAAGACTAGAAGACACTATTTACCCTATTAGGGGCTACTTACTAAGAGGTTTAGGAGTTAAAAAAATTAGTAAATATAAAAAATTTTTATAGTCCTACTTTAGGCTATTATAACTTTTTATTTAAGGTATAAAATTTACTTATTATTATATATATTATAATAGTATCTATTATATAGAAGTATATAAAATATTTTTATATATTTATATATTAATTATATAACTATACATAAAAGTTACTTTTTCAAATTTTTAATAATAAACTAGTAAAAAATAAATTACTAGTACTTAGTATAGTAGCCTTTAGCTTTTATAACCGCCTTATAACGGTTAGTAAGAGATAATATATAGTTATCAATAATTTTTTATTATATATTATTCTACTCCTCTATAATAGCTTTTTTAAAAGACTTTATACTTTCTAAACTAATTCCTATACCTAAATTAGCCTTTTTATTTTTAATTAGTCCTAATTTTAAATAACTCTATATATTTTCTATAGGGGCTAAATCAGGACTATAGGCTAGGTAAAAAAATAGTTTAATTTAATTATTTTTAAACTAAGTTAAACGTCCGTAGTTTTATAAATAGAGACGTTATCTTATTAAAATTACTAATCTAATTTAATATTAATTTAAAGATTATAATTATAATTATAATATAATAATATATATATCTATATATATTATTATATTAATAACAAAAGAGGTAAAAAAGTATTATAAAACTTACCCTATTTTATACTTAGTTTAACTTCAGGTATAAGGACTTTATTTATATAATCCTTACTAGTATAAAAAGTAAAAAAATTAGGTATTTTAATAAATACTAAATTACTTCTACCTCCTATCTAAATTAAATCCCAAACCTATAGGGTAAGGTCTTAGCCTATAAAATAATTAATATAATTAATATTAAAAAACTAAAACTATAACTTAAAAATAGATAAAAAGTTATATATTTTAATATTTTAAAAAGTTAAAATAACTTACTTTATAATTAGCTAGTAACTAATTCGTTTCTAACTCTATTATTACCCCTTTTTCTATATTATTTCCTTCTAACTCTGCCTCTTTACATTACTAACTTATTAGAAAATATAATTTTTTTAAATTTATATTTTTTATATTTTCTTTAGCGTAATTTAATCTTTTTTTAGGGTTTTCTTTATTTTTAAGAGATTTTTTAGTACTTATATTAATAAAATACTTTTCCTCCTTTAAAAAGTATTATAAAGCCCTTTTATTAATATTTAGACTATTTTCTATTAATAGTCTTTTATTTTCCTTTTGAGGGCTTCTAGTTAAGTTTCTATTAATAACTCTTTTATCTACTAGAATTGACTTTAAAACCCTACCTCTTTTAACCTTATTTATATTATAATTATATTTATTTTTATTTTTATTACGTTATATAGTATTATAAATAGTCTTTTCTAACTTATTAAAAGTTGTAGTAATTAAGGAAGGTAAATTATTTACTTTTAAAAGTAGTTAAACTATAGATTTAAGTTTTAAAAAATTTGGCGCTGTTTTAAGATAATAGGAGTTTAAGTTTATTAAAGTTAAAAGATATTATAATATACTATAATATTAATAATATATTACATAAGTAGTAATTATATAAGCCTTAGCTAAATTTTTATTATTTATATACTTTTATTATTAGATTACTAATATACGTTAAAAACTAGTCACATAATCTAGACTAGGCCTAAAAAGGTATAGTTAAACTTTTAGTTAAATATATTTACTAACTATAAAGTTATAGGAACCTAAAAACGGGGTTAAAGAAATTATTATATTTAGATATTTTTAATATATTATAGGTAATAAATATTACGTAACTAAAATTTTAATAATAGTCTCTATAATACTCTCTTTAAAACAGTATTACTTACGTAATATTAGGCTTATTAATTATTTTAATATAAATTTTTAAAAAAGTTATTTTTTTAATTACTCTTTTTTTATTGCACTCCCCTATAAGTATTTTACTAAATACTAAGTTACTTCTACTAGGGTTTAATAATTTTATCTTAAGTTATATATAATTACTTTTTTTATTAGGTAATCCCTAGTTTTATTTTTAATTTTATTATTACCTCTATTTCTATAATACTACTTTTTAAACTGTTATATTTATATTATAAACTTATTAGAGAATATTAAATTTTATAATATTAATATTTTTAATATTTCTTTAGAGTATCTTAATATTGTTTTTCGTTTTCTTTATAAACTATAGGTTTTTTAATTTATATTAATATTATAACAGTTCTCTGTTAAAATACTTTTATAAAGATTTTTTTAAAATATTTTAACTCTTTTCTAATTAGAGTTTTTTATTTTCTCTTTTAGAGCTTTTAATTATGTCTTTATTTATAATTGTTTTTACTTTTTAAATTATTTTAGAAACTCTACTCCTTTTAAATTATTTATAATACTATTATTATTATTATTTTATTATTAATATATTATATAGTATTATAAATACTATTAGAATATTATTTTAAATAAAAATAATTATTAGAATAGAAGTATTTACTTTTATAAAAAATAAACTTAATTTATAAATATTATTAAATATCGCGCCATATTAAAGAAATATAATATATTTATATACTAATTAAATAAATAATATAGCTATAGTGGTTTAAAGCGACTAAAAGAAGTTTTAAAAAAGAAAGAGTATATATATACTTTTATACTTAATATATTAAAAAAGCTACATAAAGTAATACTAAAAAGAGTATAGTACTACGCTCGTACTAGCGCCGTGCTAGTCTACTAACGTATTAATACGTCCCTCTAAAATAAGGTTAAGTTAATAAAGTCTAGTATAAATACTATATTCTTTATTAAAGAAAAAATATATAGGTAGTAGTTATTACTACTACCTATATATGTCTTCTCTATATTCTCTTATAGTTAAAACAGCCAAACATTTATAAAATAAATAAAAAATACTTACTAAAATATTATTCTTTAAAATATTTTTTTTAAATATTCATTTCCTTTTATTTTTATTTTAATAGAGACTATACTTATTTAGATTAAAAAAAAATGGCCGGCACTTATTTATTTAGTTATTATTATTCTTCTTATTAAACTATCCCTTTATTATTAGCAAGTTAGTTATATAACTATTAGAAGCTTAGCTTTAGTAACTATTTAATAGTTACTTTTAAAATTATAAAAATATAACTAACTACGCTGTTTACTAGTTAACTTATAATACCTTAAGCGCTACTTACTTATTACCTATTACTCTTTATTTTTTATAAGCTCTTACGACCCTAAATATACTAATTTTATATAATCGCCCCCTTTATTACCCTTCGCCTTTTACTCTTTATACTTTTTTACTTTTTGCCCTTCGCGCTCCGCGCTTAGGACGAGGCGCTTAGAATAATTTTATTACCTTTAATTCTAACTTCGCCTTTACCTTTAACTCTAACTTTACTTTTACCTTTAATTCTAATTTTATCTTCGCCTTCGCCTCCGCCTATACGATAACTTTTATAACTTTTTAAATTTTAGTAATACTCTCTTTATCGTTTATTATCTATAGTATCTAGTCTTTATTATTTTTTATTTACTTATTATTCTAGTACTAATTAGCAGTATTACTAAAGCCTTATTTAACTAGATCTACTATTATATATTTAGTTTTTTTAGCCTCTAGGTCTAGTTCTGCTATTCTTTAAAGTTATAATAGTTTAAACGCTTTTAGGACCCCTATATAGATAATATTTATATTATAGTATACCTTAATAGTAATAATAGCTTAGTAAATAATTTATTAGCTTTTTAACTACTAAATATTTAACTATTAAGTAATTTTTTACTAAACGTTAGTTAGGGTTTTTACAATTATTATAATATTAACTTATATATAAGGTAGATTTTTATATAAAATATCTAAAACTGCGTAAACTTTAATAGATCTGGCCTACTATATATAATATATTATAGTATATATTAGTTACTAATTCTTAGCTGCTGCAATAATAAAGTAATAATATATAATAATAAAGACTATTATAAAAGAGGTATCGCGTATAAAGTAGCCGTAACCTATCTTATAATAGTATATTTCTAATATAGTATTTTTACTAAACTTTATTATCTCCTTTATTAGAACTTTTTTAGTAAAAGCGTACGTGCTACTACTAGTTATAGTATAACTAGTAGCTTATTAGTCTTAGCGTAGCGCTTTTATTATTTTCTTTTTTATACGCCTCCTCGTACGCGTGTATATAATAAAAGTATATATATCCTTATACTATTACTTTACTTTTAGGCTAGCCTACATCCTTTTTAACTTACTTTTAATAATTATTTTAATAATTATAATAATAATAATAATAATAATAATATATATATATAATAATATTAGATTAATTTTAATACGCTTATTATACTAAATATATAAACTATTTCTATCGTATCCTATTTATAGAGTAATAAAATATAATAAGTCTTTCTTAATACTACTAAATATACTATTATATATAATATAATTACTAAATTTATTAAAAATACAATTTATTAATTTTGTGTAATATTAAATAAGTAGTATAAAAAAAAAGACGGCGTAATAACTTTATTTACAGTAGAGGCTATAAAATTTAAAAATCTATAGTTAGTTATAGTAGTGTATATAAAATTAAAAATAATAATAATAATAATAATATTACTACACTAATTATAGAAAAAAAAATATTGTATTAATATTAGCTTTATAATAAAAATATATAGCTTAAAGTATAAAGTAAAACTATATAGAGTACTACTAAAGGTGCTAGCGGTAAAGGTAAAGACGTCTTAAGAGACTTTTATAGAGATACTAGGGGTAGTTAATATTTAAAGGTTTTAGGAGGGCCTATATATAGTTTCTTAGTTTCTTTAGTACGTAGATTAAATAAGTAAACTAGTATACTTAGTATCGTGTAATTATTATAGATAAGAAAGAAAATATAATTATAAATAAATATTAATTATTATTAAATACTATACTACCTATCGGTGTATATATAGACGGAGTAAAAAGTAATAAAAATAAATATAACCTCTATTTTATATAATAATAATAGTAAAAAAGTGACCGATAGGTTATAATAACAGTTATTAGCTAAAGGAATATAAATCTAGATTTATAAAATTAAAAAAATATATTATATACTATAATATTAGTAATATATTACGTAAGTAGTAATTATATAAGTATAAATAAAATTTTTATTATATATATAATTGTATTACTAGATTACTAATATACTTTAGAGACCTAGTTACGTAATCTATACAAGAATTAAAAGAGTATAGTTAAACCTTTAGTTAAATATATTTACTAACTAAAAATTTATAGGAACCTAAAAAAGGGGTTTAAATTAGTACCTTATTTAGGTAATTTTAATTTATTATAGGTAATTAATAAGTAGTAAGTAATATACTTATATAATTTTCTGTAATTCTCTCTTTAAAACGCTATTATTCACGTATATTTAAACGTATTAATTAATTTTATAATATTTTTTTAAAAAGATAACTTTTTAGATTAACCCTAATTACTTTTACCCCCCTATAATTTATATTTCGTAGCTTTTAGTTATAGGATAATACTATTTAATACTCTTTTATTTACTATTATACTTTACTAATACGTATGCTTTACTAATAGTATATAGTTATAGTATTTTAGTAAAAGCCTCTTTAAATATAAATCTATATCTAAGTTATACTTTTATAATAAAAGAAGTCCAAAATAGTATTATAGCTACTATCTACTAATATATTAAGTATAATAATTTTTTAGTATTAATAGATCTTAAGATATACTCTAATTATATATTTATATACTAATCGAACAAATAGTGTGGCTGTGGTGGCTCGGGGCGACCAAAAGGGGTTTTAAAAAAGAAGGAGTATGTGTATGCCTCTATACTCAGTACTATAATTATATATTTAATTAATAATATACCTAGTATTAGATTCTTATTTATAATATAAAGTATATAAGATTTTATTTTTACTTTTAACTAACACTAGCTCTATTAAGTATTCTTTATAATATATAGTTCCCTTATGCTTTTAAGTCTAGTATAGTCTTTATTTATTTTCTTTAATGTTAACTAGTAGCTTAATTAGTAAAATATTATATATTATACTTAACTTTTTTTAGCCTCTTTAGGTCTATTTATTAGTCTTACTTATTGTTAAAAAAAATAAGCCTTTTATATTAAGGCTATCTAACTATTTAAGAAAAGTGCTTTATCTCCTAAACGAACTAGAATCGGCTCTTTAACTCTTAACTAATACTAACTAATATATTTTAAACCATATTACTATATAAAGTTATATTAAATTACTAGTCTATTTAACCTAATTAGGCCTAGTTCGCCACGCTAAGACTATTTAGGAATAGATTTTTATCTCGTCTAACTTTAGATAGTAATTTTAGCCTAAAATACTTTTAAATAGTACGTATTTCTATATAGGGATTTTAGCTTTTCTATAGCTTAATATTAATTTTTTAGTAGTACTTTACACTTTTAAAAACTCTACTTTTTACTAATAAAATAGGTATATTTAAAGAATACTATAATAAGAAGAGGAATTAAATCCCTAATACGCAAGAAAACCTTAAAAACTTAAAAAATATTAGTATTTCTAGGTATATACCTACTATACTATCCCGCCATTTATTAGTCTAAGAAATCTTCTTAATAATAGTTTATTTTTTAGAATATACCTCTATTTTACTAAATTTATAAATATATTTATATAGTGTATATTTTATATAATTAAAGTATAAATAGTTCTACTAATACTTTTCTCTATACTTTATATTTATTAATATATATATATATTTATATACTAATTATATATAGAGTAGTTAACCTAGATAGATTCGCTAGCAATATAGAGCGTACAGATTATATAGTTATAGTTATATAATTATATAATCTATACTAGCGCGTAAAACCCCTATCTAGCTATTATATAGATAGTAGAGAGATAAAGAATAATTATTAAAGTATAATTATTATTATTTATTATTTTGTACTATTTTTTATTTTCTATTTCTTATAATATTACAGACGACTACTACATTATATAAATAAAATATAGTTAACCTAACACTAATTAGTAGTTAGTTAATTAATTTATTTAACTATTTATTACTAATAGTTAATTAGATTTCTTTATCTACTGTATAAGTAAATTAATTAATTTATTTAACTACTCTATTACTAGTAGTTAATTAGATTTATTTATCTATTATAAATTAGTAAGGGCGTATAGAGAGATTAAAGTATTATTAAACCTATACTACGTAAAAATACTTTTATATATTATATAACTCTTCCCCGTATCTATAGATAGAAGGAAGTATATTAAGTTATATATTTTATTAAACCCTTATCTGCACAAAAAATAAGGATAAATTTTTTTAAAACTAAACTATTTTATACGAACGCGCTAGTACTATAAGCTAAAATTATATAATTAATTATATATTATATAAACTAAATAATATAATAGTACTAAAAGAAGTTTTCTCTATAAAAAAAGGCAAAAAGTGTATAACAGAGATAAATCTAGATTTATTATAAAAAAAATATACTAATATTTTTATATAAGTACTTAAAGACTAGACTAAGTTATAATACTAGATAAAAAATTTAAATATCTAAAATAACTTATCTACTAAATAACTTAATACGTACGGCGATAGATAGTAGAAAAAAATAATTATATAAATTACTTTTTAGTATTTTTTTTTTTTTATATTATATTCTTTTACTTTATCGCACGAATGTTAAAAGGAAATTTTTTTATAAAGTATTATACCTAAAGAAAATAAAAGAAAAATAAAAGAAAACGTTTTACTTTTTTTATATATCCTTAATTCCCTTCTATATTAATAAAGAAAAAATAAAGAAAAAAATAAAAAAAACTTAAATATAATATTTATATTAGGTTTTATATAATTACTATATACAAAAACCGTACGTATTACTCTAGTATTTTACTAATATATAATACTTTATAAAGGGTAAAAGTCTAATATTACTACTATATCTTTATATATATAGCTACGGCTTTAGAATTTTATACAACTATATTAGAAGCGTATAAAAATAGTCTTCGCGGTAAATAATTTTTATAGTAAAAAAAGTTAAATTAGTATTATTAGGTAAAATAATATTTATATTATATAAAGATAACTAGTATACTATATACTTATTATCCTATAAAATATTACTATATAGAAAGAATTATATAGGGATATATATATATATTAATATATAGAGCTAATAAGAATACTCTATTAGTAGCTATTCTAATAGAAATAATAATCTAGATTTATCCGCTAGGTATAGAAGCCTATATAAAAATAAAGCTAAGTATAATTATAATTTATTATAGTTACTATAGCTGCTACTATCTATACAAAACTAAAACTATTTTAAAAGTTTTATTAAAAGTTAACTCTATATAAAAAAGGATAGCTAGGAAGTTAAAAAAGAAAAAAATAATATCTAAAACTACGTACGGAGATAATAATAAATAAAATTAAAAAAAAAAAGATATTATAGAGAAAAAAAAGCTTTATTTTAAATACTACTATCCTGTATATCTTTAAACCGATCCTCCTTAACTATTATATAATAACTCCTTACTTCTATTTACTATAATCTTACTTTTTACTTTTATATAACGCATAAAATTATTAACTCTTTACTTTAGTTTACTATAATTTTAATTAATAAATAGTAGTATACTATACTATTTTACTTCTTATTATCGTATAACGCGCGAATAACAGACTATAATTTAATTATATAAAGATATATTAAAATAGAGGAATACTCGTATAGAAAAAAGAATAAAAATATAAAAAAATAGAGTATTTATATAGTATTACTATAAAAAAAAAAGTTACTAGTATATATAGAGTAATTAATCTAAATAGATTTACTAGTAATACGGAGCGTATAGATTATATAGCTATAATTATATAATTATATAATCTATACTAGCGTATAAAACCCCTATCTAACTATTATATAGATAGTAAAGAGATAAAGAATAATTATTAAAATATAACTATTATTATTTATTATTTTATACTATTTCCTATTTTCTATTTTTTATAATATTACAGACGACTACTACTCCGTATAAGTAGAGTATAGTTATTTTAATACTAATTAAATAAATAGTGTAGCTGTAGTAGCTTACAGTAACTAAAAGGGGGTTTAAAAAAAAAGAAGTATATATATATTTTTATACTTAATATATTAAAAAAGTTAAATAAGGCTAGATTAAAAAAGGTATAGTACTACACTAACTATTAACGTACTAGTGCGCTTAGCGCGCCCCCCTAAAAAAATATTAAGTTAAAAAAGTAAAAAAGTTTAGTAAAGATACTATATATATTAGTAAAGAAGAGATACGTAGAGTATAGTAATTATTACTACTTATATAATTTTTTTCTATCTGTTTTATAGTTAATATAGTTAAAAATTTATTAAATAAAAAAATACCGACTAAAATATTATTTAAAATATTTTTTAAAGGTCTGTTTCTTATATAGTATAGTTCTTTTATTAAGGCTAATAATAATAAAATACGTATTTTAATTAATTTTAAAATATTATAGTTACCTAAGCTCTTTCTACGGTGTCTTTTTACCTTATAGGTAATAAAATATAATTTTAGTAAATACTTACTAGTGTAAGTACTTTATTTATCTAAAAGTAACTAATTTTATTTATTTAGTAGTCTATAAAGAAGTTAATTATAATAAAATTATAGCTATTTTTAATAATAGGTACTAGTAAAATAAGCCAATTAGATTATTAATAAAGAAAATAGTTAAAATTATAAACATTAAGTTAGTAGTATTAGTAGTATTAGTAGTAGTAGTTTTAATAGGCGGGAATATAATAAAAGTAAAGATTACTATAGTAAAAGTAAAAGAGATAAATAAATACAATGTATAGTTTATAGTAAAATTAATAAATAAAATAAGTATTTTATAGATATAGTAGGTACTCTTTAGCGTAAGAAATATAATAAAAGTAAAGATAAAGATAATAGTAATAGTAAACGTAATAATAATAATAATAGTAATAGTAGAGATAGAGGCGATAATAGTAATACTAAAAATATTTTAAGTTTAGAGCCTGTAGGGCGACGGGTAAAAAATAATAAAAAATATAAAAACACTAAAAATAATTAATATTTAAAAGTTTTAGGAGGGCTTATATATAATATATATTTTTTCTTCGGTACGTAGGCTAAATAAATAAAGTAGTAAATAAGCGTACTTAGTATCGCGTTATATTATTATAGGTAAGAAAGAATTTATAATTATAAATAAAAATTATTAACTATTATTAAACGCTATACTACCTATATATATATAGTGTAAAAAGTAATAGAAATAAATATAACCTTTATTTTATAAAAATAAAGTTAAAAAAGTAACTAATAGGTTACTATAGTAGTTATTAGTCTTTAATATATTTAATACTATATAATTACTATCTAAATAGTTAAAAAAGTATTATTTTACCTTTTTATCTTATAAGTATTAATTATAATTGTTAATTAAATAATTAAACTATATTTATATATACTATAGTTTATATATTAAAAAGTAACTTTCTTATTTTATATATATTATATATATATATTTAAATATTAATTAAAGAAAAAGTGTGGCTGTAGTAGCTTAGGGCGACTAAAAGGGGTTTACAAAAGGAGGAGTATATATATACCTTTATTATATATATTATATAGTAGAGAGAATTTAAATAGTCTAAGTTATACTATAGCTTACTATCTAAACTTTTATTAAGATATTTTATATTTATATATTATATTAAGTATAACTTATGTATCGATTTTAAATTTATTTTAGAAATTAATAAAATTTTTTTATAACTAGTTATAAACGTATATACTAATTATTAATATAGAGTACTATTTCTTTTCGTATATTTCTCTTCTAAGTTTAGTTAGCTACTAAATACTACTAAATATTAACTTCAGTCTCTCTTTTTTTTTTAGTATTTAGGTATAGCGTTAGTACTCTTAGTAGTAAGCAGTTTTTTTAGTTAAATCTTTCTTTTAGATTTTTATAAAGTCTTAAGTCCCGCTAATTATTTTATTTATTTTATTTACTTAAATTAAGTTTACTAATACCGTCTATAATAATTTATTTATTATTTTTAACTTTTTTATACTAAGTAATAAGCGCGTTTAACTACTATTTATTCTTATTTTTAAATTTATAGTTTTTAGTAATATAGTATAGTGTACTATATATAAAGTAAATATATACCTTCCTCTATTTAAAGCCGTATATAAACCAGACTTATAAACGCCTATTTTTTTTATAAAAGTATCTAATTATATATATTAGTATTTATAAAAATCTTTATTCTACTATTTGTTAAAAGATATATAATAACTAGTTTATTTATTTAATTTATTATAACTAAACTAAGTTTCTCTTTAGAATTAAAATACTTAGTTTAATATATACTAATATATAGTAATACTACTAGATATATTATATAATTAGTAATAATTAGTAATAGAGGCTTCGCTTTATAAAAACTTCTTTTTTATATTTTTCTTAAGTTCTTACTTATATATTATTATTAAAGATATATTCTCCTACTTTACTTATACTATATAATTCTTAAATATTACTATATACTTAACTATAAAGTAAATTTATTTTAGTCTTTAAAGAGTTTATTTAGCTAGCAGTACGTAGTTTATAATTTTAAAAAATTATTTAAAATTCCTATAAAAGATAGAGTAGTTTTTAATTATATAAAATAGGTAACGTATAGCGTCGAGACACTAGTCCAAAAAAGGTAGAGAATAAAGTAGTATTTAATAATATTATTAATTTAGTCTTATTTAGAGTTCTTTTCTACTAGGTACGTACTTATATAGGATTA
This sequence comes from Pleoardoris graminearum, assembly GCA_030770415.1. NCBI lineage: Eukaryota > Fungi > Ascomycota > Dothideomycetes > Pleosporales > Didymosphaeriaceae > Pleoardoris > Pleoardoris graminearum. The sequence goes on along the minus strand of JASEKS010000080.1, from coordinate 118,300 downwards.
ATTTTATTTAGTAGCCCTTCTTCTTATATATATAGCTATATAAAAATTTTATTCTTATCTTTTATATTACATATAGTAAAATTAAAGTATAAGTCTAACTAGAGTAGCTAATAGTTAAATTTATTTTTAGTACTATTGTATAAGTTAAATATTATAGTGTTTTTACGCGGATTATATATAAAAGTAAGGTTTTTAAAACTACTTATATTAATAGAATTTAAAATATTAAGTCTAATAAGACTTAGATTAGATTCTAAATAAAAATAGTAATAAATTTTTTAAAAAAAAATTTATTATATAAAGTAACAGGTAGTAGTATTAAGTTTATAAAAATTAAATTTATAAGAGTCTAAGTAAATATAAATAATAAATTAAAAAACAGGTTAAATATAAATATAATAATAATACTTACCTTTCTATATACGTAGTAAGAGCCGTTTATTATAAAATATTCTTTTTCGACACATTAAGTATACAGGTATACATATACTCCTCCTTTTTTAAAACCCCTTTTAGTCGCCCTAAGCCACCACAGCCACACTATTTATTCGATTAGTATATAAATATATAAAATACTCTACTCTAAGTATTTTATATAAAGCGATTACTACTAACGAGTTACCTAACTTAAACGTAGTATAGTTATTATTAAGTCTCTCCTTAAATAAGTACTACGTTCTTTTTTATATATATTAAGTATATTACTATATTAGAATTTTAAATCCTAATCTTTTTTATATAAATCTTTAAATAAACTGTTAATAATAAAAAATAAAGAAAAATTAAATATTACTTATATATCTCCTCTCTAAATATAGAATATATACTAGACTTATTAAATTTAATATTATCTAAAGGGCGTACTAATAACTAAATACACTAGTAATTTAGTACATCTTAATATAGTATTATATAGTTTTAAATTTAATTTTACTTTATTATTTTAATATAATAGGTATAAAAGTATATATATACTTTTATTTTTAAAATCTCTTTTAGTTATTCTAAACTACTATATCTACACTATTTTATTTAATTAATATATAAATATATCTAATATTTTACCATTTACTTAAATTTAATTTTATATTAAAAATAGTAGTTTTAGGATTTCTTTTTCTATAAAGATATTAAAAAATAAAAAAATAAATCTATTTTAGAATTTTCCGGTATTAATAAATACTAATATTAAAAAACTGAGCGATTACTAGGCGTATAAGGTACTTACAGGGGGGCGACATTAGGAGAAGAGTGCTCTAAAAAGTTACTATATTTAAAAATAAATATAAAATTCATTACTAGGCCTAACAATATGTGAATTATATTATTTTAAAGAGATAGTTAAAAAGACTTTTATATATATCTTAATTACTACTTAGTTATTATACGTATTAAATTAAAATTACCTATATATAATAATTTTTTAGATCTTTGTTTAGGTCCCTATAACTTTCTAGTTAGTAAATATATTTAACTAAAATTTTAACTATACTATTCTAGGACTGCCTTAGATTATATAACCTATTTTTTAATAAGAATTTATTAAGAATTTAGTACTTGCTTATATAATAACTAATTACGTAATATATTATTAATATTATAGTATATAATAATATCCTTTTAATTTTATAGACCTAGACTTCTATTACTTTAATATAGTAGTAAATTTAATAAAACTTAAATCTAATATTAATGTTTTTTTAAATATAAATACTACTATTTTAATAATTATTTTTGCTTTAAAAAAGACTTAGAATAGTATTTATAATACTATATTAATTAACGTACTTTATCAGTTTTATAAAACTACGATAGAACGTAATAATAAAAACTTAATAAATACTAAATAGTTTATATAATACTATTAAGGCTATATATAAGTAGTATAAATTTTAAACCTTTAAAAGTTATACTCTTTTTTTTAGTAAGGGTAAAGTGCGCTACTAATTATAGTAATACTTTACTTATACTTTAATTATATATTTATATATTAGTAACTACTCATAATTATTTTTAAAGTTATTAGTAAATATTATTTATAATTATATATAACGTAGTTACCTGAAGGAGTTACTAGACGTATAAACGTTAGGACTAATAAAAGTTATTAAACTATATTTATATATTAATTAAATAGAAAGTGTAGCTGTAGTGGCTGTATAGGTAAATAAAAGAAGTTTTAAAAATAGAGTAGTATGTGTATACCTTTATACTTAATATATTAAAAAAGTTATTATATTATAATTATAAATTTATCTAACTTTTTCGACACACTAAGTATAAATGTATATATATACTCCTTCTTTTTTAAAACTCCTTTTAGTCGCCTACACAGCCACTATAGCCATACCCTTTTATTTTATTAATATATAATTATATAATTATAAACTTTATACTAATATTAACCTATATTAATAATTTAAATAATATAACGTTTTTATTTAAAAAACATCGAACGCTTTAAACTAGCTTAAATATAATAAGATTATATTTTATTTTTATCTTACCTATAGCACTGATTTATCCTATATAAAAAATATATAAAGTTATTTAAAATATAGTCTAAATAAAAATAAAAAGCTTTATTTAGTAATAGAGTAAACTTTAAAAAGTATAAAGACTATTAAAGCAGGTATTTTAAAAGAGTAATATATAATACTATAAGAACTTATTAATAATTATAGTTTATTACTTTCTTAGTATTATAAGACAGTTATATAAGTATAGGACTATAATACTAAATACTAGTAATATATTATTTTTTAGTTTATTATTTAAAATATATAATAGTAACTATTATAAATAATAATACATAAAATATATTTATATATAAATATTTTTAATGCTTATATATATAAGTACTATTATTAAATATATACAAATAACCTAATTTTATACCTTAAATAAAAAGTTATAATAGTCTAAAGTAGAGTTCTAAAAAAGTTTTAACTATATAAATTTTTAATTATTTTTAATAAGGTTACTAAGTACCGAATAATAATATAAATACGATACACTACTCTTTCCCTTTAAAATATTATTTTTTTGTATTTTTTAGCTTATTAATTAAAAAATTATATAACTTTAAAAAAGTTAACATTTTAAAATACTCTTTTCGCTGTTACCTCCCTGTGCTAGATAGGTAAGACATAATAGGAATAGGTTTTAATATAGTAGATATATTAAGATTAATTTAAATAAGTATAGTATTCGCGAAAATAAAAATAAAAATAGAAAAATATTTAAAAAATAATATTTTAAAAAATAATATTTTTTTAACTGTGTTAACTAAAAGGATAGAAGAGAAATATATAGAGAGTAACTACTACTACTACTTATATATTTATTTAAAAAATATAGTGCCTATATTAAACTTTTTAACTTTTTTAATTTAATGTTTTTTTAGGGGTAACGTACTATATACACTAGTAATATACTAGCGTAATACTATATCTTATTTAATTAAGTCTTACTTAACTTTTTTAATATATTAAGTATAAAGGTATATATAGGGAGATAATAGCAGAAAAAATAAACGAAAAAATAAACCTTTTTATAATAATATATATATTTAACTAATAGATCTAAACATATAAAAAAAATACTATTTTAAAAAAAAAGACTAGTATACTTAATTTATTTATCTAGTTACTACTCACTAAAGGGTTTAGGTATAAAAAAAATTAGTAAATATAGAAAATATTTAGAACTCTAATTTAGACTATTTTAACTTTATATATAAAATATAAACTTTACTTATTTATATATATATAATAATAGATACTAAATTTTATTAGTACTATAAATATTTCTATATATTAATATATTAATTATATAATTATTACTAAAAGTTAAATTATTAAATTTTTAATAATAAACTAGTAAATAATATATTACTAGTACTTACTATAGTACCCCTAAGGTTTTATAATTATCTTATAATAAATAAAGAGTAATAAAATATAATTATTAATAACTTTTTATAGTATTTTAAATTACTCTTTTATTTTAGCTCTATTAAAGGTCTTTATATTTACTAAACTTAATTCTATATCTAAATTGGTCTTTTTATTATTATTTAGTCTATACTTTAAATTACTATAGAGGAAAAACGAGCCAGAAATTACTAGTTTATAAGATTTTCTTTTTCGACACATTACGTATAAAGGCATACACATACTTCTCCTTTTTTAAAACCCCTTTTAGTCGCTCTAAGCCACTATAGCCACACTATTTGTTTGATTAATATATAAATATATATAAGATTAAAGAATTAGAACTACTTATATAAAAAAAATACTAAAGAGCTATATTATATATACGTAAATAAAAAATAAATTCTCTATTTTAGAAAGTTTTATAAACTAGTAATATTAATTTTAAGGTATCTTTCTATATTATACCCCTTAGTTAAGCTAGTAAAAATAGTTTAACTATTTAAGTAGTTTAAAATTAATTCTTTTAAACTTATAATAGCTGTAGAATTACTTTTAAGAAAAGCTTCTTTAAGTAATTTTTTAGCGGATAGTATTACTAGGTAATAGAATTTTAAAATAAAAAACTAATTATAGTAGGCGCGCTAGTATTTAGTAGTATAGATAGTATTTATATAATTTTTTTTACTAATTTTTTTAATATAATTCTTACTCTTCTTTTACTTTTTATTATTATTATTATATTTTTTTATACTATTTATATTATATTATAGCTCCCTAATTAAATTATTTAATAAATAGTTTCTTAAGCTTTCTAATTATTATAAGTAAAATAAATTTATTATTTCTATTACTACTACTATACCTATAGTAAGCTATAATACTGTTTAGAATTTTTTTAAATTTCTAATTTTTAATTCTTTTTTTTAAAAGCTTTACTAATCTTTTTTTAATAGTTTAATAAGGCGACTAATAATTTTTAATCTAATAATATACTTAACTCCCTAAATTTAATTAAGTATAATTAGTATTTAAAACATATTAAGTATACTAAAATTAATAAAAAAACTAATAGTACTTAGTCTTCTAGTTTCTGGTTTTTTAGTTTACTTTATTTTTAAGTCCGTAATTACGCTCTATATAAAGTAGATAAAAAAGAGAAAAAAATAAGCGTGGTTATTAAGTACGTAAATAATAAGTAGGTAAGTTAAGGAATAATACTCTTTAGTCTTAAAAAAAATTCCTACGCTCTAATTGGAAATTCCTATATTTTAATATTTAAAAAATTTTTTTTTATAAAAAAAATACGCTTCTATTATAAACACAAAAAGATTTTTTTATATTTTTATTTAAAAATTTTTTTTTCTATTTTAGTTTAAGAATATTCGCCACTCTCCTAATTTTTAAAAAAAACAAATTTGTTTACCGCTAGCTAATAATTTTAATAAGTCTATTAGTTTTATGTTTATATTACGCTTTTATATAACTATTTAAAAGCTAGTCTATAAGTATATAATAGGCTTACAGGAACCTTAATATAAAAAAACATTAAATAGACTTTTAAAATTATTAATTTTATTTATTCTATTTTTATTATTTAGTTTTTTTAGGTATAGGATACCATTTATGCTTTTTTTAATTAAGTACTTTTAAGTTTTACTAGGTTAAATTTAAATAATAGGCTGCGCTTTTTAAAATCTAAAAGCTAATTTAAAACTAATAGAAAAAATAAAAATAGTAGACTAATTATTTTTAAACCTAATTATACTATAAATATAAGAATAATATTACTAAAACATATTTTAAGATTTATAATTTATAGAGTTTTAGTTTTTTATTTATTCTTTTCTATTAGTATTAAAAGAGTTTTAAAACTATTAAATAGTATTTATATAGCTTAATAGTACTAATAGATTATAGTATTAAAGTGTCTAGTATTTAATTTTTATTATCAGGTAGTATTTTTTTTAGTAAAAGTAATAGAAGCTATTATAATACTAAAAAGCTAAGCTTTTATTACTATATATATAAAAGCGGATATAGTTATAAACTAATATATATACTAATATCTTAATCTAAAAAATATAAAAAATTATATACTTACTCTTATAGTTTTATTTATATTTAAAAAATTTCTAAATATATTTTATTCTTCTATAAGTCGCTCTATAGTAAGAAGTAGAAGAAACTTACTTATAAAAGATATAATTTTTTAATTTATTTTTATTAATCTTTACTAACGTAGAGTTTATAAAATATAAAGCTTAATAAATTATAGAGTACTATATATATTTATATATTAATTAAATAAATAGTGTAGCTGTGGTAGCTCGAAGCGACTAAAAGGGGTTTTAAAAAAGAAAAAGTATATATACACCTTTATACTTAATTTGTGGAAAAAGTATAGAGTACTATTAGATAAAAAATTAAATTAAATAAAAATTTAGGTAGTAACTCTCTAAATAATATTTCTAATAAAATTACTTTACGCCGCGCTTAAGCTATTTAGAAATTTAATAAGATAGTTAAGTTATTAATTTATTAAGCTTATCTATTAAGTTATTATATAATTATTATTATTTTCTTATTTTTCCTACGCTTCTATTATAACCTTTTTTTAAATAGTACGATTTTAAATTATTATTATAAATAGTAGCTTAAAAATTATTTAATATCTAATTTATTATACTTTACGCTTTTTTTAATATATATAATAAAGTTACTATTAGTAACTACTTAATTAGGAAAAAAAGTACTATATATACTATATAACCTAATAACTAGCTCTTAAAAACACTGCGCTAAGTCTAATTAAGAAAGGTAGCGCCTACTAAGATAGGCACGTAATAACCGCTTAATAGTACTTAATAGTATTATAACTTAGTATAGATTATTATCTTATATAGTAATTTATAAATAAAGATATATATATAGTTTTTCTTTTTTAAAACCCCTTTTAGTTACCCTAAGCCACTACAGCCACACTATTTGTTTAATTAATATATAAATATATAGTAATTTATACTAGCGTATTTACTATTATAAACTAATACTAAGTAGGTATTTATAAAGGAAGAGATATTAATATATTATAACTATAGTACACGTTACAGCGTTTAAGGTACTATTTATTAATAATAGTATACTACTACTTTTTAACTAAAATATACGCTTCTAGTATATTAAAAAAATAAAATTTTAGTAAAATATATATACTAAACTTATTTTAACCTATACGATAAAGTACGTTAAATACTCTAAGCTTTTAAATTAAACTAAATAAATAAGAAATATAAAGTAATAAGTATATCTAATATAACTAATATACTATTACCTATCTTTATAGGCGACTTATAAAGGTTAATACTTAAGTAAAATGATTTTATATTTATAGGTATAGAGTTACTAAAAAGGGCTAAAAAAAGCTATCTAAATGGGTAAAAAGCTAAAGATTTACTATTTATAGGTACTGCTAAGTAAAGAGAAAATACTAAAATTATTATAGTTATACTACTATATAAAACAGTTAATTAATAAAAGTAAATTATAAAAAAAAAAGGGCTAGTAACTATAGTACCAGTAATAATAATATTAATATTAATAACTATAAAGCGCTAAAGTATAATAATAGTATAGTTTTTTAATAAATAAATAGAGATATTATACACAGGGGTATAATAGAAAAAGCGTAATTAAAATAGTTATATTTTTTAAAGTTATATAACTGTGTAATTAGTAAGCAAAAAAATACGAAAAAATAGTATTTTAAAAAAAAAGACTAGTAGATTCTATTTACCCTATTAGAGGCTGCTTACTAAGGGGTTTAGGAGTAAAAACAATTAGTAAATATAAATAATTTTTAGAGTCCTACTTTAGACTATTATAACATTTTATTTAATAGCTAATAACTGCTGTTATAACCTGTCAGTTACTTTTTTAATATTATATTTATATAAAATAAAGGTTATATTTATTTTTATTACTTTTCGCTCCGCCTATATTTATATAGATAGTATAGTATTTAATAATAATTAGTATTGTTATTTATAATTATATCTTCTTTTTTACCTATAATACTATAACGCGATACTAAGTATACCTATTTACTAGTTTACCTACCTAGCCTACACACTAAAGAAATTATATAGAGGCCCCCCTAAAACTTTTAAATATTAATTACTCTTAGGACGTTTTTATTATTACTATTACTTTTATTATATTCTTTACGCTAAGGAGCACCTACTATATCTATAAAATACTCGTTTTACCTATTAACTCTACTATAAACTATATATTATATTTTTTATTTTTTTTACTTTTACTATATTTCTATCTATTAAAGCTACTATTACTAATATTACTAACTTAACGTTTATAACTTTAACCGCTTCCTTTATTAATAATTTAATTAATTTATTAGCCTAGTACCTATTATTAAGAATAGTTATAATTTTATTTAATAAATTATAATTGACTTCTCTGGCTACTAAATAGATAAGATTAGTTACTTTTAGATAAACAAAGTACCTATACTAGTAAGTATTTACTAAAGTTATGTCTTTATTATTTATAAAGTAGTAAAATACTATAGGAAAAGCTTAAGTAACTATACTAGACGCTGTTTTAGAAGCCTTAAAATTAATTAAAATATATATTTTATTATTATTAGTATTAATAAGAAGAGGACTATACTATATAGGAGCCAGATATTTAAAAAAAAATATTTTAGTAAGTATTTTTTTATTTAATAAACTTTTAACTATATTAACTATAAGGATAGAGAAGAGATATATAAATAGTAGTAGCCGCTATATTCTACGTATTTCTCCTTTATAAACAAATATAGTGTCTTTATTAATTTTTTTTACTTTTTTAACTTAATATTTTTTTAGGGAGGGGCGCTAAGCGTATTACTATATTAGTAACTAGCGTAGTACTATACCTTTTTTAATTTAGTTTTACCTAACCTTTTTAATATATTAAGTATAAAGGTATATATATACTCCTCCTTTTTTAAACCCCTTTTAGTAGCTCTAAGCTACCACAGCTACACTTTTTATTTAATTAATATATAAATATATATTTAATGTGTAAAATTAGCTTATTTATATATATATATTAATAGATACTAAGTTTTATTAGTATATTAAATATTTTAATATATTTATATACTAGTTATATTATTATATATAAAAGTCACTTTTTTAAATGTTTAATAATAAACTAGTAAATAATAAATTACTAGTACTTAGTATAGTAACCTTTAGCTTCTATAACTGCCTTATAATAGTTAGGGAGGGATAAAATATAGTTATTAATAACTTCTTATAGTATATTATTCTACTTCTCTATAATAGCTCTTTTAAACACTTTTATACTATTTAAACTATTTCCTACACCTAAATTAGCCTGTATATTGTTAATTAGCCCTAATTTTAATAAACCTTATATATTTTCTATAGGGGCTAAATTAGCAGTATAGGCTAGGTAAAGAAATAGTTTAATTTTATTATTTTTAAACTAAGTTAAAACGTTTATAGTTTTATAAATAGGGATATTATATTATTAAAAATACTAACCTAATTTAATATTAATTTAAAGATTATAATTATAATTATAATATAATAATATATATATATATATATTAGTATATTAATAATAAAAGGGATAAAAAAGTATTATAAAACTTACCCCTTTTTATACTTCGTTTAGCCTTAGGTATAAGGACTTTATTTATATAGTCTTTACTAGTATAAGAAGTAAAAGAATCAGGTATTTTAATAAATACTAAATTACTTCTACCTCTTACCTAAATTGCACGCTAAACTAATAGGGTAATATCTCGGCCTATAAAATAATTAATATAATTAATATTAAAAAACCAAAACTATAACTTAAAAATATATAAAACGTTATATATTTTAATATTTTAAAAAGTTAAAATAACTTACTTTGTAATTAGCTAGTAACTAATTTTTTTAACTCTATTATTACGCCTTTTTTTATAATATTCCCTTTTAACTTTACCCCTTTATATTGCTAACTTATTAGAAAATATTATTTTTTTTAAATTTATATTTTTTATATTTTCTTTAGCGTATTTTAATCTTTTTTAGAGTTTTCTTTGTTTATAAGAGGTTTTTTAGTACTTATATTAATAGAATACCTTTTTTTTAAAAAAAAGTATTATAAAAACCGTTTTTTAATATTTACACTATTATCTATTAATAATTATTTATTTTCTTTTTTAGGACTTCTAGTTAAGTTTCTATTAATAACTCTTTTATTTCTTTTAGTTAAGTTTATTATTCTACTATATTTAACCTTTTTTATATTATTATTATTATTATCTTTTTTATTATTTTTGTCTTTAATACGCCTTATAGCGTTATAAATAGTACCTAGTAATTTATTTAAAGTAGTAGTAATTAAAGTAGGTAAATTATTTGCTTTTAAAATAAGATTAACGTTAGATTTAAGTTTTTAAAAATTTAGCGCTATTTTAAGGAAATAGGAGTATAGGTTTATAAAAGTTAAAAGATATTATAATATACTTTAATATTAATAATATATTACGTAAGCAGTGAATATATAAGTCTTAGTAATATTTTTATTATTAATATAATTATATAATTAGATTACTAATATACTTCGAAAATCTAGTTACGTGATCTAGACTAGGCCTAAAAGGGTATAGTTAAAATTTTAATTAAATATATTTATTAAGTAAAAAGTTATAGTAACCTAAAAAAGGGGTTTTAAAAATTACTATATTTAGGTAATTTTAATTTATTACACGTAATAAATAAGTAGTAGGTAAAATTCTTATACAGTTCCTAGCGATTTTGTCTTTAAAACTGTATTAGTCACGTATTTTTAGGCTTAGTAATTAATTTTATATAATTTTTTAAAAAAGGTAACTATTTTTATTACACTTTTTCTACTGCACCCCCCTATAAGTAATAGTCTAAAGCGTAGAGAGTATATATAATTCTAATTAATATAATGTTAGGTAAAGATTACTAGTATATAGAGAAGAGCTATAGCTTAATACTCTAGAGAATATTTAGAGGTAAGCGAAAAAAGGTTTTTAAAAAAAGAATAAGAGACAGCTAGTATAAGAGAATATAATTAAATAGTTAAGTATATAATTAAATAAAATATAATATTTTATATTAATTATTTTATTATAATTTTAAAACCTTTAGGTCTCTATTAAGACTAGACTTTACGCTTTATTATTATATAATTATTTTAAATTTTAATTTAGTAATTTTTTCGCTTATATTCTTAAAATTTAATTACTTTTTAAATCTCTAAAATTGCTAAGCTAAAAGAGCTTTTATTAATCTATTAGCTAGTATATTACTTATTTAAAAATATTTAATTTTAAAAATCTCTTGTAAATACTGTTAATATAGTAATATGTTATAAATAGATAGTTATATACTTATTTTTATCTATAACTAGGCTAATTATTTACTAATTATTATAGAATATATACTACGTAGCTCTAAAATCTAAAATAAGCTTTTTAAAAAAAATACTTTAAAACTATTATTTTTTATTTATATACTTAAGCACGAGAAGCTCTACATTACTAGTTAATATTATAATAGTAGCCTATTTTATAGTTTTTTAAATAATTACTTTACTAAATAATATAATTATATAATTATGTAAAAATTATTTACTTTCTAGATTATTTATAAATAAAGTAATTTAATAAATTATAAGTTTTAGGCTCTTATATACGCCATATTGAATTAACTTAAAATAAAATTTATAAAAGAATATAATTATATATTTTACTATAGTAAAGTACTGTTTACTTAAATTAATTAAAAAATAGAAGAGATTTAAGACAGTATATACTATATTTAGTTATATTATTATAATAGTATAGAATATAAATCTAATACGCTTCTAATATATTTTTATTTTAGCTTTTATTATATTTTACTTATTTTTAATTAGGTTTTTTAATAGTAATAGTGTTAATAAAAAGAGTACTATATTAACTACTTTAAATTTTTTTATAATCTTTTTAATATATAAATTATATATTAGTCTAATTATTTATTATTTATTTCTAATTACCTATATTTTAAGATAGTATTCTATAGTTCTATACTTTTTTATTTTATATATTTTTTAGAGCTTATTACGTAGCTTAAAAACTTTTTATTAATATATTTTATAGTATATATATTTGTATATTAATCGAACAAATAGTGTGGCTGTAGTGGCTCGGGGCGACTAAAAGGGATTTTAAAAAAGGAGGAGTATATATATACTTTTATATATTTTTTATTGTATAAAAGTAGAATATTATCTATATTAAAAAATATATATATCTTATAATCTATATTAAAAAACAAGTAAAACTTTTTTTTTTAAATAGATAAGGCTAGGCTTAGCTAGAGTATAGAAAAAAATTTTATATTATAGTATAGGTAAGTTACGTAGGCTATATAAGACTAAATTAAATTTTATATAACTACTTTTTTTATTTATAGCTATTAGGTAGTTTATACTATACTAAATTTAAGAGGTTAATTAGTATATTAAAGAATATACTAATTATATTGGACTATAAAATTAATAGGTTAAATTTAACTATAATTACTCTAGCTATATAAAAAGAGTACACTATAAGTGTTATAGTATAGATTAATAAAAGTATATTTTTTAACTAAAACTTTCTTTTAATAATAACACGTATTTTATATATTATAAAATAAGTATCTTTATTAAAATTATAGTAAAATACCTACTTAAGTAAAAATACTTACTAAGTACTTTTAAAGCCCGTAACTACCTACTAAATTTACTTTTTAAAAAGTATATTTTATTTTTTATATATAGCCTAGTAAAAGAGCAGGTTAAGTAATTATAAAAAAATTATTTTTTATATTACTAGTTTTTTTAAAACCTTATTATAGTATGTATAAACTTTATTTAAAAATATTATTTTTTTAGGGCCCTATTCTTCATAATAGTTTAAACTATTATATTAATAATTATAAGCTCTCTATGCTCCTCCTATATAAGATTTATACTAAAAATAAATATATTTATAAAGTTATACTAGTAAGAGCTATCTATACTATTAAGTAAAATAGTTATAAGTTTTATATTATATAATAGCTCGCTTTGTAAGTTAAAGCTTAATAATATATTAATACTAAGTAGGTTTGTATTCTTACCCCTTAGTTTATTAAGATTATTAGGATTTAATCTATATTACTTTTAGCTTTATTAAGTAGCTAGGCTATAATCTCTTATAGATCTCTACGTCTTATAAATAAAAGTTTTAACTATTTAACTTAATAAAAAAAGTTTTATATTACTAATTTAAGTAATAATATTAGATAAGCTTTTATTTACTATTTAAGAATTTTTTAAACTTTTTACTTTAGACTATTCTACTCCTTTACTAAAATATACCCTATAAATATTACTAAAGTTTTTATCTTTTATAAAAAATATACTTTTAAGTTCTTTAGACTCTAAAGTGGCTTAAAAAGAAATTAAATTAATATTTATATTATATAATATATAGATTTACGACTATTAGCTAGTTATATTACTAGTCTCTATATATACTACTTATATAAAGCTTTACTTAACTAATTAGTTAAAAGGATAAAATAAAATATATACTTAAATACCCCTAAACTACTATTTAGGTTCTATAATATTTCTACTAATTTCTAGCTTATTAGTATTATAGACTTACGTATTAAAAATTTTATTAAACGCCTTATCTATATTTATAAGATTTATAGCCTCTTCTAAAAGTATATACTAATTATTTTTTTTTATAAAAAATAGTTTTATTATAGGTAATATTGTGCGTTATAATAACCTAGTTAAATAATAGTATCTATATTTTATCGAAAAGTAAAAGTACGCCTAGACCTTAATCTAGGGGTATAAACGTAGTAAGAGAACTTTATTAAGTACTAAACTGTATACGTAATAATTAAAAGCTAATTTATAAAAGCTAACTTTAAAGAATAATATCTATTTAAATAGCTATTTAATTAAATAATAAATATACTAGTAGGCTAGCGGTTAGTATTAAACTAGTAGCCTATATTAGCGGGTACTTAACGGGTGCTATAGAGAGCAGGTAACGTAATATAGTTATTTATACGTATTATATAAATAATAGACTATAAAACTATATAAAAACCTTTATAACTTTTTTATTATTAAAGTTACCTAATTATTATATCTAATACTAAGAAGTTTAAATAGTACCTGCGCTGTACTATTAAAACTAATAAAGTATTAAAAGATAAAATATAAGTAAGTCCTCTATATAACCTTTATATAGCTATAAATAAATACTTATACTTTTACGCTTTATAAATTACTAAATTAAAAATTAAAGATATTAAATTATATAAAAGTAATTTAATCTAGCCTAAGTAGCGCGTATACTTCTTTTAGTTAAATATAGTAGCCCTTATTATATTTAAAATTAATATTATTACCTAGATATATAGTAACACGGCCGTTTATAAGTAGTATATATACTAAATAAATACCCTTACTATCTTATATAATACTATTAATAAGTTATTTTAGAAGCGTATAATAATTGTTACTAAAAATATAAAAAAGCTAGTAACGTATTATAGGAATAGAATTTATAACTTTAAGCTATAGCTAAAATAAGTATAAAATATATATTTATATATACGTAAAAAGAGGGACTAAGTAAAAGTAAAGGCGTAAAAGGGTTACTAAGCGTAAGTACTTACAGTAGGCAACGGTAGTAGTAGTAATAATATTTTAAAATAAATAATTTTTTAAATTATAACTAGTAAAGGCGCCTAAAAAAATTTAAATTAATTAGTACTTTACTAGGGATTCTTTATTAGAAGTCTTTATTAGGAGTCTTTATTAAGAGTAAAATTGTCTTTATAGAGGGAGAGTTAGTAAAGAGGTTATTATTATTAGATTATTAAGTATTAGAGAAAGCTGCTAGTAATAGTAGTAAAAAAACTTTATATTAAAGGCCTTAGTGCTCTAAAAAAAATAATATTATAAAACTAGATTAAACTATATTAAATAAAAACTATTAAAGTAATAGTAAACTCTATATATTAATTTTAGTAAATATAACGTAGTTTTTAATACTTAGGTTACCTAAGTAGAGCCTTTTATTACCTCCTACTTAGGAGGGGATCTATATTTTATAAATATTAAAAGCTACGTAACTAACTAAATATCTAATATTAATACATAGATTTAGTTTAAATTTATACTTATTACGTCTAGATACGTAATTTCTATTTAATAAATATACGTAATAGCTATAAATATTTATATTATTTTAATTTAAACGTAGATATACTATTTAGTACTTTATAAGTTTAAATTTATAATAATAAAAATTCTATCTAAACTAACTATAAAAAACTTTATTTAAAAATTATATACTTTTAGAAACTACTAAAGTACTATTATAAAATAATATAATTACTTTTATAATTTTTAATTAAAACTTTTTTAGTAAGTTTGTACTAAGTCTTATAATAATAGTTTTATTAATAATTCTTTAGCTAGCACGTTTAGTGCCGCCGTTTATCTTATATATATAAAAAGATAATATTTTAATACTTATACTAAGGTTTTTTATTTATTCTTTAAAATATAATTTTTTATACTATAATTAAGTAGTAATCGCGGTATATTAAAAAATTATTATAATTTTAAGTTTATACTAGATATATACTTATAAAGTAAAGCTTAAAAATATTTTTATACACTCTAAAAGTAACTTTACCTATAGACTCTATATATAAATTTTCCCGCTATAGTTATTTTTAATAAATAATATTTACTATTTACTAAGTCTTTCTTTAGGTATATTAACGAGATTTTATAATATACGCTAGTATAGTTATAATAACTTTTTATTTAATTTTTAAAATATTACCTAAACTATATATAGAAGAGAATATTACTTATAATATATTTATTTAGTACCTAAAATATATATTTATATATTAATTAAAAAAAAGGGTATAGCTGTAGTGGCTATATAGGCGACTAAAAGGGGTTTTAAAAAAGGAGGAGTATATATATACTACCTAAAATATAAATATCTTACGCAGGTTAGACTAAAGTATATAAAGCTTTTTAATTTAAATATTTTACTTTTTAGTACTATATATCTTTAGTATTAATACGTAGATATATTAACTATAAATAAAATTTTTTAATATATTAGTATTACGCTCTAAACTAAAAGATAAAGAGATAAAAACTTATATTTAATAAATATAAAATTATATTTATAAATAAGCGTTATAAGTATAACACTCTATTCTAAAGATCCTATACATAGTATATTATTTAAGCTTAAATACTAAAGTCTTTTATTATATAGATATACTTTAAATATAATATTTAAATAAAATTCTTCTATAATAGCTATATTTTTTAATATAAACTCTTATATAGAATTTCTATTTAGCCTATTTAAAATATTTTTAATTATTTAGAATTTTATACTAAAGATTAAAAAAGCTTATGTTTTAGTTTTAATAATATAAATACTATTAAGTTTTTTAAAGAATTCTAGAATAAGTAGTAAATTATTATTTATTAAATATAAAGGTATATATATACTCCTCCTTTTTTAAAACCCCTTCTGGTCGCCCCGAGCCACCACAGCCATACTATTTATTCGATTAATATATAAAAAATATATTATTTATTAAATATAAGATAGTACTATTATTAAAATAGTACTCTTAAGAAGTGTATATATATTATAATTTTATAGAAAATATATACTATTACTTTCTATTAATTTTTTATTTATAATAAGTAAAGGATTTATAACTATATATACTATATAGCTAGAGAATTTTAGCTTATAAAACCCTTTATTTTATAAAATCTTTTTCTTAAATTATTCTTTTTACTTAAGTATATTATAAAAAGCTATAAATTTATTAAGTTTAAAGCATTTAAAAAGATTATTTTTTATTATTTTTAACAAGCGGCACAGTCTAACTAGTATAAGTATTTATTAATACTAATTATAAGTAGTAGTACTTAATAAGTTTCTAATAGTATACCTTACAGGGGGGTGACAAAAAAAAAGACTAATCAAAAAAGATACCTTTTTTAAAAAATTATATATAATTAATTACTAAGCTTAAAAATACGCTAATAATACCGTCTTAAAGAGAAAATTACAAAAAATTATATTAGTATTTTACTTACTACTTATTAATTACTTATAATAAATTAAAATTACCTAAACATAGTAATTTTGTAAACCCCTTTTTTAAGTTCCTATAACTTTTTAGTTAGTAAATATATTTAACTAAAATTTTAACTATACCCTTTTAGGCCTAGTCTAGGTCACGTGACTAGTTTTTCGAAGTATATTAGTAATCTAATTATATAATTATATTAATTATAAAAATATTGCTAAGGCTTATATAATTACTAGTCACGTGATATATTACTAATATTATAGTATATTATAATATCTTTTAACTTTTATAAACTTAAACTCCTATTTCCTTAAAATAGAGCCAAAATTCTCAAAACTTAAATCTAAAGTTAAACTTTTTTTAAAAGCAAATAATTCTCCTTCTTTAATTGCTACTACTTTAGAAAAGTCTTAATAAAGTATTTATAATACTATAAAAAGAATTAAAAAGAAGGAGAAAGATATTTATAATATAAAAAAGATTAAAAGGGGTAGAGTTTCTAAAGTTACTTAAAGAGAAAAAAGAGTAATTAATAGGGACTTAACTAAAAGCCCTAAAAAAGAAAATAAAAGACTATTAATAGATAATAATCTAAATATCTTAAAAAGATCCTTATAAAGGATTTTAAAAGAGGAGGATTATAGTATTAATATAAGTAAAAAAAAACTAATAATTAATAAAGAAAGCGCTAAAAAAAGATTAAAATACGCTAAAGAATAATTAAAAAATATTAAAAATATAAATTTAAAAAAAATAATATTTTCTAATAAGTTAGTAATATAAAGGGGACAATAAAATAGACGTTATTATAGAAAAAGGGGTAATAATAGAATTAGAAAAGAACTGGCTGTTAGCTAATTACGAAGTAAGTTATTTTAACTTTTTAAAATATTAAAATATATAACTTTTTATATATTTTTAAGTTATGGTTTTAGTTTTTTAATATTAATTATATTAATTATTTTATAGGACAAGACCTTAAACTATAAATTTAGGGTGCAATTTAGATAGGAGGTAGAAGTAATTTAGTATTTACTAAAATACCTAATTCTTTTACTTTTTTTACTAGTAAGGACTATATAAATAAAGTTCTTATACCTGAGCTTAAACCCTCTATAAAAAAGGGTAAGTAACTTAATAGGTTTTTTAGTACTTTTTTTAATATAATAATATATATATATATATATATATATTATATTATATTATAATTATAAACTTTATACTAATATTAATTTAGGTTAGTAATTTTAACAAGATAACGTCCCTATTTATAAAATAAAGGACGTTTTAAACTGGTTTAAAAATAATAAAATTAAACTATTTCCTTACCCAGCCTATAGCCCTGATTTAGCCTCTATAGAAAATATATAGGGTTATTTAAAATAAGGGGTAAATAATAATAAAGAGGCTAGTTTAGGTGTAGGATCTAGTATATAAAGTATAGAGGCCTTTAAAAGAGTTATTAATAAGGAGTAGTAGAATATACTACAAAAAGTTATTAATAACTGTATTTTATCTCTTCCTAACTGTTATAAGGCGGTTATAGAAGCTAAAGGCTACTATACTAAGTATTAGTAATTTATTATTTACTAGTTTAATATTAAAAATGTGAAAAAGTGACTTTTATATATTATTATATAATTAATATATAAATATATAAATATATTTAATATACTAATAAAACTAATTATCTATTATTATATATATAAAAATAAGCTAATTTTACACCTTAAATAAAAAGTTATATTAACTTAAAGTAGGGTCCTAAAAATTTTCTATATTTACTGATTTTTTTTTTACCCCTAAACCCTTTAGTAAGCAGCCCCTAACAGGGTAAATAGAATCTACTAGTCTTTTTCTTTAAAACGGTATTTTTTTCGTATTTTTAGGCTTACTAATTAAAAAGTTATATTATTTTAAAAAAGGTATCTTTTTTAATTGGTCTTTTTTTTTGTCACCCCCCTATAGATTTATACAAGTACTAGTATTACTTACTCTTAGTTTTTAGCTGTAAGCTATTTAATTAGGGGAATAAACTTAATTTATTAAATATTATAAAAATCTTAAAGCTCTTAAAAGTTAATTTATTAATTTTATCTTATAATATTACTTAAAAAATCCTTTTAACTTCTATTAAAGAGAGCTTCTTATCTTTAAATATTAATTTTTAGACTTAAATTATATATATCTACTCTACTTAATTAGATACTATTTTCTTACTAATAGTAGTAAGAAAGTTAGTAATAACTAATTTATTTTAATTATTACTAAGCTTATATACCTCTATCTTTATATAAAGAGCTTTCTATTTATAATATTATAATTTAGATACTATTCTTTTATACTCTATATTTTTTAAATAAGAATAGTATTATTATTATATAATATTCTTAGCTACTATATTAGTAGTTAAGTGCTTTTATTTTTAAAAAAAATTAAGTACTTAAAAACATTCTTATTAATAGTATAGTATAAATAAATAGTATTTATAAGCTTTAGAGCTACTATTATACTAATTTAGTTTTAAATATATATTATTTAGTTTACTTTAGTAATATATTTAATTAAGTTAGTATAGTAAATAGTAATCTCTATATTATAATTATAATAAATTTTTATAATTTTTATTATAGGCGCTTTTATAATACGAAAAAGCTCTAGTATTAAAAAAAAATTAATAAGATTATTAACACTTTTAAGGTAAGAGTTAATAAGATTCTAAACGCTATAAAGCCTATATTATATTTTAAGCTATATATAATAAGTTAGCTAGCTCACGGAATTAGTAAAATAGATATTATTAATTAAAAGGGATAAAATGGCTTTAGTTATTAAAATACTTATAAAGGTATACATATACTCCTCCTTTTTTAAAACCCCTTTTAGT
This sequence comes from Pleoardoris graminearum, assembly GCA_030770415.1. NCBI lineage: Eukaryota > Fungi > Ascomycota > Dothideomycetes > Pleosporales > Didymosphaeriaceae > Pleoardoris > Pleoardoris graminearum. The sequence goes on along the minus strand of JASEKS010000080.1, from coordinate 98,228 downwards.
CGCCCCGAGCCACTACAGTTACACTATTTGTTTAATTAGTATATATATATAAATATATATTATAATACTTAAAAAATTATTAGTTATAAAGTTATTAAGCAGTTAATATTAAAAAACATAAATTATTATTAATATATAAATAAAATAATACTTACTAAGTCTATAGAACTAAAAGTTTTAAAATAAAAAATTAAAGAATTAATTTAAGCTTTAGAAATAGAATATCTAATAATTAAATGCGTAGAGAAAATTTTCTTTATTATTACAATACTAGACTTATAACTATAATAAAAAAATAGTTAAAATTTACTAGTTTTTAAAATTAAGAATTAAAACTATTTTTCTAAAAAAAGTGCTAAAAAACAGTATTATATATACGTAAAAGAGAAATAAATTCTCTATTATAGAGAGCTTTATAAACTAGTAATATAAGCTTTTAGGTATCTTTTTATAATAATAACCCTATATATTTTCTATATATTTATCTATTAATCTAATAAAAGAGTGTGGCTATAGTAGCTATATAGGCGACTAAAAAAGATTTTAAAAAAAGAAAAGTATATATATACCTTTATACTTAATATATTAAAAAAGTTAGATAAAACTAAATTAAAAAAGAAATAGCATCGCGCTAGTACTAGCACGCTTAATCTCCCCCCTAAAAAATATTAAATTAAAAAGTCTAGTACTAAAACTATATTGTTCTTTAAAAATATATAGGTAGTAGTAGTAACTACTATCTATATATCCGTTTTTTAATTATTAGTACAGCTAAAGGTTTATTAAAAATAGATACTTATTAAAATATTATTTTTTAAATATCTAGATTTAAATACTATTCTTTTTCTTATTAATACTAAAAATATAATAATTTTAATTAATTTTAAAATATTTAATATAATTACCTAAGCTCTTTCTATAATATTCTTTTATTTTATAGGTAATAAAAATATAACTTTAATAAACGCTTACTAGTACTAGTACCTTATTTATCTAAAAGTAGCTAATAGAGAAGTTATTTATAATAAAGTTATAGCTATCTTTATTAATAAGTACTAGTTTAATAAGTTAATTAAATTATTAATAAAGAAAGTAGTTAAAGTTATATATATTAAATTAATAGTATTAGCGGCAGTTTTAATAGACGCGTATAAAAATATAGTAAATTAAAAGAAAATAAAAAAAAATATAAAGAAAATTTAATATATAATTTAGATTAAGGGTAATAGATAAAATAAATATTTTATAAATATAGTCTTTTTTGACACATTAAGTATAAAGGTATACATATACTCCTCCTTTTTTAAAATCCCTTTTAGTTACCCTAAGCTACTAAGCTATACTATTTATTTAATTAGCATATAAATATATATTATAAATATAGTATTTACTTTACATAACTTTTTTAACAAATTAAGTATAAAAGTATATATATACTTCTCCTTTTCTAAAATCTCTTTTAGTCGCCCTAAGCCACTATAGCCACACTATTTATTCAATTAATATATAAATATAAATATATATAAATATAGTAACTACTCCTTAGTATAAAAAATATAGTAAAGATAAAGGTAGTAGTAGAGACGATAGTAGTAGTAATAGTAATAGTAGTAAAAGTAATAGTAGTAAAAGTAATAGTAGTAAAAGTAATAGTAGTAAAAGTAATAGTAGTAAAGATAATAGTAAAAGTAAAAATATTTTAAGTATAAAGCCTATAGGGCGATAGGTAAAAGATAATAATTATTAAAAGTAAATTAAAAAGGATATAGGCTAGCCTAAAAGTAAAGTAATAGTATAAGAATCTAAGTACTTTTATTATATATATAGGTACAAAAAGGCGTATAATAAAAGAGAGATATAAAGGCATATACATACTCCTCCTTTTTTAAACCCCCTTTTAGGTCGCCCTAAGCCACCACAGCTACACTTTTTATTCGATTAATATATAAATATATATAATAAAAGAGAGATAATAAAGGCGCTGCGCTAAGACTACTAATTATATCTATAATTAGTAATAATACGTACGCTTCTACTAAAAAAGTTTTAATAAAAAAGATAATAAAGTTTAGTAAGGATACTATATTAAAAGGTAGTATACTATAGAGTAAATTATAGTTATTTTATATATATTACCTTCTTTATAATAGTTTTTACTATTATAATTACCTTATTATCGTAATAGCTAAAAATTCGTAACTAATATATACTATAGTATATTATATATAGTAGGCTAAGCCTATTAAAATTTATATAGTTTTAAGTATTTTATATAGAGATCTATTTTACGTATAAATTAATATTATAATAACCATAGAAAGAACCGGGACAAATATTTAATAAAAAATTACTTAATAGTTAAATACCTAGTAACTAAATAAGTATAATCTAATTATTTACTAAGCTATTACTATTATTAAGGTATACCGCGTCACGGATATTGTTTATATAAAGGTTTTAAACGTATTTAAACTACTATAACTCTAAAAAATAGCAGAATAAGATCTAAAAAATAAAAAAACTAAATATATATAAATATAGGTATAGGTAAATCTAGTTAAGTAGGACCTTCGTAATACTATTAATTAATACTAAAATAATAGGCAGATTAAGGACAAAATACTATAAATAATAACTAATAAAAAAAATATTACTAAAATCTAAAAAGTTATAAAAGTTATTATATAGGTAAAGGTAAAGGCAAAGACGAAGGTAAAGTTAAAATTAAAAGTAATAAGGTTGTCTTAAGCGCTAAGCGTAAAGCGTAAAAAGTAATAAAAAAATAGCTATATAAAATTAGTATATTTAGGGATATAAAAACTTATAAAATATAAAAAGTAATAAGTATAAGTAATAGCACTTAGGGTATTATAAGTTAGTAGGTAGTATAGTTAGTTATGTTTTTATAATTTTATATTTATATATTAATCGAACAAATAGTGTGGCTGTAGTGGCTCAGGGCGACCAAAAGGGGTTTTAAAAAAGGAGGAGTATGTGTATGCCTTTATGTTTTTATAATTTTAAAAGTAATTATTAAACAGCTACCGGAGCTAAGCTTTTAATAGTTATATAACTAATTTACTAATAATAAAGGGATAGTTTAATAAGAAGAATAATAATAACTAAATAAATAAGTGCCGGTCGGTAAAAGACTTTTATAGAAATACTAGTTAATATTTAAAAGTTTTAAGGGGGTCTATATTTATAGGTATATTTAGTACGTAAACTAAGTAAATATATAAAATAAATAGGGTATACTTAGTTATTATAATTATTTTTACTATATAAGCGAGGAAGGATTTATAATTATAAATAAAAATATTAATTATTATTAAACGCTATACTACCCGTATAAATAAAGTAAAAAGTAATAGAAATATATATAATCTCTAGTTTATATAAAAATAAATTTAAAAAAGTAACTAATAAATTATAATAGTAGTTATCGGCTATATATTTTCTATATAGGCTAAATTAGTAGTATAGACTAGTTAAGAAAATAGTATAATTTTTTTATTTTTAATATAGTTTAAAACGTTTATTATTTTATAAATAGGGCCGATAACTACTGTGATAACCTATTAGTTACTTTTTTAACTTTATTTTTATATAATAAGGATTATATTTATTTCTATTACTTTATACTCTACCTACACATGAGTAGTATAGTATTTAATAATAATTAATATTTTTATTTACTAATAAAATTAATTAACTATAATAACTAAGTACGCCTATTTACTAGCCCGTCTATCTAGCCTATACACTAAAAAAAATATATATTATATATAGGCCCCCCTAAAACTTTTAAATATTAATTACCCTTAGTATTTCTATATTTTTTACCTATTACCTATCGCCCTACGGGCTTTAAGTTTTAAGTTTAAAATATCTTTACTATTACTTCTACTATTATCTTTATTACTTTTACTATTACCTCTACTACCGCTTTTACCTTTACTATATTTTTTATACTAAAAAGTACCTACTATATTTATACAATACTTATTTTACCTATTAATTTTTTTAACCTAGCCTTACCTGAATTTTTTAATATATTAAGTATAAAGGTATACATATACTCCTCCTTTTTTAAAACCCCTTTTAGTTGCCCCGAGCCACTATAGCTACACTATTTATTTAATTAGTATATAAATATTTACCTATTAACTCTACTATAAACTATATATTATATTTTTTTACTTTTTTTACTTTTACTATATCTTTATACGCGCCTGTTAAAGCTACTACTAATACTACTAACCTAACGTTTATAACTTTAACTACTTCCTTTATTAATAATTTAATTAACTTATTAGACTAGTATCTATTATTAAAAATAGCTATAACTTTATTTAAATTATAATTAACTTCTCTATTAGTATTAGCTATTATTAAATAAATAAGGTATTTATACTAGCGAGTGTCCGCTAGAGTCGTGTCTTTATTACTTATAAAATAAAAAAATAATATAAAAAGAGTTTAGTTAATTATATTAAGCACTCTAAGATTAACTAAAATTATCCTATTATTAGTATTAATAAAAGGAAGACTATACTATATAAGAGCTAAATACTATTATTAGTAAGTTTAGTATATACACCGTAATAGTATTACTTTTAAAAAATATTATAAAATATATATTAGTAAGTATTTATTATATAGACGTTTAGCTGTGTTAACTATAAAAAAATAAAAGAGAGATATATAAGTAATAGTAGTAGCTATACCCTACGTATTTCTTTTTTAAAAAATATAGTTTTAGTACTAAACTTTTTAATTTTTTTAACTTAATATGTTTTTAGGGGGGGCGCGTTAAATATACTAGTAGTATACTAGTATAGCGCTATACCTTTTTTAACTTATTCTTACCTAACTTTTTTAACACATTAAGTATAAAGATATATATATACTTCTCCTTTTTTAAACTCTCTTTTAGGTCGCCCTAAGCTACTATAGCTACACTTTTTTATTCGATTAATATATAAATATATATATATAAATAGGGACATAATTTTATTAAAATTACTAACTTATATTAATATTAATATAAGTTTAATAATTATTATATAATATAATATTATATTAAAAAAAAACTAAAAAATTTATTAATTTACTTACTCCTGTTTATCTTTAGTTTAATATTAAATATAATAACTTTATTTATATAGTTATTACTATATTATTATTAATTATTAAAAGTAAGTTAAAAAGGATATAGGCTAGCCTAAAAGTAAAGTAATAGTATAAGAATATATATACTTTTACTATATACACGAGTACAAGGAGGCGTATAAAAAAAAATAATAAAAGCGCTGTACTAAGGCTAATAAGCTACTAGCTATACTATAGCTAGTAGTAGCACGTACGCTTCTACTAAAAAAGTTTTAATAAAAGAAATAAAGTTTAGTAAAAATACTATATTAAAAGTATACTACTATAAGATAGGTTATAACTATTTTATATAATACCTTTTTTATAACTATTTTTACTATTATAAATTACCTTATTATCGCAGCAGCTAAAAGAAATTATTTAAAATAAGTATTTTATATACGTATAGTACTATTATAAGTAAACTATTAATTAGTAATAGTTAACTAGAAACTAGAAGTACTAATACTTAATTTTTATATTAAATTTAATCCTACTAAGGATAAAATTAAGCTAGAAGCTTATCCTATTTATTTAAATAAATTAAATAAAATTAATAATTGTAAGGCCGCTAAAACGTATATTAAAGACGTTTAAGAAATAATCGCTTTATAGTACCTAGACTATTAGAATTCTATTTATACTTAGTTATACTAAAAAGAAGAAGAGGTTTTTTATATTAATATTATATAAGTATTTTATTTAGCTAAGCTGTAGTAGACGGCGCAATAATACCTAAAAGTAAAAGTAGTAAAAAATAAGTAAAACTTATTAAAATAGCTCTATAAGCTCTAGAGAATTAGAAACTAAGTTAATAATAATTTATTATAATTATTAAAAAAGGACTAAGGGTTTCTATATAAGCTAATAGCTAAATCTTAGATATAGGAGGTCCTACGCAGTATACTAGTATAAAGAAAATTATTTTTATTTTTATCTTAAGCGTTAAGCGCTAAGCGTAGAGCGTAAAGAGTAAAAAGTAAAAAATAACTAAGGCTATAAGCGGCTATATAGGGTTAGTATATTTAGAGATATAAAAGCTTATAAGATATAGAGAGTAATAAGTAATAAATAAGTACTTAAGGTATCGCGAGTTAACTAGTAGGCGGCGTAGTTAGTTATATTTTTATAATTTTAAAAGTAACTATTAAATAGCTACTAAAACTAAACTTCTAATAGTTATATAACTAACTTACTAATAGAAGGGATAGTTTAATAAAAAAAATAATAATAACTAAATAAATAAGTGCCGGCCAGTTATTACTATTTAAAAAAATAAAAGTATTAAATATTTTAATAAATTCTAAATAACTACTACCTTTTAATTAATTAGTATTCTAAACTTAGACTGTTACAATATAACTTATAAAATAATTAATATAATTAATATTAAGAAAATAAAATAATATCGTAAAAATATATAAAATATAATATATTTTAAAATATTAAAATATTAAAATAACTTACTTTATAATTAGCTAATAGCTAGTTCTTTTTTAAATTTATTTTTACTCCTCGTTCTATACTACTACTTTCTAATCTTTTTTCTTTATATTATATATATATATTTATATACTAATTGAACAAATAGTGTAGCTATAGTGGCTTGGGGCGACTAAAAGGGGTTTTAAAAAAGGAGGAGTATATATATACCTTTATACTTAATATATCGCAAAAGATCCTTTATATTATAAACTTATTAGAATATATTCTTTTTATATTTATATTTATAATATATTTTATTTTTTTTAGAGTCTTTTAATTATTTTATTATTATTTTTTATTTATTATAGATTTTTTATTACTATAATTAATATTATAACCCAACTCTTATAAAAAGTCGTTTATAAAAATTTTTTTAAAATACTTAAACTAGTTTTTAATAATAGTGTTTTATTTTATTTTTTTATGCTTTTATATAGGCCTCTATTAATAATACGATTTTTATTTTAAATTATATTAAATACTCTATCGCTTTTAGTATTATTTATATAATTATTATTTATTTATTTTTAATACGTTATATAGTATTATAATTACTATTAGGAGTTCTTTTTAAAATAGAAATAATTATTAGAATAGAAGTATTTACATTTAAAAAAAAGTAATAGTAAATTTAAGTTTTATTAAATTTAGTACTATATTTAGGAAATAAGAGTCTAGATTTATAAAATTAAAAAGATATTATTATATACTATAATATTAATAATATATTACGTAATTAGTAATTATATAATTAATAACTAAATTTTTACGAATTAATTAATTTATTATTATATATATATTTATATATTAATTAAATATAAAGTGTGGCTGTAGTAGCTTAGGATAACTAAAAGTGGTTTTAAAATAAATTTTTTATTATATAATAAATTTTTATTTAAATTTAAGTTACGTAACTTTTACTAAACTTAAAAGGGTATAGTAAAACTTTTAGTTAAATATATTTACTAACTAAAAAGTTATAGGGGCTTAAATTAAAAACTAAAAAAAACTTCCTATTTACGTAATTTTAGTTTATTATATATATTAAATAAGTAGTAACTAAAATAGTTACATAACTCTCTATAATTATCTCTTTAAAATAGTATTATTTACGTATTTTTAGGCCTATTGTTTAATTATATATAAATTCTTAAAAATAGTCTTTTCTTTAATTTATTTCTTCTCTTGTCACTCCCCTGTATATGCTCCTCTTTTTTTAAAATCCTTTTTAGTCGCTCCGAGCCACTCCAGCCATACTATTTATTTAATTAATATATATATATAAAATATATATATCTATATTAGAAATTACTAATTACTAATACTAATATTATCTATTACTACTTTTTAATTTATATACTTATAGTCTCTTATATTTATATATTTATATATTAATTAAATAAAAAGTGTGGCTATAGTGGCTCGGGGCGACTAAAAGGGTTTCAAAAAAGAAGTAGTATATATATATTTTTATATATAGTCCCTTATATCTATCGGCTAAGAGCCGTTTATATAATTATTTATATAATATTATATATATACTTACTAAGCCGATAATTACTAATAGGCCTAATTAGGCTAGTAATCTATATATTACTCCTATTACTATGTTTTACTCTTGCTATTATATTATTATATTTAATATTTATTAATTTATTATTATTCCTATTCCTACTATTATTATTTTTATTAAACTTAATTATTAAAACTATTTTTACTATTTTTATGTAACTATACTACGTATAATATTTTTATTATAAATATTTTATTTACTAGTTACTATAAGGTATAATTTACTTATTTAACTACTTTTTTATTATTATTATTAATTACTTCTTTAAAGTTATTTAAATAATATTTTTTTTTTATATTTTAAATTTATTATTTATAAAGTTATAGTAAAATTAAATTCTAATTTTATATATATAGACTATTTATAGTAAATTAATATAATAATACTAATTATTACTATTATTACCTTATTTAATTTAGTCTTACCTAACTTTTTTAATATATTAAGTATAAAGGTATATATATACTTCTATATTTTTAAAGTCCCTTTTAGATTTTCTAAGCCACTATAAGTACACAATTTTTTTAATTACTATATAAATATATATATTTCTATTATATTTATTATTAAACAAAAAAATTTTTTTAAGTTATATCTATAGCTGGTTAAAAAGAAAAGTATAAATATTAAAATTTAGAATTACTATATTTTAGACTAAAATATTATTAAAATTTATAAAAAGTATTATACTATTTAGTATAATAATACTAAAAAGTAAAAAAATATTTTTAGTTTAGTAATACGCTATAATAATAATATAAAGTAATAAATAATAAAATAATATAATATATTTATATATTAATCGAATAAAAAGTGTGGCTGTAGTAGCTCGGGGCGACTAAAAGGGATTTAAAAAAGGAGGAGTATATACATACCTTTATTCTTACTAACTATATAGTTACTATTTTAGTTATATTTTTAGTAAAACTATTTTACTTTACTTAAATTAGTTTAAAGTATTATACTTATTTTATTGGCTATTTATTAAGGTAATTATAAGTATATTTTTATATATACGCTCTTATATTTCCGTAGGTAAGGGTTAGGCCCGTAGTTCATGTATTACTTCATGTACATCATCCTGTAAACACGTATCCTTGGCCGCACCTTCGGCGTCCGCGGAATACGGGCGTCCATGTCATGCCAGCGCCCTGCTTTCTCCACATGGTACCTTACAACAAGTATCAAGCGTACGAGCTTCCCGTCGCAGTACGACCAGGAACTTTTAACCGAAACAAGCACCGGTTCTTCGACCTTTTTCATTGTTCATTTGTTCGCAAGGCGATGCTATCCCCCTGTGAAAATCTGGTGCGCTTGCATGCAGCCGCGTGATCGCCGCGACCGACGGACTACACCGTGACGAGCGGATATAGAAAGAGACGGGAGTAAATTAGGCGTTAGATAATAATGTTAAGAGAGGTAAAGTGTAGCGTCAGAGACACTAGTCTAAAAAAGGTATAGGCTAAAAAAAGTTATTCCCCTAAATATAGTTAAAAATAAGCGTATATAAGGATAGTAAAAAATATTATTTTATTTTAGTTAGTAAACTTACAGTCTTAGCGTATAGTTTAGCGTATAGCTTAGCGAGCTAAAGTTTAGTACGCTAGTAGTGTTAGGCTATTATAGCCTCTGCTCCTTTTTTTTATTTTTTAGGCTAGGCTGCTGCAGTACTACTATACTGTAATACGCCTACTTTACCGTATTATTATTATTATCCTTGAAGTTATCATACTTATTATTATTATCGAAGTTATTATATAATAGGATCTGGCATATCGACGCAGATGCCGGCGCAGCGTTCGTTCTTGGTGGCTCATGGGGTATAGTTAGCTGACGTTCACAGGCATGCCGACAGATAGGCGTTGGATAAGAGAGAGAAGAGAGAGAAGAAGAGATGGCATGGCAACAATGGCTCCAAAGCTTCACACAGCAAGGCACGAAGCCACCATACTTCCTCCGATACCGAAGTTCAGAAGCCTTTATCATCACGACCATCGTACTCGCCATTTTCACGGTACGTACCATGTGCCCTGCCGCAGTATCCCGGTTGTTTGGCCATCTTTTGCGGTTGAAATACTGGGGACCACTCGAATGTCACATGTCAGGCATGTTTCCAGCATCATACCTGCATTTCGTCACTTCTTTGAGCCCTAGCTCTATTTCAAGGTCTAATGAAGAAATATGACCAGGTCTTATACGCCCTGATTGTCCCCGTGGTCCCCTTCTCCCTCCAATCTCGCACTCACGTCGCCCCCTCCCGCGTGCAATATTGGGTCTCAGTCCTCGTCGCCATCTACGCCGCCGCTCTGCTCTTCTTTTCGCCAATTTGCGGGTGGTTGGCTGACCGCAGCACATCACGCCGCTCACCCCTCATCATCGGCTTGTTCGCCTTGCTGGGAGCAACAGTTTTGCTCGACATTGGAAGTAGTATCGGGATCGTGATAGCTGGGAGGATCCTGCAGGGGACCAGTGCGGCGGTTGTGTAAGTCATGATATCTATCCGTAAGCACGTTGGGTGTATGGCTCGAGATACATGGCTGATATCGTACAGATGGGTCGTTGGGCTGGCCCTGGTGGCGGACACGGTCCCGCAGGAAAGGCTGGCGGTCGCTATGGGGGACGTCGGGGCGAGCATAGGTGTTGGAATCCTGGTCGGACCGTTACTTGGCGGGGTCGTCTTTGATAATGCTGGGTACGGGGCGGTGTTTGGGGTTGCCTATGCACTGATAGGACTCGATGTTGTGCTTCGCTTGCTGCTTGTCGAGAAGGTCGCGGCAAGATGGGACCCCGAAGCTGGCGGAAGGGCAAGCGCCTGGAACAAGCAGGCTGCAGCAGCGCGAGGAAGCAACGGTGCAGTTCAAGCCCCCCGGAATACACTCGAAGAGCACGACCCCGTGGAAACTTCGCCCACAGATCCCGAGCAAGATCCTTCGGTAGCAGAGATTGCGTCGCCCGAAAACGACAACCCACTATGCAAGCGGAGAGTTCGTGATCGATTGCCACCGCTGCTGTCTCTGCTCTACTCCCGTCGTCTCCTCACAGCACTCTTTGGCGCTATGATGCAGGCGGGTATAACGACAGCGTTCGACTCCGTCCTTACCATTCACGTCGTAGGCACCTTTCATTGGACATCGACCGGAGCCGCTCTGCTCTACGTGCCCATTCTTATACCGTCCTTCTTTGGCCCGGTCTTCGGATGGCTCAGTGATTCGCTATGGCGGCCGCTATCTTGCGACGATTGGGTTTCTCTGCGCATGCCCACCATTAGTCTGCCTACGCTACATCGACACAAACACGATCAAGGACAAGGTGCTTATATGCGTACTACTCGTAATCACAGGGCTGAGTCTGGCGATGGCTTTCCCACCGCTCATGGCGGAGCTCTCGGCTGTTGTTGAAGCGAAGGAGAAGAAGATGCTGGCCAGTGGAGTGGGTAGGTATAGATCTGGCGGTGCATACGCGCAGGCCTATGCTCTGTTTAACGTGGCGTTTGCTGCAGGGGCTACGTTGGGACCACTACTTGCTGGTTTCCTGGTGGAGCAGCAAGGTTGGGGGACTATGGCTTGGGTACTGGGCCTGTTGGCGGCGATTGCTGCTGTACCGACATTCTTTTGGCTGGGTGGGTTCTTGTTTGCCAATACCGAGTGAACATGTTCGGATGCAAGGAATCTGTTTCATCCAGAATCGTAGATACATCCAATGGTGGCTGCAAAGGTAAGATGCAGGTGAAGAAAAGAATGCCCGCATGGAACAGGCCATTGACGCTGTTTCTAGCCGTTGCTGGTCGTGCAAACCCCGTCCTGTGGCGCAGCATCTTGTTGGCCCGACCTGTGGAATGAAGCAGGTGGTTTCGGGCATGTTGGTAGCATCTGACAGGGGAACATTGGTATGAGCGGATAAGCCATTCCTAGCAAAGTTGCAACGAAGGTATGTGGCCGGGGGGACACACGTGATATTGCACAAGTGGTGCTGGTGAGGCAGTGCACTATAGCTGACGAAGCTCGTCGGTCGCGCGACATGTTCTGCCGCAGAAGTCTGAGAAAACGTACAGTCCTAGCGAGGCGGTCGGTGCCGTTAATGCGCAGAAGAAGCCGGCGCCCAGGGTATGTCCAGTGTACAGAGTACGCCGGTACAAGGGACACGTGACGCGTTTCAGGATAGATTGTGACAGTCTCGAATAGGGGAAGACCAACGGTCGCGCAGGTGTCACGTGGGGAGAGGATCGCTGCCGAGTGCGCCCGGTGGGTGCCCCATTGTGAGCGTCTGTGTGGCCGGGGAGAGGGAAGAGGTGAGGGTCGAATCGACGTGAGGTGGACAGGCGAGGCCGCAAGGGGAAGGTAGTGCCTTTTCGGCGCATTCCTTCGGCGCCCTGTGACCTCATCGCCAAGGAGACGCAGGCCAAGTCCCCCAGCCGTGCCGTCGGACGCATGGGAACATGCTCGGGCCAAAACACCAACGGCGCGAGGTGGCCGCCAAGTATACAGCCCGACGGCAGAAGCGCAACCCGCCGGCCAGCCATGCGGCTCGTGCGACTGCGTAAGGCTAACCCTGTGTGTGCGCTTGCGGACCGCCCACGCGGCCCTCGAGGCATTGATCGCCCGCCTCGGGATTGGCATCTTCGAGTCTGACCAGAGATGAAGATCGTCGGCCGTCCTCGGACTTGAAAACCAAAAGGCCTGCCCAAGCACTCGCGCCCTCCCTCGCGGTAGCACTCACCCTCGGTCTGCTACCCAACGCCCGACTCTCCCGCCATCTTCCAACGGCAACGCGCCGTCGCCGATGGACCCGTACCCTACACCGCCCACTTTCTTTTAGGCTCGCCACGTATATGCACGCAGCGTCTCTCCTTCTTGCTGTCATTCCTTGCATTCTGACTGACCTGGCGCTGGGCCTCCGCACCATGCCTCATCGCACCTTCCTGTGCCGCATCGTATTCTGCGCCATCTTCTCAGTTTCCATCATCAACGTCTTCACCGGGGCCAGCGCGCCATCGTTCTTCCTTCGCTACTCCAAGCCGGCTGCGCTTCTCCAGGACGATATCCTATGTCCGCAGTCAGAACTTGCCGGCGACGTGCTGGTGGTGCTACGAACCGGGGCTACCGAGTCGCGGCAGAAGGTGCCGGTCCACTTCAAAACGACCTTGCGATGTGTGCCCCACTTTGTCATCCTATCGGATCTGGATGAAGAAATCGAAGGCCATGCTGTGCACGACGTCTTGGGCGGTCATGGAGGTGTTAGCGAGGAGAGGAGGAACGAGCACGACGACTTCAAGCTGTACCAGCAGCTGCAGAAGCATGGGAGGCGGAACATCGACAGCCAGCGACTAATCATGGCGGAATCAGGGTCCAGCAAAGGCGACTACCTGAACACTGCGAACGACGGCTGGAGGCTCGACAAGTGGAAGTTCCTGCCCATGGTCGACCGTGCCTTCCAGGAGATGCCCAACGCAAAGTGGTACGTCTTCTTGGAAGCCGACACCTTCCTCGGGTGGAACAATCTGCTGGAGTACCTCGCCAACTTCGACGCGAGCAAGCCGTATTACATCGGCAAGCACCTCTACATCAACGACATCGAGTTCGGCTATGGAGGTGCCGGCTTCACGCTTTCCAATCCCGCCATGCGTAAGGTCATCGAGCAGCGCTCGATGCGCATCCGCGACTACGAAGACTTTACCGCATCGCACTGGGTCGGCGACTGCGCGCTCGGCAAAGTCCTCGAGGACGCAAAGGTCCCTCTGCACCGCGCATTCCCTCATTTCCAAGGTGACTCGCCTGCCACTCTGGACCCTGCAACCACCAAGATCGACCGCGACGCCTGGTGCTTCCCTGTGATTACGTACCACCACGTCTCGCCATCCGAGATCTCCGACCTATGGTATTTCGAGCAGAACTGGTACAAGAGAGTACGTGTCCCCGCACTTGGTACACCAATGGTCTAAAGCGCTGACACTTGCCTTAGCACGACATCTTACTTCGCCACCGCGATGTCTTTCGCGAGCACGTGCACCGCAAGATCGGAGCCGAGGTCGCCAACTGGGACAATATGGCTACCGATAAGGAGTACAATGCTCATGACCACGGCAATCTGTCCGACCCGCTGGAGAGTAATGCCTGGAAATCGTTCAAGCATTGCCACGACGTTTGCGAGAGCAACAAGGACTGCATCCAGTTTTCGTATCAGCCGGGCAGCTGCTCAGTCAACTTTGCTTTTCGTCTGGGCTACGCGAGGCCGACGCAACGAATACAGTCGGGATGGATGATGGACCGGGTGGATGACTTGTTCGTGCGACTCGAAGCGAAGTGTGGCATCAGGGACTGGTGGAGTCCAGCTGAAGGGTCGCGCATCCATGACCAGCGGCGACGGAGAAGGTGACGGCTCCAAAAAGCACACTTGGCCTAGAGTAGCCATTGCATAAGCATGGGCGTTTGGCGGTTTGGATTTGAGCGTTCGTTGCATTGTAGAAAGATACCCCGAAAGCAGATGGCGCCTCAGAAGCGCAACACTCGCTTGTACAGTTAATACTCAGCCTGCACTACGCATGGCTCACCGATCGACCGAATATAATAGATTCACATCAGAAAGCACGACTTCACTCCAAAACCTGCGCCCCCACCGCGTCAAAACGTGACACCTTGCGCATGAGGAGAGAACGCTCAATTCACTTTTCTAGATACGATTACCATACAAAAGCATAAGCAAACGTCACTTTCCGGGCGCCTTATCCGCATCATCCATGCCCTCCCATGCCCCCCAGTCCCAGCAAACACATTAGCCCCAACGCCGTTCACGTCTCTTTCTAAAATGCAGTCTCGGATTCAGTTGATGCAACGTCGAGGAAAAACATCACGAAATGGAGAGCGTTTCAAGCCGCCCACGAGGAGCCCCATATGTCCATGCTGCCGAAATAGTCGTCACTGAAGTCGTTGGTGACGGGGCGATCCAGAGTGGAGCTATCCGATGTGGCCGGTAGGTGGCTGGGATGTGGCCGGGAAGTCGAGGAGAGGGAAGCCATCGAAGTAGAAGAGTGGAGGGAAGCTTTTGTTGAGGACCAGTGACCCAGAACCGCGTCCAGTGGTACGGATGTCGATTTGGTCGATGCTGGCTTCGGGCGGTGCTTACTCGCGCTTTCCGTGGCGGTGAAATTCGTCTTACCCTTCGCGGCGGCCGCAGTAGCAGTAGCAGTAGCAGTAGCATTAGCATTAGCATTACCGCGATGTGTATCCGAGTGCGCCCCTGCCTTCGGAGACGCCAAAGGGTTGGTCGACGCCTCCTTCGGCGGCTTGTTGAGCTTTGGCGGCGGAGCCTCGAGCTCCTCGCCGGCGACGTAGGTCTTCCTCTCGGCGTTCATCTGCTCCTTCATCGCTCGATCGGGAGACGCAGGGCTCGGTGGAGCGTCGATCCAGCGCCCATCGCTGGCTTCTAGGAGCGCAGGGTTGACGTTGAACATCTCTGATGGAGGTTCTATGCGTACGCCGTTGGATATCGGTTCGTTATAGTGCTGCTTCTTTGGATTTGTTGGCTTTTTGCTGGTGTCTGGTGGTGGCGCCATGCTCTGCATGTTTAGCTTCAATTGCTCGCTCACACGGTACTTCCAGTCTTCGGGCAGCGTTGCGCCTCCGCCTTTGGCGCCTCTGTGTACGCCGTTGCCACCGTAGAAGCCGATGCGCGAGATGCATCCGTATTTCATGCATCGGAGCTCGTTGAGCGCGCAGACGACTAATACTACGGCAACGGCGACGAAACCGAGGCGGGTCTTGTTCCGGGCGCGGCGCAGAAGCGAAGATGAGGGAGGGGGTCGTTTGACCCAAAGGTTAGGGAGTGGCATTGCGTGCTTGGTCGTGAGTAGATATCCGTCAAATGCTGCTGAATGGGATTTGCCAATTCTCCTTGTTTCGGAAGATTGCACGGGCCTGAGCACGCCTGATTTGTGGGAGTGTGCGATGCCGTTGGGACGTTGTAGGAAATCTCCTGACTCAGGCGCTGTGTAAGTGTTCAGCTATTGAGTGACCTCGAATACCCAAGGCGACGCTGAAGACGTGTGCTCGGAAGTGCTTGATGGCCTCTGGTCTGGCTCGCTCGCTCAGGTAGAGTATAGATGGTAAATCAATGTATTGAGCTCCGCCTCTATATGGAGGTTCGAGAGACGCCGTAGCTATATTGAAGAAGCTGGGGCAAGAATCTCTGGGATGCCAGTCTACGATAGGATTTCCTTCTTCTTCATCAATGGCTCTGCGTTGTTGATAGTTTGGGCTCGCACTCGTCACACCAACACTCACTTTCGTGACGAGCAGAGGGTGCGAGTTGGCTTGCCACTCTCCTTCAGGAACGGCCGTGTGCAGCTTGTTTTCGATAGGTGGGCGTGAAGCTAAGCAAAGTATTAAGCGGTAGCTGAAGGCCAAACGCGATGAGTTTGATTTCGGGTGTTCCGTCAAGGTGCGTAAGAAGAACAAGTATAGTGGCTATGCCGATAGGGAAAGAAATGGCGCTTGGGACCGTGACTGGGTAGACCACAAAGGCAAGACGTCGTCCCAGTCGATCAAAAAGGTGGCAAGCAGAAAAATGCCACCTATGACTTGACAATGCGCAGATATAATCCCAACACCACGCGATCCACGGTCTAGAAAAAGTTACTGCGCTAAAAATAGCGAGATTTACTGTTGGGTTCGCCAAACCTTGGAACTGTGTGCTCCGGCTATGCGGAACAACAAAGCAGCGATTATAGTTGCGAGTGAAACAAGATGTATTCCCTGAGACTTATGAGATCGTGGAGATTGGATAATAGTTGGGCTAGGAGATGCCCTCTGGAGCCGTTGGAGATGGACGTATGACCTGCGTGTGAAGCAACAAAATCAGCACAATTCGTACTTTGTCACGAAGAGGTCGACCTATCAACTCAACTTACCGCCCCCTTCTAGCCAGGCGTAGCGTATTGTGACAGGACCCGAGGTCGGATCGTCGCGGGTATCTGATCTTCCCGCGGCTGCGGTGCCTTAGGCGTCTGGTTGTCCTATAGTCTCTTCAATCTTGACTCGCAGTACTGAATTTTTTTTCGTTGCGTAGTAAGTTCCGCAGCAACAGCAAGACCCAAGAACGGAGACGAAGGCCGACCACACGAAGAAGGGCGCAAAAAGCCCGGTACGAGCAATGGAAACAGATATGGGGCGATCACGTAGCCTAATCCGAAGGCGGCGACGTCGAGAAAGCCTGGCGAGGAACGTTCACTGCGCTTCTCCGGGGAAGCGGGCATTAAAAGAGACCGAGAATCTCTAAGACCGTGTCGTTGGGAGTAGTCTCGATATAGATCCTTAACATTCCTGCCTGCAACCACAAAGATTAAGAGACTAGGGACCTCCCACTCCTAATGGAAATGGGACGGCTCAAAAGAACCACCGTTTAGGGGTCGAGGCCAAAGTTCGGACTAGGGAAGCGTTTCGTCTGTCCAGCCTTCTTCGGTCTTTTGGCGAAGTCTTCGTCGGTGACTGGCTGAAGTACGTAGTAAGTAGCTATATTACCAGCAGCAAAGGCAAGGCCGACGAGGAGAGGTGGAGGGCGCGATTGGGGTGGGTGGATGAAGTGAGTGACTCCAGCCGCAATCGTGCCAACGACGACCGCAAAGAAGCCTATCAAGGTACTGTTGCTGCGCTCAGAGGAAGAAGAGGATAACCCGTGTGGTAGAGAGTATTCGACGTGGATACCTGACATCCCTGGTTTGGCTTTTCTGGGCAGAAGTTGGATTAGCAAGGGATGGAGTGAGGAATCAGACTTCGCCCTTCCTCGCCTTATTTTCGAATCGGTACCGCGCAAAAGCTACGTCGAAATTGCAGTAGAGGACGTGGAGGAGGAAGATGGCGTAGGCGGTAGTAAGGTAATATCTCTTGATTTCGGCAGTTGGATTTAGGAGTCGTGGAGCGAGTTGTTGAACGGAGTGGTGTAGGCGCTCACGGGGCGAGACGCGGGGAGACATTCGGAGGACCGGTGAGGGGAGTGGAGAATGGTAGACGCCCAACGGGCATTTGGGCGTGAGCCTCATTCCAGGGATGGAATTCTCGCTAACAGGATATCTGCATGACCTGCTCCACTTGGGTATGTTACACGGCTTGCCTTGGAGACCTGCATTCGAACTGTGGACTTCCGACCAAAGCGCCGATGTACCGCAAGGACCCTCTGGAGGTCTCCACAGCGACCCGTCGACAAACAGGATCATACTGGTCTATAGATAATAATTAAGCTGTTGACATGCCCCTAGAGTGACGTCCAGGCGCACTTAGTACTAAGAACTTAAACCAGTAACCATTGTAAGAAAGCCTCGCATGGACAGTCTATAGACAACGCTGTAAAGAATCCTTGCCGTTATATGGATGCAAGGATATTAGCAGTCGCAACCCATGTGCTCCCCTTCTTCACATTCCAACTACAGATTCACACTAAGCCACCCACCGGCATCAACTCAAACTCGTCATGACATTTACATTCCGCTTCCCTTGCCTCTCCACGCATTGCATTAACTAATCACTTTAACTAAATGGTAGTACGCTATAAATAAAAAATCCTCGTCAGAAAACAAACCAACAAACAAAATCTACATCCGTCATCACCAAACGCCCAAGATCATCAAGGTGCTGTGTTGGAAATATCGCAACCAATCATCCACACTGAAGGCGCGTATCCAATCGAATATCGCTCGCAGCCTTCCCCCGAACAGAAGAGAAAAGTGACGGAAATCCGCTCACGGATACGATTTCCTGCCGTTCGTTATGTCGATAGAGACGTTCAATGCCGCATCCCACCCCAAGTGTGTACTGAATTATGAGTAGGTAGTAATATACGTGCGAAAAGGAAGAGATCAGTTTAAGTTACGATTTTCACCCAGTCGACACAAGACCAGGCGTGAAGCTTGGTTTGCGCTTGTGTCCTGTCTTGGGCGAGTCGGTGTTTGGAGTTCTGGGCAAAGGCAGGGGATCCGGCGAAGCGCCATTCTCTGCATAGTCCAGCAGTGCTTTTGCATCGTCGAGGCCCGATATGGCAAGGCCTTGCTTTTCATCCTCTTCGTGGATGATGCTCTCCTGGATGCTCTCCTTGGTGCTCTGCTTGCTGTCCATATCGAGCGAAGCGTTTTCCGTGTCATCGTCATCCATCAATGCTGGTGGCCGTTGGCGCATAGCGCGAGCCTTCTCAAGCGAGATTGTCTTTTGCTGGTAGGTCGTCGTGACGGAGAGACTATCGTCCCTATCGATAGTAGCCTTCATCAGGGCAGCCATCCACAAACGCCCGACTTGGATGCTGTCGACGGCGAAGTAGTGGACGATCGGTTTGGTGAACTGCACGCCTCTCTGCAAACCTGCGCGGGGGGGGACAAGCTTGAAGATAAACATGCCGGACATGTCTTCTTCGATGCCATTGCTGGCCACCGAAGCAGCCGTGGGGATGGTGGCGCCTTGCGGTGACGACGGGGAAGACGCGGCTCGAGTAATGGTGGCGTGGAAACCGGTGATGCGCTCATTGTTGGCAGGCAGCACCCGATGAGAAGAAATATCAATCAGTCCTTTTTCTTCCGTATCGTTCTCCGTGTAGAAGTAGGAAAGCCGTCGGCCGCGGAGCACAAACAAGCGCGTTTTCCATGTGGTCATTAGACTTGATGACTTCTTCTTCATCCATCCACTGTAGTCGCAGCCTTCCATGGCTTCTTGAGGAGAGATTTGTTGACGACCTCGAAGGTACGCGCTCGTACTGTGCTTTTTGGACCTCTTCTTGCCATCTTTGCTAATCGAACTTCCCGTCGATCGCTTGTTTAGTTCGGGGTTCTCGAGATCGAAACTCTTGGAATTTGACGTTCCCGAAGGCGTACTTGAGCCTGTTCGGGCAGGTGATTGCATAGGGGACTCTTTGATTGGAGAAGCGGTAATGTCTCCAGCACTGACGTTGGCTCTTTCGGTTCCTGTGACAGCATCGGATATAGCACGGAGGCCAATGCCTCTTGACTTCTTCGAGAAAAAAGAGTGAGACAGAGCTGGAGCTGCCGGAGAGGGTGACGCACGTCCTTGGGACGAGACCTCACTGCCAGGTATGCGAGGTGAATTTGCAATCGCATCGATACTCGGAGAGTCGTGATCGGGCAACTTAGTAACAGTAGGAGATACATCGTTCATGGGCTTCAATGGTCGCACGAACTCGAAGTTGCTTGAGCTGCGATGGCTCTTGATGCTGGACCCAAAGTAAGCCTTGGCAGCAGAAGATATAGAGCTGGCTCCGCCAGTTGCAGAGTCCGCACTACCAATCCTGCTATGCCTTCGGTTGTATGTAGCGCGCCGGCCCGCTTCTGTGCCGAAACTAGGGTTCCGCGAGTGGCTTGGGCTATCACGCTTGCGCAGAACATTACGACTTCTACGATTGTCAACCTCTCCGCCCGAAAAGTAGCCTCGATCTAAATCAGCCGCTGTCACCTGACTTATGCCGGATGCCCGACGGCCAAATCCATTCTCATCTGGACTAGTCGGGGCTCCATAATGAGAAGAAGAGGGTCTCCTAGATTCTATCGATGGGGATTGCGGAGAACCCATTTTCCAACCGCGGTCGAACGAAGGCGTCTTCTTGTGGGCTGTTGGTGCGACCTGTGGGAGCTTCATTACGCCTGCGGAGGTAGGTGTTGGCATGTTCATGGTCGAGTCGATGGAAGAGTGCCTCCGGTTGTGGTTTAGACTTCGTATCGAAGCAGCAGAAGGCCGCGTAGGTGTACCAGGTGCAGGCGATGACGGGGTGAAATGCGTTAAAGGCGAGGTCGCTTCCATGGAGGGCAGTGGAGAGTGGCCTGCAGTTGAATGCGCCCTAGGCATAGTCTGCTTCGCCTGGAAACTCTTCAAATGCTGTCCGTCTCTCAAACTGGGTATACGAGGCAAGACTGCATTCATAGACGTCGCCCGGGTTCGGGCAGGGTCCAACGCAGACTCCTCGGGGCCATCGAATGCAGCCACGGCTCTTGCGGCATCCTTTGCATTCTTAACTTCCTGCTGCAGAGCCTTGATCTTCACCCACGTCCGCAGCCGGGGTCCTACCGGTCCTAATTCGAACTCCTTCAGGAAGATGGTGGCCTGATCCATGCCTAAAAGTGCCTCTCCGTTGATCTCTTGCTCTTTGAAGATGTCGCAATGCTTCTTCTCCACGCCCACGTCTTCCAGATACTCAGCCACGCGTGTCGGAGACCACTTGATTACCTCCTGCTCCGTGTGCAAGTTGTTCTCCTCCTCTTCCGTTTCTTGTCCGTTGATATACGACAGTCTGTGGTGGCTGCTGTACTCGCTCCCAGAATCGTTCGAGGGCATTGGTCTTAACTCCTTGGCAGCAGCACTATGACGCGGTGTGCTCATGTCCGTGATGTGCTCATCGATGACGCTGAGTGTCTCATGCATCACCGGACTCGATATGGTTGTCCCATCCTCACGCGCCACGTCGCCGCTCAGTGTCTGACCGATACCCCGGGACAGCGAAGCAACAGATGTCCTGTTGGCGGCACCCGCTTGTGCTGCAGCAGTGGCGGGAGGAACCTGCAGAGAGGGCCCCATGGTTGGAGCCGATTCCGAAAGGGTCGGTGCGTTAGACGTGGTCAAGGGCAGTGGGGCAGACGTAGGCGCGGCGTCGACGTCGACGGGCTGCAATACATGCTGTGCGGATTGCGCCGACGGCTGTGAAGGGGCGCGCTGATGCAGCGCTGCAGTAATGGTCGGCTTCGGCGCAGGGCGCGTGTAGACTGGGTAATTCGATGTCAGCGATATGGTGTCGTCCACTGCATGCATTCTGGACAGGAACAAAGGAGTCTCCTCTCAGACGTACCTTCGGGGAAAAGGCCGCTGTCGCCCGTCTCTGTGTTCTTGCCCAGGAACCACCCGTCGCCGAAGTCGTCATCGCGCTCGATCAGCTCGATACGGTCGCCGCGTGTCAGGCTGAGCTCATCGGCACTGCGAGCCTGGAATTCATCTGCCGTCGCTGTCAGCGCTCCGTGCTGGCCGTGGTACGCGTGCACGAGGTGTCCAGGACCACTTACGCACAACGAGCAGCAGGTCGCCCGGGCGGACGCTGTCGGTCTGCGACCTGGCCGCCATGGTCCTTCTCGGGGGGCGGCGGGGTGTGGCGAGAGCGGGCGGGCAGGCAGGCAGGCAGGGGGCGCGAGGTTCACCGTGGGCGCTGGTGGATGTTGAACATTATGCAGCCCGCGGGAGGGTTGGCGCTGCGGCAGCTCTAGACGTGGCGGCCGTTGGAGCGTCACTTGGGCAGCTGTCGGCGTCGGAAGAGCAGACGACGGCGCGGGGCAGCAGCGCTACAGGGCGAGGGCGCCAGAGATGCTGCTCGCCTCTGTCGTCGACGCGGTGCGGCTGGCGTGTCCACGCAACCGTGGCGTCGGCGTCCTGGATACGAGGGGAAGGGGCGGCAGAAATAGAACAGCGTGCTATCGTCAATGACTAGGCGACGGCAATGCGCGCGCGCGCCGGTGGAGGCAGCGCAGACGGCCCGGGAGAGGACGTCTAATCGTGCCGGCCGTGTTCCGTGCCGGCATTGCCTCTTCTCGGCGGCGTGCGAGGGCGATTCCAGCTGCTTCCTGCCGTTCTGCACGCACGGACCATCTGGATGTGGAAGCGACAACCCGCTTTCACCCACGCTCATCGCAGCTTCCCCGCCACCCCATCAAACGCCGGCGCGCGCCTTCCCTTCTTCCCCCGTGCCTTCCCACCTGCACCCGCCTGCCCTCGGGCTTCCCCCACAGGCACACATCGTATCGCAGCTTCCCAATGCTATAGGCGTCAAGCATGATCTCGCCGCAGCCGCCGCATCTCCGGGCATTGGTCGAGGGCGTTCCGTCGCGGCCATATCACTTCAAACATCGCCGACCGAAGCTTTTGCTTGCCGTCTGTCCGCGGACATGCCCGCCCATGGAGGAGGACGACGACGAGGTGCGCCACCGGTGGGACACGAGGATGTCGCCACACGCGTCACCCTAAACTATGCCCTGGGCAATCTGGGCGGGAGACAGAAAAGCTGGATGACTGCAGGACAGCCCCTCTCCATGTCCGCCTTGAATCGACCATCGGATGCTCCTGGGAAGCGAGGCAGACCTCCAAAACGCCCCGAGGAACAAGCACAAGCACGGCAGCTACCAGCGAGTGGGCAGCCACTGTCCAACTCGACATCTCCCCAGCTAGCAAACGTCTTGTCACACACGCCACATAGCCAGCCTTTGCCCTCACCTTCGACTGTCCTGCCATCCCCATCGCCGAGCGAAGACGCCAGCCTAGACTATTATACGCTCCCTGTGACGACGGTTGCGCACGGTGATGGACTGCGGAACGTGAGCAATGGGACCCTGGTGAACAGCGCTTATGGGACTGGCGTGCCTGGACGAGCTTCGCCGGAAGACGCCTTCATGGATGGCGCGTGGCAAGCTGCAGGAGCACCCAAGAGGCCATTGATCGCTGGGACGAGCCCAACATTGGCAAGCAAACGGACTCGGCCCTCGATTGACGTCCAGGAACGACCAATACCATCCCCCTTGCCATTACAAAACGGCAGTTCTGATCAACATGATTTGGAGTGGCGTGTTTCCGGAGGTCAGATCCAAAGCGCGAATCCAACCGTCAACCAACCCTTTGGCTCAACCCCCAGACAGCAGGCTCATACCCGGGTGACTTCTCAGCAACAGTCCACACCACAGCGTACAACTAGCCAGCCCCATATGCAATTGCAGAATGACCACAGTTCGCCCCTGATTCGGAGTGCATTCGGCCCTTCACGTCAGTCACCTTCCCGGAACCAGGATGCGGCTGCGAACAAACTGAACGCGCAAATGTGGCCTCCGGCACTCATGGATGTCCGACAGCAATGCCTGCAACAGA
Organism: Pleoardoris graminearum; assembly: GCA_030770415.1. Classification (NCBI taxonomy): domain Eukaryota; kingdom Fungi; phylum Ascomycota; class Dothideomycetes; order Pleosporales; family Didymosphaeriaceae; genus Pleoardoris; species Pleoardoris graminearum. Next base: position 74,138 of record JASEKS010000080.1, on the reverse strand, counting down.
TTGCCCTGTTCACTACGTCGAGCCAGATCCCTCAGAATGCGTCGGATTCCAAACGTCTCAAAGCTCTGGAGATGGCAGCGGCAGATCAAGATTGGGACTATCTAATGACACATCTCTTCTATTGCCTATTGACACTAAACAAGGCAGCTTTACCGGAATATGTGAGCAACAACCCGCATGCTCAAACCACGGAGAATTTCCTCAGCGAGGTTTTGGACGTGAACCAGACTCTTATGCCTGCTGTGAAACGTTTCTTCATCGGATTCCCGATGCCGCTACAGCAACTGCTCCAACGTGACGCCGAACAATTCAAGGCGGACGTGGGCCATTTCACCAATCTCATGAATCGGTCTGCCACGTACTTCAATTTGAAGAAGGAATGCGACGAGCGCAATTTCCCACCCTTAATGCACGAGATGGTATACGACCTGGGCATCAGATCGAAACAACTCCAACGCATTGTTTTCACCGCTACTATCAGACGATTGTGGGCAAGATGGGGACTCGATCGAGGAATCAACGATCTTGTGCAACGGTTTGAGAACGAAGCTGTGCAGATCCTCACAACGATGCAGAATAACTTCTACAATCGCATACAGCATGGCGAACAGCAGGATCGCGATTTGCAGCGCGAACGAGAAATAGAATTCCAAAATTGGATCGCTCCATTCGTACGGCTGCGTGAGTTCTATGAGGCTGAAACACGTCAGGCTCTACAAAACATGCAGGCAACTCATCAGGTACCGGTTCTCTCCGGTCGGCATACTCCGACAAGAGTATCACATCCTCAGCGCTCAATGCATACGTCATTGGATCACGTGTTAGCAGAACGCAACACCCAACCCTCATTAGCGCAACAACTTGTCTACCCTGATCCAAGGAACCTACCAGCATACAACAATCAAGCTCCATTGGCCCAGCAACCTGTGTACCCCGATCCGTGGATGCCTCCCCATTCGGCCCAAGCTGCCATTCAACGTGGACGAGGCAGGCCCAGAGGGCGGCCGCGCTTAGCGACAGATGAGCCTAGCCTTCAGCCCCAGCCTCGAGCCCAACATCATCAGCAACCTCAATTCCAAGTCCAGCGTCACCCGCAACCTCAGTTTCAAACGCAGCTTCAGTCTCAAGCACAACCTTTACCGCGAGCCAGGTCGGTATTCCCTCCTGTCGGTCATTGTCCGCCTCAACAGCATGTGCCAAATCCTGCCCGATTTGGACTTCATCAGGCCCACCTCAGGAGTGCAGATTTGCAAACAGAAACACGAGACCGTCTGTACCTCTATGTGCAGTCTTTCTTGACGGAACCTCGACGCCTTACGGATGCAGGTCATAAGGTTGAAAGATGGTGCTTCACCCTGACACCTGGCCTGGTTGAAAGGATACCGAAAGACGTTGCAAATGGAGTTGGAAGCCCGCCACTCCGGATCGTTAATGAGACGAGCTTCATGCTTCGCCTTCGATGCGTGCAATGGAATGCTGCCGAGCCTCTCAACGAACACACTTGGGCAACTAGCGACACGTCGTGGATCCCTTATTCTTATTTCACGCTTAACGGCAAAACCTTGGAGCAGAGAAAGAAGTTGCACTATGGGAAAGATCTTCCGATTGATCTTACCTCATTCATCAAAGAGGGTGAGAACGCTCTTGATATTGCCATCATCCGAGATCCTGAGGATGACCGGTATCGCCACTATCTTGTCGCTGTCGAAGTTCTCAGAGTTACGACCCATGACGAATTGATGAATTACATCCTGGAGAACAACCATGTGTCCGCCGCGGCGACCAAGCAGCGCATCAAAGAAAAGCTCACATCCACAACCGGCGACGACGAGGAGATTGCATTCGTGAACAGCACTCTCACCATCAAACTTTCCGATCCCTTCGTCGGCTCGAAGATGTGCGATATCCCCGCCCGTAGCAGGGCTTGCGACCACTTTAACTGTTTTGATCTTGTCACGTTTCTCGAGACGCGCAAGATGAACGGCGACTCTACGGTCCCGGACACCTGGAAATGTCCCATCTGCAACGGCGATGCGCGACCACAACACCTCATCGTCGATGGGTTTTTCGAGGAGGTACGCGAGGAGCTGGAGAAGCAGAGGTTGTCCAACACACGGGCTATTGTTATGAGTGAAGACGGGTCTTGGAAACCTAAGGCAGAGGTCCTAGAGGGCGTGGCTGATGTCGATGATGACAATGCGCCTGCTAACGCGAGCGCGAAGCAGAAGACTCCGGTGCCGCAGCGCGTGGAGATCATCGACTTGGGTGATAGCGACGATGAGTGAGATGGCTCTTACTGTGTTCTCAACAGTCTTTTCTTTCTTCCAAAAAAAGGTATGACGGATTCGCACGTTCGACTTTTTGGCTTCGGCTTTTGGCATGCATGATGTGGCTCGAGCGTTACAAGTCTGGCGTTTGCATTCGCGGTGGAGATAACCCGTTTGCAGGAGGATCCATGGGCATGAATTGTTTATATATATATACCCCTTTTCGATTTTCTCGGCGTTATGAAGGCCCGGGTAGGCCCCGATCATGGGCACGTTGTAGGATGCGACATGAGAGTATTGTCCATCGAAGCCATTTAGTACTCAGCCGTGGAATGGATATCGTATGATGGTGGAGCACACGTACACTGCCTGACCGTTCATCCTTTGCATACTCATGTTAACCACCCTAGGATTGTGGCATAGCCAAGAGGCGTGCGATACTTTGCTTTCAGCCGACGGCTTCACGGTGACGTAATTAGGTAAAATTTCACTGTCGCCGTCAGTCGAACAAACGATAAACACTGCAGTATATGGAGACGATGCCACTGTAGAACCATAAGAGACGTTCATCAATTGTACTGTGACAGAGATACATTGAACTCGCCAGTGGGCGAGAAAGTTCACACCTAAACACCTGTATCCGTAACGTCAGCCACCGATGAGGCTGGTGCGTAACCTTAACGCCAGGGGTCGCCGCCCCACACCCATTACCTTTGGCCACAATGGGCAAAAGCTTGTATACTACGTGTTGTATAACAGCCGAAGATCAGAGCGTGTCGGTTGAGGAGGGTGAGAGTAGTGCTGCAAGAAAGCCATGCCATGCTTTTCCGAGTCGATGCCAACACAGAGGGCACGTATAATGAGCGATCCGGGCCGTGAGACCCATTTTTTTGTGCCAGAACGCCGTACAAATGCTCTCAGGGCAGGACAAATACCGCCGTTGCGTGTCTGCGCATTTCGAAATCGTAAAGACAAGTAGAATGTGCAGAGAAATGGTAACGCGGTCGACCAGGTATCACTTGGGTTGCTGGAGCTTGAGGTCCATGACGTACTGCATGAGTGAGCAGTCTTCGCACTTGACGAGTGCCTGCAGGGCCTTGATGCGCGTCTTGAGCAGCTGGTTCTCGTCGTGAAGTGTCTTCTTATCCTTCTCCATGGACTTGATGTAGGCGGTTGCCGAGGCGAGGATGACGGCTTTGCTGGGCTTGGATGGCGTGGGAAGGTCTTCGATGTCTGCACCATCACAACTGCGCTGGTTTTGCTGGAGTGAGGGCACGACACGACGGAGTGACTCTAGCTGCGTGTTGAGCGACTCGCGGTACTTCCGCTCGACTTGGTTGTGCGGCAGTCGGCGGCGTGGCTTGGCTTTGTCTTCTGCTGCGGGCGCTTGAGGTGAGTCTTCGGACTCACTCTTCACTTTGGTGCTCGGTTCGGTGCTGATGCTATCCCTGGAAGCGAACTGGCGTCCTACTGGCTCGTTGGCGGAGACGTCGCTCTCAGACCTTTTTTTGGAGTGAGATTTGATTTCGACAACACCGTCTTCGGGTATCGTTTCTTGAGCTTCTTTGAGAAGGTTGCTCATGGTAGAGGTGGGAAGAGTGTCGTCGTTAGCGAATAGGAATTGGGCACAGCCTCCTCCACAGTTTGATGGGTTCGGTGGTGGACCATCTTGGTCGTGATTGGGGCACAACGGCGATGTCCAGCACGCGGAAAGGATGTCGGCTTTGCCCTTGTGCTGGCGTTTGGAACTTGTGCTCGTTGGTGCTTTATCTTCGGTTGTTGTTCTGGTGGAGTTGGTAGAGCTATTGGGCCCGTTGGGAAACGTCAGGTCTTCGACAAAGCCTGATTCGAGGTTGTTGGGAAACAGCGACTCATACCGAGGATTGGGAAAGGTGTTGGCCCTTGTAGCTGGTGGCCTTTGCATAATCGGCATCTGAGCGACACGGTTGAATTGTGCGGGGTTCTCTGACGTCAAAGGACTGTTTCCTGTCAAGGCAGTGCCGACTGAGGGCTCTGGTGATGATTCCGATGTCGAGTCGCCACCAGTGGTCGAGTCGCCAAATGGCTGCAGGACTTCGAGGTCGCTTAGGAAGTAGTCGTTGGGCGCAAAGAGGGAGTCGTTGAAGTAAGAATCAGCCGATGTGCCGTTGAGGAGAGAGTCGAAGTTGGCGATGACTTCAGGTTCTGCAGAGCCTGAAGTGCGCGAAGAAGTTGATTTTGGCATCTCAGATGTAAAATCTGTTGGTGGTGTGGTGATGTCCAGCCATTGATCGTTTGGTATATTGAGCGCCTCATCAATGAGAAAGGCGTTCCAGTTGAGTGCCATGGTGACTGTTTGAGATTTGCCGAAAACTCTCACAGGTCTCACGCGAGGGTCAGGAGATACTCAGCGCACGATGGGGCAAGGTGCCAACCAGGGCGTGAGACTAAACTCTCGAAAGGAAGGCCTGGACAAAGCTGCGACAATTGTAGATAAGCTCGCTTGTCTCCTCGCTGACGCCGGACAGATTCAGAGACGCAGGGAGGGCGAGTTTTGATGGGCAAGTGTGGAGGGTAACAACGTGCAAGAAGGGGTCCCGCCGGGTTATGAGGGCGTGCGTATCTCGGCGGTCTCGCAGAGCACAGCTTCTGGCGGCAAACGTTGAATCGTTGATGAGCGTGCCACTCGTCAAGGTGGATGTCGGTCTAGGCTCTTCGCCGTGCTAGGTGGGCTACGTGAAGCACAATTGTCCCCGGAATGGAATCAGGCCACATTCCCGTGGCGTGACATTCTGGTGCCCTAACCCCACCATGCCGGTTCCGGTTTAGCCCGCGCTCTGGCTTCGCCTTCCGACACGGTGCCGGTCGATCCTGCGAGTCGACATGGAATAGCCAGCTTTGCGAACAAGCGTGCTCTCCAAACGCAGCAGCGGCTTGTTGCTGGACGTAGCAACGGCCGCTAGAGAGAAGCGCCCGGGACTGACGCGTGCCTGCATGATCCCGATTCTGAGGACCCCAGCGGACACTGCAGCTAAGGGATCACGTCCGTTTACATAGGGTAAGTAGACCGTGAAGACATGGGGCGACGCGGAGGGCAGCGGCGCGCTCCGACGCAATGCAGGTCGGACCGTTCACATTCATATGCATCTGACCCACACGGATCGTTTGAGAGATGGAAGTTCTTGTCTAATCGAGATTCACAAATCTGTTCCTGACAACCCCACTTGGACCTTCGAGAAGCCCGGAATTTCTCCTGCGCTGTTGCTGATCGCAACAAGGGTAGCGGCTCTATGCTTAGCGTTGCTTCGGGAAGCCCTTCCGCCCGAAGCTCCGTCCCCACCTAGGTCCCTCCTTGCCCTCTTCGAGCAGCAGCGGGAGTGTACTGATATAGACACTGAATTCGACTTGCACATGTTTTGGTTGCCCGCCACTCTGAGGGGTCCTGCAGCCCTCACAGACTCTCTCAATGTCCCGACGCATAAGGCTAGGGATACGCCAGCTCGAGACCCCACGCAGTCTCTATCATACAACATAAGCGACCACTGCTCGTTCGACTCTGTTGTTTCGCGTTTGGGGCTTGTGTGTGACCGTTCCAGGTATGATAGGACGGTGGCAGAGCGGGCAATGGTCATTCTGCCTACCGAACCAGTCGTCTAGGCAGCGTTGATGAAAGACGTGATCGCATATAAGACCGCGAATCTCTGAAGCGTTGTCGAACTGATCCAGGCATATGACACTGTCATATTTAACCATGTTAGCGTCCGCTACGATCCCAAAGTAAGGAAACGCACCACAGGGCTTTGTTGTATTGTCCTTCTGGGTGTTTCTTCCGGGCTTTTTTCGCCCAGTCCAGGAACAACTCGGACTTCACTGCTTTGTTGATCTTCTCTAATCGCTCTGACCGACGTTGTTCGTTAGACTTTTCCTTCCTTTTGCATGCGGGTATGAACCATGTACTGAGAACGTCAGCCATCGTCATGTGCGCCATGCTAAGCATTATCTTACACTATCAAAATCAACACTAACACCACAGCGAAAGTGAAAGGCACAGCCGCTGCAACGTCAATCGTGGCTCCTTTACTTCCGCTCGCATCCATGTCAATTTAATCGGCGTCGCAAGGGAGTTCTCTTGTGGAAAATGGTATCGGCCGCAGTGCTAATGTCGATGATAGGCGCACGTAGGCGCTCAGTGTCCCGATCAGAGCTGATCGCTACAACTTCAAAAGTGCGTTTGTGTACTCTTCCGTGGCGAGGTGGTCAACGAGGACCGCTTGTCGCCCTCCAGTGCTGCACCTTAATATTGGCGCGAGCATACGAGAAGATCTCGTGTTTGTAGGATCTATTCAGGCTAAGAAGAGCATATTAATGGTGGGAACGGCATCACCCGGACCTCTCGCTAGCTATGAAGAATCTTGGAGGCCGTAGTAGGGCCTTGGTATCTCGTGACGCAGGGTAACAAAGTCTGTGATTCGCCGTCCTCCTCGCCGGGCTGGAGCTCGTGGAACTCTGCGCAACGGCTAGCGTATTCGATCTCCCATTACTCATTCAGCGAAGAGGAACTTGAACAAGAAGCACAAATACCTTACCAATGCGACCTTGAGCGCTCTTCGATGCGGAGCTGTTGTGTCGCTTTGTTAATATTACGTACAACTATATATAAAGTTAATAATTTAATTAATTGCTGTAGCCTTTACTTTAGTTTTATTAGGTTCTAGAGCTAATTATTATTTATTAACTTAAACTTTTTAAGAGTATTCTTATCTATTGTATTAAGGTTATTTTTTTTTTTTTACTATTACTTTAAGTACTATTTTCTACTTTTTTATATAGCGCTTATATAGAGGATTTTATATATATATATTTTTTTATAAGTATATATTAGATTTAGAAATTCTTTTTTTACTAGTATTATTTTTTAGAATTTTAAAATATAGTTTTAGTAACTTAAGTAAGGTAATAGTATTTTTTTTAATAAAGACTTTAGTATAATTACTAATAACTTTTTAGTTTTTTTTAATAAGTACTTAAAACTTTTTACTACTTTTAACTAAACTATAATATTTTATAAATAGGTCTAGACTAGACTATATTTTTATATAATAAAAGGTAATAGTATAAAAATTATTAATTATAAAAAATATATTTTTAGCAATTTTTAGTAGGTATAGTAGATATAAAAATAGTAAAAATAATAATAAATAAAAATATATTTAGATAATCTTTAACTATAGTATTATAGTTAGTATTTACCTTTACTACTACCTAATATTATTTTTTTACCTTTAGTATCTTTACTTTATATATATATTTATATATTAATTAAATAAAAAAAATTTAGCTATAGTGGCTGTGGTGGCTGTGTAGGCGACTAAAAGGGGTTTTAAAAAAGAAAGAGTATATATATACCTTTAGACTTAATGTGTTAATAAAATCTTTACTTTATTACGTATTTATTTAGTATACTCTTTAATTATTATATAATTATTATTTTATAATATATACTAGTTATTATATAATCTGTTTAGGTCGGTAATAATAATAAAAGAGATCCTCTCCTCCCTGCGACCTTGAGGAAGCAAGACTGTCCGAATAGATGCCCACTAGAATGCAGCACTAAAATGCATACATTGCCTCGGCGCGAAGGCGGCAGTAGCCAATTGTGCCAGAAGCTATTGGGCCAGTGGTTGCAAGCACTTCGTCTCACGCCACGCTACAACGAGCAACAACAGGTATCACGCACTGCAAGGTGTAATTCGATTATTGGACTAATGCTCCCGAGCCTGGTACAAATATGACGGCATTCGTCTTGATTTGGAGGAGCTAATTGCTATTTCCAAAGATCAACTTCACCGACCGGACTCTGTGTTGCAGCCATTACTGCACGTCAGCATCCATGGGTAGAAAAGCGAATCACTGCCCAAGTAAGAAGGGACGCGGGATCGCCGTAAGAATCGTGACAAGCGCGAAACTCCCCATTGTCAACAGCCGGGCGTGCCGTTGAACTGCGCGAACTGAATGGGAAAAGCACATCACAAGCCACAGCGGCTAAGCACTAGCTCGTAGGCAGCCAGGAATAGGACAGGCGCTGCTCCCCCCGCGCGACTGGCTTCGTCCATCCTTTTCTCAGCAGCCTCGCTAATAAATCGCCTTGCCAGTCGCATTCCGTTTCTTCTTCTTGCGTACATTGTCGCAGTTTCCTTTGTTTGCGTGTCTTTCGCTGCCTAGTATCGTTTTCGTCATCTGCGCCTTCCCGCGACACCCCCTATCGCACAGGGCAAACTCGCGAGCAATGCGCCGCACCAAGGAAGTGGAGCCGTTCCGTTTTCTCGATCTGCCAAAGGAAATACGCTTAACTATCTATGAGCACCTACCGAGATCGATCAAGCATCACCAAGCACGTCATCCCGATGAGCCATCGCACCGCCTGACTGTCATCGTGAGGTCCGTCCCTGTGGCTATCCTATCGACCTGCAAGCTAGTCTACAATGAAGCGCGGCCCATAATCCAGGCAACTGCCAATGCTTTCATTCGGGATGGGCCACCTAGGATTATTGACGGTATCAGCGGTCGAGGCGAAGGCCGCATGCTTGATGCTCTGATCCGAGCCATCATGAAACAGATGGACATTCTCCTTGATCACGCCTTAGGCCACGGCCCATGCCTGACTCTTCCGCAACTCTTCGATGGCCATCTTCGCAACGCGCTGCTAAGCAAGCGCAACAGTCGGTTTCTGGTGAAGTTCGTGCATCAAGCTGGCCACTATCTAAGGTACTCCGCCACACGGGACGACCAAACTGGATTGCGGGCTATCGAACTTGTCAAGTATACCTCGACAGTCTCGGGATTCGGACAACACTGGGCACTCGGAGCTGATTTGCATGCTTTGAACAGTCGCCTGAACGACAAGGGAGTAGCCCTGGTATGCGCAGGTGTTGTTGCAGAGTCAACAGCTCGTACTGGTGATCTTCTCGTCCCTCAGCATGTCAACTTCCAAGCCTATGGCCTCGATTGTTATATCCCTGCGTCTCGTCAGATGGGAGAAAACGACTGGGTGGAGGGCTGGCTTGAATGAACGACTGTTGGAACGGTTTGATGGAGGCAGGACTTGTCCCAATATCAAACTCTCTCGCGCCCTTCTTCCCTTCGGGAGGACCTTCGCGCACGACACTCTGGTTTTCCATCCAAACACGACGAATATGTCGCGCGGTGACACTCAGCTGATTCGGTGCGTTAACTCAGCTTGCCCCGATGGTAAATTATTGGTTGCTACCTGCACCAATCAGTCTGAGACATGGATCTCCCAGAACATAAGCGCAAGAGTATGAGCATGGCTACCTCGTGCCATTTTAAATTGAGCGTGGAATAGAATCTGTCCCTACGTATCGGCCTGCGAGCCCCACAAGTTACCGATGTATGAGCCCTTCAATTCCATTGCTTGGAACGTGCAGCGTCGCGTCGACTTCGTAATCATCTTCTATTGTTCTCTGTAAGATGCCGGTGTCATAGATGGTGGAGGAAGTCTCTTGATTCCATAAACCGGCTGCATGATTATCGGCTTCAAATCAATAACATTGCACTCTTTTTGTACTTCGCTTCTCTTCAAACGATAGAACTTGTAGTAACTTCTGCGCATTGTGTGAGGTCAGTCATGGAGACTTGTCACTTCATCCTACATTTCACAAGCAATGCATGGATACTGCCATTTAACGGGTCGGTGCACCTTCTGCACTCCTTGAACTCTCTGTCGCCTTTTTGAATGCTCTCGTCATCTATCTCGACACATGCATGCATCGCTACGCTGCGGGATGTGAATCATAGGCATGAAGAAACCCACGTGTAATGAGGTGGAAGTAACACCAGGGTGTTGCATCAAGAGAAAGGCTAGCATTTGCATGCTTGAGTAACTGACACTGGTTGTTTGGAAAGCATCACCATACAAAGACGTACTTAAAACACCACGCAACCGCGTACCTAGGTACTAGCTGGATCACAGAGCATAAACAGCTCGTATGACACCATGTCTATCCGGCATCGTCTAAGCTCATGCTGATTCCATTGCCCATGCAGCTGCGAAGTACCCCAGCATACGTTCTACCCTTAAGCCCAGAATGCATATGAGTACCCAGCACATTCCCTCACGCCGTTTGTCGTTCCTTCCTCGACCATTTGCCCCACTGCCACGTGAAGAACGCTTGGCGGCTCAAAGATAACCACGAGCGCCGCCGCTCTCACCTTCTCTCCTCATCAGCACTGCTAACTAGTTTGCAGGTGCACAAGAAGCTTATCATGTCGAAGTCCAAGCGCAAGGACAACCATGGCAGGCTGCCACTGCTGCCGCCACCACCGGCATCGCAGCCAACCCATCCACTCGCTGGACCGCCGCCGGGCACACCTTTGAGTCGATCTACACCGGCGTCACCAGCCGCACGACTGCCATTTACAACCGGCAATGCGCTGGGCCATATCGAATGGTATGTTTCTTCAAATGTAGCAACTTCACTAACGCGATCCAGGCTCGAGGACCTGCTCGCAGAGAACTTGGAAGAGTATCATGAAACCGTGACGAAATACCAAGCTGCCGAGGATGAAGAAGGACGTTACGAGCTCGGAGAATATGTGATAGAACTTTCCAAGGAACAGTGCGGCATCAGGCGAAAAATCTAAAGCGCCATTATCGACTGTTCGAAGGCAGAATGCCGCGAATTCTCAAAAGCTTTCCACAGAACGTTTCCAACCGAAATCTGTGAAACGGTCTACGCATTTGCTTGGGAGAGCGACGATACACCAGCGCTTCTCAGGCCGTGGGCCCGGGAGTGCCGCCATCGAAGTGGAAATTGTCGCTGCTTTGTGTGGGAAGACTGGTGCCCATGGGCTCTACGCGCATATGTGGGCGAAGACGTTACGAATGAAACAGTCAGGACATAGTACCTTTCAATGTACTACTTCTCGACGACAAGAGCAGGAAATCAAACAACTTCTTCCACTTCCTGCTTCAAGACCATTTCCACCACGGACTGAAGCCGATCGATCACATTCGCTCCCTTGAGCTCGACGCCACGGATATCGATAACAACCCCGATACAAAGAGGTATTCGTGGGCATTCGGACTAGGCCTCTTGTGCCAACACAAGAACCTCAAAGCATTCCATCTGAGCATCTCGTTCCATGGTGCGATTTGGAGCGGAAATGGCGCCTTGCACCCGATTATCAAGGGGTTGGGTCGAGTGAAGGAGAGGTCGGAACATCGGGATAGCGGTGTAATTATCTTGGGCACGTCAGCGTTGGGAGAGTGGGAAGAATGGGAAGGCTTAGATGAGTACCTAGGTAGAGACAATGGATGGGACAGGAATTGAGATAGCCCATAGCAGCCTAAGTCAATGCTAGCACGGCTACATCTATATGTTTGTTTTCCGAGTCTTCTTCTTCTTTTTTCCTTTTTCTTTTTGGTTTAATGCAAAGCGGGTTTTTATATTAAGCTACCTTAGCCATATAATAACAAGTACATTAGGTAAGCAAAATGAAGGAGTAGCTCAAAACGGGCTACATCTTTGAGACACTGAATTGCCGGCTCACGCCACCTTAGAACCTTCTATACATCGATCAACCGAACTTTGACGACGTTTCTTCGAAGCACTGTCCGTCGTAGGTAGTGTTGCCTCGGCATAGCATGTCACCGCCTTCCAAGCTTTGCACTTCCGCTATTTTGCTGCCGGCAGAAAGCCTAGCGGCTTAGCAAACGAAATGTCACTGCCTTCATTTGATTGGTCGACGCTCCTATAATAATTCTCGACATAACTTCAATGTTGGTACGCCATGGTGCAGAGATTGCAAAGCATCTTTCAGTGAATCTTAACTACTCACAATGAACACAATCGAGCGCTCCGCGCTGCGATTCCATCCCGCCACTGTCGACCCTCTCTCCTCTCAACGCGATGTTGAAAAAGGAAGGATCTCTTTTATTATCGTTACCGACCTGAATAGATTATATAACAACTAGCATAAAGGCATACATATACTCCTCCTTTTTTGAAAACCCTTTTAGTCGCCCTAAGCTACTACGGCCACACTATTTGTTCGATTAGTATATAAATATATAATAACTAGTATAAATTATAAAATAATAATTATATAATAACTAAAGGGTATATATATTATATTTGTATATTAATCGAACAAATGGTGTGGCTATAGTGGCTCGGGGCGACTAAAAGGGGTTTTAAAAAAGGAGGAGTATGTGTATGCCTTTATACTAAAGGGTATACTAAATAAATACGTAATAGAGTAAAAATACTAAAAGTAAAAAAAATAATATTAGATAATAGTAAATATAAATGTTAACTATAATACTGTAACTATAAAAAGTTATATAAATATATTTTTATTTATTATTATTTTTACTATTACTATCCGGTCTCGATAGAGACCTAAAAGTTTTAAAGTTATAATAAATTAATTAATATAGAATATTTTATTTTATTTAGTTATATATTAATCTATTTATTTATATTCTTTTATACTAACTATGTATTATTTTTCTTTTAAAAACTCTTTTTTACTTACTTTTAAATAATCTTTATAGTATTAAGCTACGGCGCTTCTTTATATATTAGTAATTTTTACTTTATATTATTTTAAATTAAAGTTATATACACCCTTTATGCTATAGACTATAGTCTTTAATATATTTAATATAAAGGTATACATATACTTCTCCTTTTTTAAAACCCCTTTTAGTTGCCCCGAGCTACTACAGCCGCACTATTTATTTAATTAATATATAAATATAATATATTTAGTTACTTATTAAAAAACTATACTATTTCTTTACTCTAGCGCTTTATAGTTATTAGTATTAATATTATTATTATTAGTTTTATAGTTACTAGCGACTTCTTTTTATAATTTACTTTTATTAATTAACTACTTTATATTATAGTATAGTTATAGTAATTTTAGTATTATTTATTTATTTAGCAGCGCCTATAAACGGCGGATCTTTAACTTACTTTTTACTTATCTAAATAGCTTTTTCTTAATTAAATTTAGTAACTTTATACTTATAAATATAAAATCGTTTTATATAAATATTAACTTTTATAATATTTATATACTAATCAAACAAATAGTGTGGCTGTGGTGGCTCGGGGCGACTAAAAGGGGTTTTAAAAAAGGAGGAGTATATGCATGCCTTTATACTCAATGTGTTGAAAAAAATTGCCTGTTTTAACTTTTATAAATTATTTATAAAAATAGGTAGTAGCGTATTAGTTATATTAAATATATTTATTACTTTATATTTTTTATTTATTTAGTTTAATTTAAAAGCTTAAAGTATTTAACGTACTCTATAGTATAGACTAAAGTAAGTCTAGTATATATATTTTACTAAAATTTTATTTATTAACGTACTAAGAGTATATACTTTAGTTATAAAATAGTAGTATACTATTATTAATAAATAGTACTTTAGACACTATAACGTATACTATAGTTATAATATATTAATATTTTTTTTATAAATGTCTACTTAGTATTAATTTATAATAGTAATTATACTAGTATAAGTTATTATATAGAGTAATAAACTATACTAAGCTATAATGCTATTAAGTACTATTAAATAATTATTAAATACCTATTTTAGTAAATAATATTTTTCTTAATTAAACTTAGCGCAGTATCTTTAAGAGTTAGTTATTAAATTATATAATATATATAGTACTTTTTTTTTAATTAGGTAGGTACTAATAGTAATTATATTATATATATAAAAAAACTATTACTATATCTACTATACCTACTAAACATTACTAATTTTATTTATTATAATTAATAATTTTTATACTATTACTTTTTACTATATAAAAATATAATATAGTTTAAACCTATATATAAAATATTATAGTTTAGTTAAAAGTAGTAAAAGGCTTTAAAAATTTATTAAAAATAGTTAAAAATTATAAATAATTATACTAAAGTTTTTATTATTAAAAAAATATTACTATTTTACTTAAACTATTAAAGTTATATTTAAAGATTCTAAAAAACTATATTAGGTAGAAAAAAATTCTTTAATTTAATATATACTTATATAATTAAAAAATATATAAAATTCTTTATATAAGCGCTATATAAAGAAGTAGAAAATAATACTTAAAGTAAAAAAAAAAAAATTAACCTAACTTTAATACTATAAATAAAAATTCTCTTAATAAAATTAAATTAACTAATAATAGTTAGTTTTAAAATTTAATAAAACTAAAATAGAGATAGTAATTAATTAAGTTAACTTTATATATAGTTATACGTAATATTAATAAAGTAATATAATAGCTCTATATTAAAAAGTAATTAAAAAAGAAACTATCGCCGCCACTTCTATCTCCAACAACTATCCTGTTAGTAAGTTTACGTAGACCTTAGTACTTTCTATATAATATTATCTATATTCTAATTAGGTAATACACTAATACTTACTACGTAAATAATAAGAAGATTCTTCCCCTATTAAAGGGATTATTCTTTTTTAAATTAATTTTTTTTTAATAATTATATAGTATACTGTACGCTAAAAAACGCTATTATATATTTTAGTAAAATAATTTATTTATTTTCTATTTACTAATCCTAATACGCCTTCTTCTTATCTATTAACTTAATAAAGTCTTATATAGACTTTTTATAAAATTCCTTATATATAAACTATTTTTTTAAAAATACTATTTAATTACTATTATAAGTTAGTTAGATATAAAAATTTTTAATTAAGTATATTATTTATTTAGACTAAGTAAATACTACTTACTATATTAAAAGTATATTAGACTAAATAGCTTTAGTACTTATAAATACTAATTTTTTTTTATAAAAATAAATTAGGTATAAATTAATTTATTTAAACTATAATAATATTTATTATATATATTTATAGTATTATTATTATATTTTAAATAAGTTCTAAATTAGATTTAGTACTAGTAGTAAAAAATTTTTTTTTAAGTAACTTTATAAGTATTAATATAATAATTAGAGTTATTATATATTTATATTTATATTTATATACTAATCGAATAAATAGTGTGGCTGTGGTAGCTTAGGGTAACTAAAAGGGGTTTTAAAAAGGAGGAGTATATATATACCTTTATTAGAGTTATTATAACTAATAAAATAATTAAGATTACGTTAAGGATATAAAAGATAGAAGGTTAATAGATATAGTTATAATAAAAATTTATTTTTTACGTACTATCTTCTATATATACTATATTTTTTTTTTTAGGGTAATAGCCTTAATACTAACTTTATTAAATTAGATTACCTCTATAGTGCTGCTACCTAGTGCGCGCGCGTATTAAAGCCTATAGGGAGATCCTTTCTTAATCAGTTCCTCGTGCTATAGATCCTCCTTGGCATGGCCATCGGCATCGTGCTCGGCAACACAGTTAACTCGGTCAGGTCGGCACTACAGAAAGGCGAGTTAGTAGGTGTTAGGATACCTATAGATACGTTCCCGTTCCCACGTGCCTCGCCCGTATTCCATTGTGCCTATGGAGGCCCTCTTTCTTAGTAGAGCCTCTATAGAGAGTTGGTAAGAAGATCGTACAGCTTTGCCTACTGTAGCGAGCGGGCGATTACGCAACTCTAAGTGTACTAGCTATACTATAGATAGACGTCGTCTATACCGTATAATCTCTTATAAAATAAATATACTAGGCTCTAATAAATAGGTTAGTCCTCTAATAAGGATAGGCAGAGCTTTATTAAGGTAAGGCTAAAAAATTAATAATTATATACTAAAATTAATATTAGCGTTAGTAACTAAGCGCTTAATAATAAAATATTTATAAATAGTAAAATATTTATAAATACTATAAAAGTTATATAGTAAATAATTTCCGGCTCTAAAAATATTATATTTTTATAAATAGTAAAAATATACTATACTATAAACTAGTTATTCTACTTAGGCTTACGTCTAGTAGCTTACGCTTTTATATATTTTTTTTTCTTATTTACTATATAGCGGGCCTTTTTAGTTATAAGACTAATAGTATTAAAAGTAAGGCGTTTCCTTTTTTTTTTAATAGTATTATTATAAAAACTAATATTTTAATCTCTATAAGCCTCTAACTAAAAGGACTTTTTAGTAATAGTAAGAATAAGAAAAGTACTAATTAAAATTTAAAAAATTTAAAACTACTTCTACTTAGCTCTATATATCTATATACTAGAGAGATAATCTTATAAAGGGGGAGATAAAAAAATAAATAAAGGGGCTACTAGAGTCGGAAAATCTAATAGTAGTAATAGTAGTAACTACTTATTTAAAATTATTACTATAAGTACTCTAGTATATATATATATATAACTTATAATAGGTTTTACTTTTTTAGGGCTAGAAATTTTAGCCTTAAGGGTATTAGTAGTAACTACTACTACTATTTTTATTACTACTTTTACTACTACTACTACTATTATTACTATTATTATTATTACTATTACGGTTACTGCTGCTGCTGTTATAAGTAGTAGTAAGATTAATAAAAGAAAAAGTATTATTTTCTTTTTTTAAATAGCAGCGTTGCAGTAAGAACTAAAAATATTAAAAATTATTTTAAAAATACTATATAATAAATAGATATATAATTATTTTACGTAGAGTTATACTAAATTTTTTTAAATATTTTAGTAGTACTAAAGAGAAAAAGTTTATAAGTTTAAAATGAAGGTATATATATACTCCTCCTTTTTTGAAACCCCTTTTAGTCGCCCCGAGCCACCACAGCCACACTATTTGTTCGATTAATATACAAATATATAAGTTTAGCTATAAAATTAATATATAAAAATACTATTATAAGATTAATAACTATTATTACTATAGTAACTATAAAATAGAAAAAAGTATTTACTACTTTAAAATATACAGCCCTAGGCTCTTTTTATAGCTTAAATTACTAGCCCTAATAGTAGTAGTAGTAATATACTATATACTTTTAGTTACTTAAGCTTAAGCTTTTATATTTTTAGTTTTAGCTACTTAAGTTTAAGCTTCTATATTTCTAGTCTTAGCTACTTAAATTTAAGCTTTTATATTTCCGGCCCTAAAAAGACTAAAAAGGCCTAGAACGGTATATTAAACTAGGGTAACTAAGACTAAAAATATAAAAGCTTAAGCTTAAATAGCTGGGGCTAGAAATATAGAAGCTTAAGTTTAAATAGCTAAAACTAAAAATACTGCCTTATTAAGCTACCTTATTAATAAAAATATATTTTACTTACTTTTCTTCTTATATACTACTAATAGGTATCTTAGCTTCTTTTTTTTTATATTCTTACTTTAATAGGCGAGGGTTATACCTTTTTTATTTATTAAATAAGGCTTACGGAAGGTCTTTAATTTTAAATAAATAATTATTTAAGCTATTAATATTTAGCGAAATCTTATACTTTTAGAAACTCTTAATAATAAGTTATTTATTAAGTTTTTACTATACTATTACTACGGTATTTATTATTAATACTTATTTTTATAATAGTATTTATCTCTTATTTAACCCTTAAGTAAACCTATAGTTTTCTAAACTTTAAGTTATCTATTTAGTCTTTTTTTTTAGTAGTATCTTAAAGGCTTTATTAATAATAATATTAAGTAGCTAAAAAATAACGTATATTTAAATAAAATTATTATTAGCACTATAAAATTAGTTTTTAGCACCTTTAGTACCTTTAAAATATAATAAAAAGTTATTTAATTAAAAACTATAAGGTAATTTTTAGCCCTAATTATATAAATAAAAGAATACTTTTTATTTAACTAATTAATAAACAGCTTTTTATTATTATGTATTTTTAAATTAAACTCTATAGTTATATTAGAGTAATAAAGATATTTTTTTTATTTTTAATTATTACTTTATTACTATCTGTGCTATAAAATATAAGCTTTAGTTATAAACGTTTAATACTATTAGTAAAAATATATAAAATAAAAATAGCTTATTATTTACTCTATTTACTATAAAGGGATTTTTTAGTAATAGTATAGCTATTTCTAAAATTATAAGTATACCTGTTTAAATATTTAAATAGAATAAATATTTTATTAAAATTAAAAATACTAAAAAGACTATAGCAAGAGTATGTAATATTATAAAAATTCTTTTTTATAAAGCGTAAAAAGAAGTTAACTATACTAAAGTAGTTAATTAGCAGCTTTTAAGCTTATTTTATTAAATAATAATAAGATATATCCTATTTTTATTAAAACGCCGAGAACTAATTATAGAAAAGAATAAATTTTAAATTAGTTTTATATATCTTCTAAAATAAAGTCTTTAATTATTAGTAAAATTAACTACGTAAAATAAAATTTCTAGCCCTATACTTTACTATAAAATTAGTATACAACTTAGTCTTTAAGACTAGCTAAAATATATAAAATTAATTAGTAATTACGCGTTTATTATCTATCTTTAACTAAAGAATCTCTATTTAAAAAATTTACTATTTATAGACTACTATTTTAGGAAAATAAAAAACCCTAACTATTTTAATAACTATTAATAGGCGATAGTTACCCTCTACTTATAAGCCTTTAAGAATATAAATATAAGGCCGGAAATCTAGTATTTAATTTAAATAGTTTACAATATAGTTAATTACTTTTAGCTTTTTTTTTAAGGGTAAGAATAGTAGCGCATCTAATAAAACTTAATAAAAAATACTATATAATTACTACTAAAATTTATACTAGGGTAAAGACTAGGGCGTATTTATTTTATAGGTAATTTTACAGCTATAATAGTAGCGTTTTTAAAAATATTAAATTTTTATTTATTAAATAAAACAGGCTAAAGTACTATAGCTAAGACCAGAAATATAAAAACTTAAATTTAAATAGCTAGGGCTAGAAATATAGAAGCTTAAACATAAATAGCTAGAGCCGGAAATATAAAAGCTTAAACTAAAATAGTTAAAACTAGAAATATAAAAACTTAAGCTAAAATAGCTAAGGCTAAAAATATAAAACTAATTATTTTTACTATACTATCTTCCGGTCTCGACAGAGACCTAGAGATTTTAAAATTATAATAAAATAATTAATATAAAATATTTTATTTTATTTAGTTATATACTAAGCTATTTATTTTTATTACTCTAGACCTACTAGCTATTATCCCCTTATAGTCTTTATAGCCTAATTTAAAAAAATTTTTAATATTTAGGTCTTGCGTACCTACTGCGCTTTTATAATATTATATACTTATAACTCTATAATATACCCGAAGTTATTTAGCCTACTTTTATATAAAATTTTTAAATTATTTTATTATTTTTATATAAAGTCCTTATTTAACTGTAAAAGTTTTATAAGTTATTAGTTTTAGTAGTAGACTCGCCGGGATAGTAGTTATATTTAAAATAGTTATTATATACTACCTTATACCTTAAGTATTTAGTAAATATTTAAGAGTACTAGTAACACTAGCTCTTTATCTAATTTATAAAGCGTTTTACCTTATTATCTATACCTTAGTTAAATTTTTAGTCTTTTAGTAACAGCTATTATAAGCGTATACTACTTTTTAGTTATACTAAATATACTATTATATAATATTATACTAAAAGTTACGTAAACGCCGCTATTATTTTATACTAGTCGTAAAAGGTTACTTATCTTAATTTTAACTTCTTTATTATTTTTTTTATTTATCTATTTAATATATATCTTTTATAATACGCGCTACGAGAGTCTATATATTTATTACTAGTAGGTTATCTATTTTACGGTTTATTAAGTATATAGAAGTCTAGTACTATAATTAATAAAATCTACTATTTTACGCGTCGCGCTGCGTACTATAAATATAATATTTTTTTTCTCTTTTTTTATAAATACCTACTTAGTATTAGTTATAATAGTAAATATATAAGTATAAATTATTATAAAATAATAAATTACTAAACTACAATACTATTAAGTACTATTAAGTAGTTATTATATACTTATCTTAGCGCTACCTTTTCTAATTAGGCTTAGTATAATACCTTTTAAGAGTCGGTCGTTAGTTTATATAGTATATTTAGCACTCTCCTTCCTAATTAGGTAGTTACTAATAGTAACTTTATTATATAAAAAAAAAAAAAAAAACTATACTATCTTACTATATTATAATATTTAACTTAAAGCGTCTACGGGGTATACTAAAAAAAAATACTAATTTATTAACCCTACTATAAAAATTTAAGTATTTTTAATACTAAGTTATTATTATTTAATTTTCTAGCCCTACCCCAACGAAGCTCTACCTATTCTTATTAGAGAATTAACCTACCTATTAGAGCCTAGTATATCCGTTTTACAAGAGATTATATAGTAGATAAATTTTTTAAATATAAAATATATTTACTGCGTAAAAAGTAAGACTTTACTTTTATAAATAGTCCCTATATACCCTAGTATACTAACCGCGCTAAGTAGCGCTTAGGTTATAATTTTTTTACGCCTAATACGTTAATACTATTTAAATTTTTATTTTTTTTTTTTACTTTTAAATTCTTTTTACTCTTTTACTTTTTATAACTAATATTTTTTATTTTAGTAGTATATTTAATTATAATATAAACTAAACTATACGTAAAAATATACTATATTAAATTAGAAAATATTTAAATATTACGTATAATAATATCGTTGCGTTAAGTAACTATATTTTAGTACTTAACTATATTAGTAAGTATTATAGCTTATAAACTATTATAAGTTAGTAGTACTAGTTTTACTTACTTTTTATTTAGACTCTACTACTAATAATATACGCTTTAGACTTATATTATTTTATAATATAAGTAGACCTACGCGTAAAAATTATAAATTATAAATTACTTTTAGGTAAGCTATAAAAACTATACTATAAGCTTTTTTTAAATTTTAGGCTACTAAGTAATTAAATATATAATAGTAGCTCTAATAACCTTAATAAATAAGTATTTTAGAGATAGCGCCTTACAGTACTATATAAAAAAAAAAGTAATACTAGCTTAAATAGTTTATAATTTTATAAAAGTAAACTATTACTATTTATATAACTTATAATTCTATAATTTTATAATTTTATTAGCTTTTTTCCTTCTCTACTAAAGTTTATATTTATATTTTTCTCTCTCTTACTAGTGTTTCTAATAAAATTAATAGACTATAGTATTAGCCTTTTATAAATTATTTTTTTATTATATTCTACTTTTTACTATACTATTCTACTTCTTTTTTTTTTTTTTTTTACTTACTTTTAGCTGCTTACTATCTTCTTTATTTTAATAGTTTTAGTATTTTTATTTATTTATTTATTTTTTTTACTATATTTTATTTTTCCCCTATACTATTCTACTTTTTTATTTATTTATTTTTAATTACTTACTATCTTCTCTATTTTAATAACTCTAGTATTTTTCTTTATATATTTATTTTTTTTATTATATTTTACTTTTTTTTTATACTATCTTATTGTTTTTTTTACCTACTTTTAGTTGCTTTTTATTTTTTTTATTTTAATAGCTTTAGTATTTTTATCTATTTATTTATATTTAGTCTATACTAATAGTATATCTCTTAGTCTATTTAAAAAAATAATTAGTACTAAAATTATTACTTTATTTAATTAGAATCTATACTAAATTAAGAAGAACTTATTTTAAGATAAATAATAATAGCTTAGTAATACTAGCTATTTTATTTTATTTTTAAAATTAATTCTTAAACTACTTTTATTCTCTTATAAAGGTTTTTAGTAATCTATTCTTAAAAATATAAAATTATAAACCCCTACTAAGTAAGTAAAATAAAAAACTAAATAAGCTAAGTAAAAACTTAAAGCTAAAGATACGTACGCTCTAAGTAGAGTAAGTATTTATAATTTAACGCTTTAGTATAATAAATTATATAAAAGTTATTTTAAACTAGCTAATAATATTAAATATTTTTTAAATAGATACTATCGCGACGACTAAAGTAGAGTAATATTAAATAATAAAAATTTAACCTATAATATACTTTTTTATTATTAGTATATAGTAATTAATAACTGTAACTACTTATATACTAAGAGTAAATAAATAAAAAATAAAAAAAAGGTATAGGCTAAGACGTAGTGCTATAGACTATTTTAAAATAAGTCTAATATATTTATAAATTTATATCTAACTTCCTATATTTATTAGTTTTATTTAATTAAAAATATAGGCTGTGTAGAAACTTAAGAATATAATTTAGTATATTACTTTTTTTATTTTTTTTATTTCTACTAGTATCGCTTTTATCTAGAGTTATTAGTTAGTAGCTAAGTATATTTATTTTTATATTTTTTTTTTTACTTTTATTTCCCCGTTACTGCTAGCTAATGATTTTAAAATTAGTATTTACTAATACGCTATAGGCGCGATCTATAAAATAAAAAAAATAGCTTATAGTATATTTTATAATACCTACTATATAAGGTAAATAAAAATATATATTTCCTTTTTTAGTTTTATTTTTTAGACTGCACTAGGCCCTTACTAACTTAAAATAAAAAATATTTTTTTTATAATATATAGTTAATAAATTTAAAAAATATAAGTTATTACTATATAGATATTTAGTTAAGGTCTATATCTATTTAATATTTCTAGCTTTTAATTATTAGCTAATTTAGATATAGGCAGCGTTTATATATATATATATTTATTAATTTAATTACGTAGATTATTTTTTAATTTTAGTACCTACTATTACCTACTAATATATAATTTATAGTACTTTTTATTCTTTATAGAGCTCGTAAATTTAAAGTATTATAATTAGAAAAAAAGTATTATAAAATATAATTTTAGTAAGTATAGGATTTACCTACTAGCTACTTTTAAACTTAAATTTAGAAAGTTTTTATTTATACTAGTATATATTTAGTAGTATTACTAATATACTATTAGTACTAGTATTTCTAAGCTGTTTTACTAATATACTATAGCTTTTTAATTTTAATAGTAAGTAAATTAGTATTATAATATAGTAATCTATATAGCGCGTAAATAAATATAGTTTTAAGCTATATAAGTTTTTCTAGTATATACTAGTTTTTAATATATATATTTTAATATTCTGTAGTTTTACTAAAAAAGTAAGAGTAAACCCTACGTAAAAAAAAGGATAATAATAAATAAAAAAAGTGCGGCGATTAAAAGAATAGTAATAGTAAAATAAATAAAAATAATTAAAATACTATTTAAGTACTACTAATTTAATAAATTTATATTAGTATTACTAATATATTAAATATATTTACTAATAGAGCAGGATTATATTTTACTTAGTTAAAGACTAAAATATTAAGTTTTACTATTATAGCTAAAAAGTTTTTTATAGTATAGGCGGTGCCGCTAAAGTCTTATATAAAATTAGTATATAGTACTTTTATATAATATTATATTTTTATAACTGCTTTTTCTATAGTTTATAAAATTATAAGTAATATATTTTATTTTATTTATGCAGGTTATATATAAATTTAAATTTTAATAGTTTTAAATAATATATATTTTATTATAATAAGTTTATAATAAATTAGAATATAAATTATATAATTAATATAATTATAATATTACATTTATCTATAATAATAAAATAAAATATTTATATTTAATATTTGTATATAGAGTAGTTAATCTAAATAGATTTACTAGTAATGCGGAGTGTACAGATTATATAGCCTTTTTCGACACATTAAGTATAAAGGCATACACATACTCCTCCTTTTTTAAAACCCCTTTTAGTCGCCCCAAGTCACTACAGCCACACTATTTGTTTAATTAGTATACAAATATATATATAGATTATATAGCTACAGTTATATAATTATATAATCTATACTAGCGTACGGAACCCCTATTTAGCTATTATATAGATAGTAGAAAGAAGAAAAAAAATAATAATTAAGGTATAACTACTATTATTTATTATTTTATACTATTTTTTATTTACTATAATATTATAGACGACTATTACTCTGTATAAGTAAAGTATAGTTATCCTAATACTAATTAGTAGTTAGTTAATTAATTTATTTAATTACTCTATTATTAGTAGTTAATTAGATTTTTTTATCTACTATATAAGTAGATTAATTAAATTATTTAACTACTCTATTACTAGTAGTTAATTAGATTTTTTTATTTACTATAAATTAGTAAGGGCGTATAGAGAGGTTAAAGTATTATTAAACCTATACTATATAAAAATACTTTTATATATTATACAACTCTTCCCCGTACCTATAAATAAAAGAAAGTATATTAAATTATATATTTTATTAAACCCTTATCTATATA
This sequence comes from Pleoardoris graminearum, assembly GCA_030770415.1. Lineage (NCBI taxonomy): Eukaryota > Fungi > Ascomycota > Dothideomycetes > Pleosporales > Didymosphaeriaceae > Pleoardoris > Pleoardoris graminearum. The sequence goes on along the minus strand of JASEKS010000080.1, from coordinate 49,527 downwards.
AAAGATAAAAATAATTCTTTTTAAAACTAAATTACTTTATATAAACGCGCTAGTACTATAAACTAAAATTATATAATTAATTATATATTGTATAAACTAAATAATATAATAGTACTAAAAAAAGCTTTCTCTATAAGGAAAGGTAAGAAGTATATAATAGAAATAAATCTAAATTTATTATAAAAGAAATATATTTAAGAATATAATATCTTTATATAAGTACTTAAAGACTAAACTAAGTTATAATACTAAATAAAAAATTTAAATATTTAAAATAATTTATTTACTAAATAATTTAATACGTACGGCGATAGATAGTAAAAAGAAATAATTATATAAATTACTTTTTAGTATATTTTTTTTTTATATATTATATTCTTTTACTTTATCGCACGAATATTAAAAGAATTTTTTTTTAAATATTATACCTAAAAAAAATAAAAAAAAAAAAAAAAAAACTTTTTTTTTTTTATATTTTTTTAATCTTTTTTTTTTTTAAAAAAAAAAAAAAAAAAAAAAAAAAAAAAAAAAAAAAAACTTTTTTTTTTTTAGATATCTCTAATCCTCCTCTATATTAATAAAGGAAAAATAAAAGAAAAATAAAGAAAAAAATAAAAAAAAATATAAATATAATATTTATATTAGGTTTTATATAACTACTATATATAAAAACCGTACGTATTACTCTAGTATTTTACTAATATATAATACTCTATAAAAAGTAAAAGCTTAGTATTATTACTATACCTCTATATATACAGCTATAGCTTAAGTACTTTATATAATTAAACTAGAAGTATATAAAAATAGCCCTTATAGTAAATAATTTTAGTAGTAAAAAAAGTAAGGTTAGTGTTACTAGGTAGAATAATATCTATATTATATAAGATATAAAGATATATATATACTCCTCCTTTTTTAAAACTCCTTTTAGTCGCCTACGCAGCCACTACAGTAACACTTTTTATTTAATTAATATATAAATATATATTATATAAGAATAGCTAGTATACTATATACTTATTATTTTATAAAATATTACTATATAGAAAGAATTATACAGGGATATACATATATATTAATATATAGAAGTAATAAAAATACTTTATTAATAGCTATTCTAGTAGAAATAGTAATCTAGATTTAACTACTAAGTATAGAAGTCTATATAAGGGTAAAACTAAATATAACTATAACTTACTATAATTATTATAGCTGCTACTACTATCCGTATAGAATAAAAGCTATTTTAAAAATTTTATTAGAGGTTAACTTTATATAAAAAAAGATAGTTAGGAAGTTAAAAAAAAAAAAAATCTAAAACTACGTACAGAGATAATAATAGATAAAAACTAAAAAAAGAAAATATTATAAAAAGAAAAAAGCTTTTTTTTATATACTACTATTCTATACAGCTTTAGACCGGCCTTTTTTAATAATTATATAATAACTTCTTACTTCTATTTATTATAATTTTACTCTTTACTTTTATATAACGTATAAAGTTATTAACTCTTTATTTTAGTTTACTATAATTTTAATTAATAAGTAGTAGTATACTATACTATTTTACTCTTTATTATTATATAACGCGCGAATAACAGACTATAATTTAATTATATAAAAATATATTAAAATAAAAAAATACTTGTACAAAAAAGAGAATAGAAATATAAAAAAATAAAATATTTATACGATATTACTACAAAAAAAAAGTTACTAGTATATATAAAATAGTTAACTTAAATAAATTCGCTAGTAATACGGAGCGTATAGATTATATAGCTATAGTTATATAATTATATAATCTATACTAGTGTACGAAACCCTTATCTAGCTATTATATAAATAGTAAAAAGAAGAAAAAGAATAATAATTAAAGTATAACTATTATTATTTATTATTTTATATTATTTTCTATTTACTATAATATTACAGACAACTATTACTCTATATAAGTAGAGTATAGTTATCCTAATAATATTAGTATATATTTATATAATATAAAATATTTATAAATACAATATAGTAATAATTAATTATATATTATATATTTTTTATTTTATAAGTTATTATTTTAATTTATTATTATAAAATAATATTATTCTTTTCTATATCTCCTATCCTTTTTAAACGTTTATTAGTATTTTATAAATTTTTATTTTAATATATAATATAGTATTATACGAATATATTAAAATTTACTAATATATAAAATAATATAAATAGACTATAGAAATAAATAAATAAAATATATAATAATATAAATAATTATTTAAAAATAATTATAAAGAAATATAGATAAAATATTAATAAAATTATAATAATAAATAATAAAGAATAAATAATTAGAAATAAATAATTAAGAATATAAATTATAAATAAATTATAAATAAAATAAAAAATAGTATAAATTTATAATAATTAATTAAATTATAAATTTATAAAATACTATTAAATTTAAAAAAAAAGCTTAAAAATATACTTAAGTATAGTATTATTTAATAATAATAAATTAAACTAAATATTTATATATATTATATATATATATATTACTACTTCTCCGATTATCTATAAAGACTTATTAATATTTTATAAATATTTAGTTTAATTTATTATTATTAAATAATACTATACTTAAGTATATTTATAAACTTTTTTTTAAATTTAATAGTATTTTATAAATTTATATTTTAATTAATTATTATAAATTTATATTATTTTTTATTTTATTTATAATTTATTTATAATTTATATTCTTAATTATTTATTTCTAATTATTTATTCTTTATTATTTATTATTATAATTTTATTAATATTTTATCTATATTTCTTTATAATTATTTTTAAATAATTATTTATATTATTATATATTTTATTTATTTATTTCTATAGTCTATTTATATTATTTTATATATTAGTAAATTTTAATATATTCGTATAATACTATATTAATATATTAAAATAAATTTATCTAAAAAGTATTATTTTATATTAATTATAGTACCGTTCTATATTTAAATAATATAATATAGTATAATAAAATAGAATAAAATAAAATTAAAGAAACTAGTTATATATATCTTTTTATTATATCTATTTTATACCTTTTAGGTTTTTCTATTATTCTATACGTATTACCCAGCACCGCTAATTATTATATATAGCCTAGTACTACTAGCGTATTATATATACGGCTTAGCGCTACTAATAGTAGTATATTCTTTTTATAGCCCCTACCTTCTTTAAAGATAGAATTTTAAAGTTTTACTTTAGAATAAAAACTATTTTTATACTTTTATAAAATTTATATAGCTAATAGGCGCGTAAGTAGAGAGCTAGTATAGCGTAAAACTTTTTATAGTACTAGCGTAGAAGTTTAAACTATATTTTAGTTATACTATTAACTTTACGCCGTAGGCTATAAAAAAAATAGTATAATCTATTTATAGTAGAGGTATATATAGTATTATAAAATTTTATTAACTATTTTTTATATATACGACTACTACTAATTTCTTAATAGTTATTTTTTAGTAGTACTAGCTTTACTAAATAATTACGACTTAACTACTATATATATATTTATCTACTAACTTTTTAAATTATAGTATAAGAGTACTAGTAGTTAGTACCTATATAGAGATATATATATTTACTTAAGTTTTATATAATTTAGGGTAGTATATAGCGTTTATAATTTTTTTTATTCTTTTACAGTATATTATTTTTTATAAACTATATAATACTTTAAATAATTTTTTTTTTAAAAAAGGATTTATATTTTATAAGCTTATTACTATACTTAATTATTAGATAGTACCGGTTTATTTTACTAAATATATATTTTATAAGTATTTAAATAAAAATAGTTAATAGAAATATTATAGTAAGCTATATAGTTTATAGTTATATATTAATCGAACAAATAGTGTGGCTGTGGTAGCTCGGGGCGACCAAAAGGGGGTTTGAAAAAGCAGGAGTATATGCATATCTTTATTGCTATATAGTTTATATATATATAATAAATTATTAAGATTTATTATACGGTATATAGCTTTAAATATATCTAAAAGTTTATAATTTATTTATTTTATATAATAATATAATTAATACTAGGGTACTACTAGCCTATATTCTAAATATAGCTATCTAATAGTAAATTATATAAAAAATAAAGATATACCCCTAATAATTCTATAGTAGTAGCTAGCCTTTAAACTTATAAAATCTTATTATAATACTCTTATTTATTTTAAGTTTATCCTACTTATTTTTATTATAGAATATAATATTAAAAGTAGTACTATTTTTATATTTAGCCCTTACTAGTACTACTACCTCTCTATTCTTAACTTTCTAGTAGACTAAAACCTTTTATTTTATACTTATCTAGTCTATATGTAGTTATTTACTACGCTTATTAAGTATAAATATATTATTTTTATTAACTTTTATATAGTTAGTCTAAAAAGCTTTAAGTATTAGGTATATTTTATAAACTACTAATACTAGCTATTTAACTAATACCGCCTATTAGTAGTATTTTATAACTAATACCTATACGTTAATATACTTTTTATAGTTTTTATTATTTAGTATACTTTTACTAAAATCTAGTTCCCTTAAACATCTTACTCAATAGCTTTATAGGTATAATATATTTTTTATATATTACTAGACCGGGTAGACTGTGTACTTATATAATAATTAACTAGTTAATATTATTATTAAACTTTTAAATCTATTATAGAGGTTTAACGTTACCTATACTAATTATAAAACTAATATTTATATTAAGTATTATCTTTATTAGTACTGGTTTTTTTTTTCTTTCTTAACAGGGTATTTATAGGACTAAAATATATATTATTACTCTATACTATATAGTCTATATATAGCCTATACTAGTTAGCTACTAAACGGTAACCTATTATTACTTTTAGAGAAATAGTATTAAGTCTATATTTAACCTTCTACTAATTTATATAATATAATTTATAATTAACGTAACTTATATATTTAATAGCGCGTAGTTATAGAGCCGTAGTATAGTATATTATAGCTTTTTAGTATATTATTATTAGTAGTATTAACTCGTTTTTATAATAGTGGTTAATAGAATCTATATAGTTATTAAGAATATTATTTAACTATTTATTATTATAGTTTATAAACGTTTAGGTATAGTAAAAGTAAATTAAAAAAAAATTTATACTAATCTATTTTTATAGTAGGATAGTATTAATTATATAGCTTTTTATTTTACTAGTAGTTATTAGCGTTTAACTAGTACTATTAGAAAATATCTATAAAGCGTTTAATATTTTTAAATAGAGGTTACTTATATAACTACTAGTAATATAATTTTTTACCCTATAATATAGTATTTTAACGTTTAATTAGATATTAGTAATACTTAATATAGAGGTAATACTATTTAATATTACTACCCTATTATAAGCCCTATAATAGGGGGGTAATTCTCTTCTAGCTTATAGCGTAACTCTTATTTATTTTTAAAATTATTTTATTATTATATTTATTTTATATATATATAGCGGCTATATATCTATATATAGCGTAGTAGTTAATAGGTAGTTATATTATACTAGTACTGCCGGGTAGTAATATTTAAAATATAAAATATACTACTACTATTATTATTACTATTAGTTGCTTAATTATATTTTAATTATAAGTAGGTTATTAATATATTTATTATTTATAATCTAGCGCTACTAACTACTATATTTATTTTTTTTATACCCCCCTTAATATACTAATACTGCGTTACTTTAGTAATAACTATTTATTATCTATAATATACCGCTATTGCTTACTATAGTAAAGAGGGCTAATATATAATAATAATAAAAGACCTAGTACTACTAGCTAGTTTAATTAATTTAATTAGTAATAATTATAAAGACTATTTTAATACTATTACTAATAATATTATTTAATAAAAACGTAGTAGTAGTAACGACTTTATAGATAATATAGCCTATAATAAGTAAATAGATAAAAAAAAATATAATTAACTTAGAGCTTCTAAAGCAGGAGCGTATATAAAGTAAAATATTTAATACTAAGTATAATTATTTATTCGCGCCTGCGCGGGAAGACGCGAAGAATTTAATTAATTTAAGTATATAAAAGAACTATAAGAAATATAATAAAAATCGGTTACGTTATATTTTTTATTAGTACTTATAGTCTATTATAATTATATTTAAAAGTACTAAGCGTAGGTAAATAAATTCTACCTACTAATTTATTGTAATATTAATAAGGTCTATTATTAATTATATAATATAGTAATAGCGTAGATTTAGATCTTTTATAGTATAGTAAGTAAATAAACTTAAAAAAAAATAAATACTAGCGCTACTAGTATCCTATAGAGATTTACTATAGTAATATTTATATATATTACTATATTATAGTATTATATATATATATATAAAATAGGTAGTCGACCTTTTAAGTTAAATAATAAATATTAGGTAGGTAATCTAGTTACGTATAAAGAAGTTAAAAAGTATATAAAATATTTATAAAATTTAAAAGTAAGTATCTTATACTAGTAGCTTTAGAATTTTAGACTTATTACTTTTTAACTATATAGTAGGTATAAGCTAAAAAGATAATTATATTTATAAGAGTTTTATTAATTAACGATATAAAGAATCTTTATATATATAATATTTACTTTCCTATATTAGACTAGGGGTATTATAATATAAAGGTTAGAAAAGACCGTCGTACCTTTATTAGATATTAATAGTAGATTATACTAATTTTAATATATACTATTAGAATATTATATATTATATAACTTAACGAGGTACTATTTATTAAAGTAAAAAATATAAGAATTTATAATATAGTAAATAATAATATTATATTTTCTATTAGAATATAGAAGACCTAGTAGAGAGAAGGTAATATTCTAGTACTATTAGGTAAAAACTATAATTAATAAGAGTTAGATATCTAATTCTATATTTTATAGTATATTTTAAGAGACTTATAAATAAACTATATTACTCTTATATATAAATAGCTTATTATCTCTAGTATAAAGTCTAGTTACCTTTTTTATCTATTTAATATAGGTAATAATTTTAAGATTTTAGAAGACAGCTATAACATTACTAGTAAAATTAATAAAAAGCGTTTACTTAATTATACTATTTTTTTAAAATATTTCCGATCTAACCTATATAAAATTATAAGTAAAAAAAAGGTATTATTATATAAAGAATATTTACTCTATTATAGTACTTTTTAGTATTAGTATATAATAAAGGGGTAGCCCCTAAATAAAGTATATAAATATAGGAGATAGAACCTAGGTTATAATATTATTATTATAGTAAAATATATATATTCTATTATAAATAGGAACGTAATAGTACTAAATAACTTTTTAAACTTATATATACGTATTTAATAAAAGTGTTACGTATATAGAAGAGACTATTAATATATAATAAATATATTAACCTATAGATGTAACTAAAAAAGGGCGGTATTATTAGTTAGTTAATAAACCCCTTTTGGTCGCCCTGAGCCACCACAGCCACACTATTTATTCGATTAGTATATAAATATATATTAGTTAGTTAAATATATTATTATTATTCCCTTATTATCTAGTATATATTATTAGTACTATAGTTATATATAGAAAGTAATTATACTAAAATAATTATTTACTAGGCGCTAGCGCGTTATTTTATTAAACGCGTATTTTTATAACTCCTATACTTTATTATAATACTTTTACTTTCTTATACTACTTAACTTACTATTATTACTAGTTATAACTTATATTATACCGGCTAGGACTAGATTTTTAAAATATACGTCCTCTAATAGCGTAGTTATAAAACTAGTATTTAGACTTTAGATAAAAAGTACTAGTTAGTAGTTATTAGCCTTAGAGTTAAAGTATACTATAAAGTAGAATATTAATAGGTATAATATATAGTAGCTTACCTTTAAGCCCTAGTTTAACTATTACTCTATTACGTCTAGTATCTATTTATACTAGTATATTATAAAAATATTAGTACTAAGTAGGCCTATTAACGCAGCGTAGAATACTAAAAAATAGCTACTATCTATTACTTTTAGTTACTTTTTTTTTTAACTATAATAGAATATTACGGGTATTTTATTAATAATTAAAAAAAAATTATATATACTACTTAGTTAAGCGCCGTAAAGTAATACTTAAAAACTAGTTTTTATTAAAATATTTATAACGTTTCTTTATTACCTCTAAGTATTAGGTAGCCTAGCTAAAGTAACTAGGAATCTTTACTTAATAGTATAGTAATCCTAGAATTAATTACTAAAAATAGCTAAGATAACGCTGTAGAATAAAAGCATAAATTTAAATAAAATTTATTATTTTTTACTAATAAAGGGCTAGATATTAAGAACGTAGATTAGTAGTAAGAGGTAAATAATATAAATAATATTAAATATTAGTTAAATTCTAAATTAAACGGCGTTATATTTAAGCCGTAAGCTAATTATACTTAGAACTTTAGTACTACTAAATATAGTATATTATATCTAGATAAATAGTTAAATAAAATTAATAAAAATATTAGACTTATAGTAAAGGCCTACGACTCTAATACTATACTAAATAAAAAAGGTATAAATATAGTTTAGATACCTATTAACTATAATAGTCTTTTATAGAAATAGTTTTAGGGATAGAATAATAAAACGCCTCTTAAGGCTCTTAGTAAGTTATTTATAAAAAAAAGGTATTTATTAACGTAAAATTTACCTATAAAAGTTAAATATAAGGCTAAAAAAATAGATACTCCTACTTACTAAAATAAAGACGGGGTATAATACTTTACTTAGTATAGCCCTAGTAATAATTAGGCTATAGTTAATACTATTTATTATAAAAAAATTACTTTTTATAGAGTTAAAATTTTAAGTAATATTACTAGTAGTATTAAAACCGCAGCTATAAAGCTAATTTAAAAAATAGTTAAAATTAACTCTACTTACTATAAACTAGGAGTAAATTATACTACTAGCTATAAAAATAGTAAAACTAGTATAACTAGCTATTAAGGCGTAACTATTTTATATAATATTTTATTAATTTCTGTTATATCCCTCCGTGTCCTAAAAAGTATAGTATTATTTTATTTAAAAAAAAAAGTTATTACTATATACCTATAACATAATTTAAGTAATTATAAAAATAATAATAGGCGGTAGTAGTAGAGGTTTTAATAAATATTAAGTCTTTTTAAAGGGATAAGTATAAAAGAAAAGTTATAGTTTATTATACTATTTTACTTTTTAGTAAGTTTTACTTAGTACTAATAGTTAGTAGAACTAAGTTTTAGCGTAGTAAAGAATTCTTAAAATATTATAATTATTAAAAATAGGTAGTTATATATAGTTATTTTTATTATATAAACCCCCGTATTATATTTACTATTTATAGAATATACTATTTAAAAATTAGTAGCCTAATAGTACTAAAATAAAAGAGCTCTTCTTTTATAAATAAAACTACTAAATACGAATAAACTAGTATCGCCTACTAATTACTTTAATATATAGTAGGTATTATTAATCGAGCTTTAGCTTTATATAAAGGGATATTATTATATATATATAACTATAATACCGTTGCCCCTATAAAGTATTTATAAAAATAGGCGTTTAAAAATAAGTAAAATAAATTTATAGATAGTAGGAACTATATAGAGTTTATTAAAATAAATTTAGTAATACTTAGAAGGATAAAATATTATTTTTTACTTATTTAAATAATATTTTTTAGTAAATTTAATTCTAATACTATATACTAGACCCTAATTTAATATAGTATCTACTAACTAGTAGTATTACTTAATAGCTCTTTAATATAAATAGCGCTTAACTTAAGGCGTTTTAGGAGTTTTATAATATAGAGGTATCTATTAGCTTATAATTATATATATATTTAACTCGCTATTACTATTCTATTACTAATATTTATAGTATTAAATCCGGGTTTCTTACTAAAAAATAAATAAGATATATAGTTAAATATAATATTAGTGCCTTTAGGAAATAAATAGTAAATATATATATATATATATATAATCTATTACCTAATACCTAAAATATTATAGTTTTTATTAAAGTAAAGTTAACTTTTTAAGTTAAATACTAATAAATATTTAATAGCTATAAGTAATAAGTACTATTTTTTACTTTTAAATTACTATATAAGTTCCCGGTACTACTAGTTATAAAAACTTATATTATAATAATACTATTATACCTATTTATCTAAAATAATTTTTTATAAAATATAATAGACTATTCTACTATTATAGTTATAGTTATAGTATATAGGTAGAAATTTTTATTACTTTTTTATATTTATATAAGTTCCCGGTACTACTAGCTGTATATAGTTTATTTTTAGATTAATAATAGCTTTAAACTAAAACTTTTTATATAAACTAATATAAAGCGGAATATAGTTATCTAAAATAATTTTAAGTAAAAAATAAATAACTATTTTTTAGCCGTAACTACTACTGTAGTAGTATAAGTTTCTAGTATTACTAGTTATATATCTTTAACTTTTAGGTTAATAGTAGTAATAAATTAATATTTAACCTAAAACGACTTAAAGTAGAATATAGGTAACTATTTTTACTTATTTAGTATAATTCTAAGTAGAATATAGGTAAGTAGATATAGTTATATAAGTCCTTAGTACTACTAGTTATATAATTTTTAAATTTAGACTAAAAAGTATTATAAAAAGAGTAAGATTTTAAGCTTACTTTTAAAATTAAAAAGGAGCGCTAAACTGCGAGGCCTATTTTAGGTAAAGCTAAAAATTATAAACTAAATAATAACTTAGAGCTATTTATAGATAACAGTATATTTATAAAAAAACTTTATAATTTTTTATTAGTTAGCGGCGGTATATACGCGACGCTTTTATATATTTACTAATTATATTTAATATTTTTTTAGTACTGTTAGGTATTAGGTACTACTTTTAATATAGTACTATTCTACTAGCGTTTACCTACCTAGTATAATTATAAGTAGAATAATAAAGATTATATTATAAGTTATATAGTATTAATATACTATATAGGCCTACCTTTTAGTTACTTATATAGATTTTTAATACTACTAGCTATAAAAAGACTATATCTAGTATAAAAATACTATCTACTAGTATCTACTAAGTTAAAGTAATGTTAAATAAAATACTAGAGACTACTTTAATAAATATAAAAGTATAGCGCTATATATTTTATAAGATATATAATATTAAATATATGTCTAGTAACTTTTATTTAAGTATTTAGTACTATTAACTATACGTTTATTATATTTAAAGTAATTATACTATTTACTATATATATTTGTATATTAATCGAACAAATAGTGTGGCTGTGGTGGCTCGGGGCGACCAAAAGGGGTTTCAAAAAAGGAGGAGTATGTGCATGCCTTATACTATTTACTAACCCAAAATAATCTTAAGTAAAATATTATAGTTTTTAAGAACTAATTACTTATTTAAATTTATATTAGGGGTATCTACTACGCTATTATATATAGTATATATTTTTAGTTATATTATTATTCTAGCTAGTTAAATAGCGTAGCTAACTAGTAGTACTAAGTGTTCTCCTAATATAACCCTAAATTTATATAATAAATAGATCTTTATTTTCTTTTTTTATTTAGTATATTCTAACCCTTATTTATTTATTTATAAGAGAAGAATTAGTATATAAATAACTTATTATTATTTTAGTTTAGTAGCCGCTAAATACTTTTACCTACTAGTAGTACTAGACTACTTAAACTTTAGAGTATATTATTATAGACTAGAAAACCTACTATATATCTAAAATATTAGGCGGCGTTCTCTACTATATTTAACTACTTTTATTATAAAATAAAATTTTTTTTATTAGTAACTTATAGGTTAGGAGATTAATTATACTAGCTAGCAGTACTAGCCTTTTTAAATTTTAAAATATATTATTATAGACTAGAAGATTTACTATATATTTAAAGTATTAGGCGGCATCTTTTACTATATTTAACTACTTTTATTATAAGATAAAATTCCTTTTTACTAGTAGCTTATAAGTTAAAAAATTAACTATACTAGCCGGCGGTACCGGCCTTCTTAAATTTTAAAGTATATTATTATAGACTAAAAGACCTACTATATATTTAAAATATTAGGTAGTGTTTTTAACTATATTTAACTATTTTTAGTTTAAACTAAAGATTCTTTTTACTAGTAGGCTACTAGTAAGATTAGGTAGTTATTACCTCTCTAGCCCTAAAATAAGTTATATACGTTTTAGAATTATACTATTTATTTTTCTAATAGTACTAGAACTAAAAAAAAATACTACTAGTAGTACTATTTAAAAAAATAGTAATTTTATTACTATTATCTTTTATTTAGCTAGTTAAATGTTAGTACTATTTAGTAGTACTAGACTAATAAAAGTTTAGTAGTACTAAAAGTAATTATCTTACTATTACTATTTCTTACTTAGCTAGTTAAATATTAGTACTATTTAGTAGTATTAGGCTAAAGTAACTATTTTACTATTTTTATCTTTTATTTAATTAGTATATTTATACTATAGTACTACTAGCCTATTTAAAATATAATAGCGTTAAGCTACTATTATTTTTTATTTAGCTAGTTTAAATATTAGTACTACTCTAGACTTACCTAAATCTAGTAGTACTAAGCTAGATTAAAAGTTAATACTATTTAGTAGTACTAAACTAGCCTAGATTTAATAGTAGGCTAAAGCGACTGCCCTACTACTACTACCTCTTATTTAGCTAGTTAAATACTATTAACTAGTACTACTAAGCTTTTATTATTTTTTTTATTTATTATTATTATACTAAATATACGTAAAGCCTTTCTACTAGTAGGTATACTAAAGTAATTACTTAGTACTAAACGGTAAATAATAGAATAAATAAAAATATTACAACTTTTTATATATTATAGTATTTTCTTAATTAATATATTAGTATTTATATAATCTTATATAACTAGTACTTTTATTAAAATAAAAAAGGTAGTAGTAAAACTATATTTATAATTAAAATAATTATATAAGCTTAGTATTAATATATTAGTATTTATATAATCTTATATAACTAGTACTTTTATTAAAATAAAAAAGGTAGTAGTAAAACTATATTTATAATTAAAATAATTATATAAGCTTAGTATTAATATAAAATATAATAATATTAATATATTAAATATATATAATAAAAATAATAGAGTATATATAATAATATATATTAAAAATTATTGATATAAATATTATATTTATTATAATTATTTTAAATTTAAAAATATTTAATTAGACTTTTATTTAATTTAATTTAATTATATAGAAAAAATAATATTATAATATTATATATTAAAACTACTATAAGTATAGTAATAATATAATATAATAATATATTATATTTTATTATAGTCTTTTAATATAATTTATTTAAATAGTATTTAAAAAGTAATAATTTTTTATAATTTTAATATAGAAATATTAATATAATTATATAATTATTTAAAAATTATTATAGGGGGATAAAAATAAAAATAACTAATTAAAAAAGATTAGTTTTTAAAAATTATATAGTTTTATTAATATTAAATATATTAAATTAAAAGTTAGATTATCTTTTTTATAAAGTAATATATAATTATATAAAATAGTCTAATTAGGCTTAGCGTATTTATAGCCTTAGTTATATAGTTTTAAACTTAACAGTTTTTTTATATTTAGGTTTACCTATTTATAACTTTTTTACTAGTGTATAAAATTAGCTATAATATATATATATATATATATTACTAATCTCTCTATATTATCTATACTCAAAATATAATAGCTAGTTAATTATTTAAATATTAAGTATTTTAAATTTAAAACTTTAAGGCCTATTAAAGAGAATATATACGTTTTTTTAAAAGGTTAATAACTAACTTATTTTTAAAAATTTAAAATATTAAAAATAAGTAAAACTATACAGGAAATTTAAAAATAGTATAATTTTTTAATTTAAAATTATATTAAATTAGTAATAGTCTAAAAATTCTTTAAATTTTAATGTAAATAAAGTGTTATAACTTTTTAAATAGTAAAAATAATAAAATAAATTTTAATTAATATTTTATGTCATAAAAAATAGTAAAATTATAATATTTTACTATTATGTAAATAGGGTAGTTTATATTTAGGTATATATTATCTAATAATAATAATATATTATTTTATCAATATTTTACGTATAGTATTTTAAATTATTATTATAATTATATAAAATATTAATTACGTAATATATATAAAAGTATTACTAGATTTTTACTATTATTTAATTTTAATAAAATATATATTAATTATAGTAAAATAGTATTAATATATAGTATAAATTTATATATATATAATATATTTAATATAGTAATATATATATATTTTATAGCTAATTTTATACGCTAGTAAAAAAGTTATAAATAGGTAAACCTATATATAAAAAAACTATTAAGTTTAAGGCTATATAACTAAGGCTATAAATACGCTAAGCCTAATTAGGCTATTTTATATAATTATATATTACTTTATAAAAAAGATAATCCAACGTTTAATTTAATATATTTAATATTAATAAAATTATATAATTTTTAAAAACTAATTTTTTTTAATTAGTCTTTTTCGCTTTTACTCCCCTATATATAAACTATATTATAAAATATAAAAAATAATAAATTAATATATAATAAAGTATAAAAATTAATAATTAATAAAATTACTTTTTTATTTATTATAATTTTATATTTAGTTTAATTATATACTATATATATAAATAATATATATATAAGATTATTAGATATATTTATTATATATATAAAGGTAATAAAGGCATGTATATACTCCTCCTTTTTTGAAACCCTTTTTGGTCGCCTACACAGCTACCACAGCCACACTTTTTATTCGATTAATATATAAATACAAATATATATAAAGGTAATTTATATTTTTTAAAAATAAAATACTATTATTTTTAGTAAAATTATATATATTATTATTAATTAAGAGTATTTTAAAAATAATATAATATTATAGTAGCACCGGATATATATTTTATAATTTATAGTAGATATATTACTATATATAGTCCCTATTTTAAAATTATATTTAAGTTTATATATAGTTAAAATAAATAAAATAAGTAGACTACTTAGAGTTTTATAAATTTTAAAAAGGGTATTATAGGACTATAATATTATATAAAAGTATTATATACTAATTTTATATAAGACTATAGTAGTACCGCTAATACTATAAAAACTTTATTAAATATAAATATAAAGCTAGTTTTTTTAACTACTAATTAAGACTAATATGTAGCTATTACTACGGTAGATAAGCTTAATACCTAAAAGGTACTAGTAAAAACCCTTATAAATATAGCTTCTTAACGTTTTTTACGCAAAGCAGCTTTATAATATTTTAATAAAATATTTTTTACTATATAAGCGTTAAAAATAAGTATATACTTTTATTTTAACTAGAGAGTTTACGTAGCCTATAAAATAAATATTTTTTTTATTCTATCTACAGCTAGAATTACCCGCGTTAGGTTATTAACTTTATTAAGCTTAGCTATAGGATATTAGAAAAGATATACTAATAGCTAAGTAGTACTAAGTAAATAACTTATAAAGAAAGTTGCTTAATACTTACTATATATAGTACTTTACCTTAAAAACTTAAATTTTTTTACTACTAATATTAAGGAGTTATAATATATTATTAGAATAATCCTAAAATACCTAAGGTAACAGCTTATTTAAAAATAAACTAAAAATATACTTTTTTATTAAAGTAGTTACTAAACTATAGCTACTATTAGACTAAAAAAAAAGGTTATACTTACTCTAGTTTTATAGGCGGTTTATCTTTTAAAGTAGATATATCTTATTCTTAAATTTTATAATTATATTCTTATACTATAAATAAAGTAAGTAAAGTAACTAGCGGCACTAAAAAAAGAGAGTAGTATACTTTTTTATAAGCAGTTACCTAATACTCTATTTTAGTAGTTTATATATAAATTAGTATATATAAAAAAAAACTATATTATAAACTTATATTTACGTTATAGCTGTATTTAAGTATTTTTTATATAACGCTTTTATTAACAGCGCTATTAGTATTAGTTTTATATATTTTTTACTTAAAGTTAGTAAGGTTCTAGTATAGTTTAAAAGATAAAACTAAAAGAGTAAATATATAATAGAAGTTTTTAAGTATAATAGGTACTTACTTACTGCCTAGCCATTATATTCTATATATTTTTCTTACTAAAATAGAGGCTGCTATATAAAATAGTTAGTAAAACTAAAATTATAAATAGATATAGCGGTGCCCCTAGTAAGTAGGGAATAAAAAAGTAAAATAGCTAAAAATATATTTTATAGTTATATAATATAACTACGTAAAAGGTAGACTAAAAATAATATAAGAGTAAAAAAAAAATAACTTACTAAAAATAGTTAATAAAAATAAAATTTTATTTTAAAATTAGATAAAACCGGTAGATATAGGGAGTTAAAAATAAATTTATTTAATTAGTAATTTTAATACTACTATACTTAAGATTTTTCTTTTTTTTTTTTATTATAGAATAGCCTAAACTCTACTATTTTTATTAATTTTTAATATATACTAAACGTAACTCTTTATCCGCGTTATTTAATAATTTATATATAATAGGTTAATTAAACTATAGAATATTATATTATAGAGAGAGTTTTTTTTTATTTTTTATTTATATTATTTTAATAGGACAGTACTGTCTACTAATTAAATTTTATAGTTTAGTATAATTAGCTATTATTATAAAAATTTAAATTCTTTATTCTTTATAGTTTCTTTTATTTTAGTTTTTTTTTATTTTATTTTTATTTTTATTTTATATTATCTTTTTGTAGCTCTATTACTATAATAGATAAAATTAGTATTAAAAAAGTTAAATAAGATTAGCTAGTATTATTAGTTAACTTAAGTAAAGGTAAAGGCGAAGGTAATATAAAAAATAATAATACTAAAAATAAAAAAGAGCTTATAATACTAAATAGTATAAAAGGCTTAAGTATAGAGTAAAATAGTAGTAGTAGATAATATATAGTATTAAATAGACTAAAAAATATACTATTAGTATAGACTAAATATAAGTAAATAAATAAAAATACTAGAGCTACTAAAATAAAAAAAATAAAAAGTAACTAAAGGTAGATAAAAAAAAAGTAAAATAATATAAAGAAAAAGTAGAATATAGTAAAAAAAATAAATAAATAAGTAAAAATACTAAAGCTACTAGAGTAGAGAAGATAATAAGTAATTAAAAGTAGGTAAAGAAAAAAACAGGATAGTATAAAAGAAAAAATAAAATATAATAAAAGAAGTAAATAAATAAGTAAAAATACTAAAGCTACTAGAGTAAAGAAGATAATAAGTAACTAAAAGTAAGTAAAAAAAAAAAAAAAAAAAAAAAAAAAAAAAAAAAAAAAAAAAAAAAAAAAAAAAAAAAAAAAAAAAAAAAATAAAAAAAATAAAAAAAAAAAAAAAAAAAAAAAAAAAAGAAGAAGTAGGATAGTATAGTAAAAAGTAAAATATAATAAAAAAGTAATTTATAAAAAGTTAATACTATAATTTATTAATCTTACTAAAAGTACTAGTAAAAAAAAAAGAGTATAAATATAAGTTTTAGTAAAAGAGAGAAAAAGCTAATAAAATTATAAAATTATAGGATTATAGTTATATAAATAGTAATAGTTTACTTTTATAAAGTCTTAAGCTATCTAAGCTAGTATTATTTTTTTTTTATATAGTACTATAGGGCGCTGCTACTAAAATACTTACTTATTAACTTAGTTAGTTTTATTTTTTTTATAGGTTTTAGAAAAAGCTTTAAAAATAAGTTTAGGAATATATTATAGTTTATATTATTATTAGTAAATATCTCGTCTAAAGCGCGTATTATTAGTAGTAGAGTCTAAATAAAAAATAAGTAAAACTAGTATTATTAGTTTATAATAGTTTATAAGCTATAATACTTACTAAGATTCTAGTTATTATACGCTATTTTAGAAAATTAATTATATAATTTTTAGAGTAGTAATAATAATATAAAAAAAAGTAAAATAGTAAAATAATATAATATAATAATTAAGTACACTACTAAAATAAAAAAGTATTAATTATAAAGAATAGGAGAGTAGAAAGGATTTATAAGTAAAAAAAAAATAAAAATCTAGGTAATACTAATGTATTAGATATAAAAAAGTTATAGTTTAAGTGTTATTTAGCGCGCTTAGCGTACTTAGTTATATACTTTATAGCTAAAAGTCTTACTTTATAACTAGAAGCTATATAGACCTACCGCTCCTACGCGATATATATTAACTAGATTTAAAAATTTAGCGCCCCTATTATTACTACGTCTAAGCGAGATAGTATTACGCTTACGTAGTGGCTAGTACTATACTATCTAATAATATTACTCTTTAATACGGAGCTATTGTGTTACTTTATTAATATTATATATAATTATATATAAAGTAAATAATTTAATTAATTACTATTAACTTATTTTTTTTTACTATTTTTAGGTCCTTTTTATAAGATTCTCTATTTACTTATTATTATAATTAATAATTTTCTTCTTTATAGCTTACTATTTTAGATTAAACTTTTCTTTAATATTATTTTTATTAATAATAGTTTAAAGAGTTACTATTTAATAGTTAATTTTTTCGACACATTAAGTATAAAGGCATGCACATACTCCTCCTTTTTTAAAACCCCTTTTGGTCGCCTCGAGCCACCACAGCTACACTATTTATTCGATTAGTATATAAATATAATATATTTAATAGTTAATATACGTCTACTTATAACTATAATAAGTATCCTTACCTATCTATATATAAATAAATATATATTATTTAAGAATAGTAGACTTATACTGCCTTTTTAAAATAATAAAATATACTTTTAAAAATTTAATCTTATACTTATTACTAGGTATTTTTATTTTATTTATAATATATTTTTTTTTATTTATATTTACCTTTTATAACGTCCGACCTAATTACTTTATTTTTATAGTAATTTAATAGGTTAAGGATATCCTTATTAATAATAGAGATATATACCCCCTTAGTAGGTTTAGTATTAAATATAATTATTAGCTTTTATAGTATTAAAAGTTATAGTTAAAGTATTAGTAAAAATAAAATAATAAGTAATATAATTCTCTATTTTTAGATACTAGTACTTAACGCTTTTTAAAAAGCTTTTTTCTATAAAAGTTATTTTTTATTGTAATATTAAGGTTACTATTTATAGTATAGATGCTTAACTCTACTATTATTTAGTTAAACCTGTCTTTTATATCTTTATTTAGTGCGCCTTTTTACTATAATTAACGTATTATAATTCGTGCTGGCTGTCGCATAATCTGTTCAGGTCGGTAACGACGATAAAAGAGACCCTATCCGATAACGTCGAAGCTACCGGCAGAGTGGTAGCCATCGGCCCTACGCTGACGCGTAGTTGCATCGCTACTGTGCCGACGTTCTAGCGACGGCCCTTTTTGCCATGTCCTGGTTTAAGTTGTGGAAACGTAGAGAGTGAGGCTAACGGAACGGAGCAATTGGCCTTTTGGTCATGATGTCTCCCATCCTGTGCAAGGTCCGATTCGAGAGTCTGCATCTGCTACTCAGATCTCGCGAGCTGTGGGTGCAAATTGGTACGAGACCCTTCTTTTTTTGCCCTCAGGGGGCATGCGCTGCTAAGAATTGGACTAGGTGTCAGCTTCGTCCTGAACTGGATCGTCGCGCCACTGTTCATGGTGGGCCTAGGGTGGGCCTAGGGTGGGCTTTCCTCCCAGATCGCCAGGACCTCCGCGAGGGTGTCATCTTCGTGGGAATAGTACGTTGCATCGCGATGGTGCTCATCTGGACGGATCTTGCCAAGGGTGACGGCGACTATTGCGCTGTGCTAGTGGCTTTCAACTCGCTTCTGCAGATTGTGCTCTTCGCACCCTTTGCCGTGTTTTACGTCCAAGTTGTTAGCTACGGGGAAAAGACCGAGATATCTTACGAGAAAGTTGCTCGGAGCGTCGGCGTGTTCCTTGGAATTCCCTTGGGCGCAGCGGTATTAACTCGGCTGATGCTGAGAAGACTTGCCGGCGAGGATAGGTATTAGAGAAGATTTATTCGGTATATTGCACCGTTCTTACTTCTCGGGCTGCTGTATACTATTATTGTCCTGTTCGCGAGCCAAGGGGCGCACGTGGTCCGGCAGATCACCGACGTCCTGCGCGTATGTGCTCCGCTGCTGGTATACTTCCTAGTCATGTTCTCCAGCACTGTCTGGTTCTGCTGGAAGATGGGCTTCGGATACAGGGTTAGCTGTATGTACAGTTTCACTGCTGCAAGTAACAATTTTGAGCTCGCTATTGCAGTTGTGGTCGCTGTTTATGGAGCGGGAAGCGGACGGGCCTTGGCGAGCACGGTTGGACCATTGATCGAAGTACCGGTTTTGGTAGCGCTGATTTACGTAGTGAAATGACTCAGAGAAAGATGGCAATGGGCCTAACATGTTGGGGTCGTTCGAGGCCCGAAAATTTGCGGCGTTAGGAAGTAACTAGCAGTTTAGCTGAAAGAACAGTCCGCGATTCGTCAGTACAAGGTGTACCACCAACAATAATATCATCTCCCATAGTCAAATCAGCTTTCCCTAAAGCGAGTGAACTTAAAAATGCCTCATGGCTGGCCATGCGGATTATAGTCGTGGTAGCTGTGGAGGCATGCTAGCACACGGGACAGATGCCAAGAGCATCTTAGGCGCTTCTTTCGGTGGGGTACGTACCATTTCCGGAAATTCTTTCCATTAATGGAAGATAGGGGCCCAGTGTACCAACAGAAGTAGGAAAGGCGGGTCAGTGTTGTCGAGCGGTCACAAGTTCCCTTAGGTTCGATCTCATCCGCAAGACAAGCCTACGAGATCGACTCTTAAGCATGATGGTGGATCGCCCGCTATCTTGAAACTCTAACCCGAGCCGAATGTTTGCCTAACGTGCAGTGGACTGAGATCAACTGCGTATCTGTGAATCGAAAATGGCACCATATCGACTAACACGATTCACTGGGTTTTGGACTCCGATAACTGTCACTTGTATTGGCATCCGAGCCTGACCGAGTAACTGAACGAGGAGCGGCCCCTTGAAATTCCAAACTGTAATCGTACGAGCAATGCGAGAAGCCTGCAGAACCAGCCCGGTTTCGGGATAATTAGAGCCGATATGAAGGACGTTTGGAGTATGTACGTTATGAGTTAGACCAACTGGGAGAAGAGGGGTGGTTGTTTTAGAACCGCTGAAGAGCATATTGAGACGGCTTCGCCATGGTGGAGTCATTGGTGCGTTATGCTGCCGCGCAAAAATTCGAGAGGCTGTAGCAATTCGGCGCTTTCGTACTAGAATATGCTGTTGGATAAGGGCCTATTCATGTCCAGAGCGTATGGTAGCTGATATTGCGATGCAAGAATCGTTGCAGCCATATCATACTTCTACCGGTGGTGTAGATTGGTTCTGTAAACTATTTTACCGGCAGAAGTCCGGACTGGTAGTATCAGGGCGGTATTTGTTCGAGAATCCAGCGGTAAAGTACGGTCAAGGGGGTCTCAGGGGTTAGCCCAGTGTATATATATGGTGAAGATCGTATTCGTGGGTCACCGTACCGTATAGTCTACGGTATAACTTAATAATTTAAAATACGGGTTAATTTAGCGTCTTCGAGGAGCCGCAATAGGTCCTATTTCTCATCTAGCTGCAGTAAGTTGGCTGGGCGAACTTATCGATGGCATGGCACTACATACACGCGCGCCCAGTTCGGTCGCACCCTAGAAAAGCGAAATAATTATTTCTTAAACACGATCGGCACTTCATACGTAACTTTAGCTTAAGATAGACCCGCGAGGCGTAACGATGCTAGAGGAGTAGTTCTGCTGTGGAATGAAACACCTAGGCTGTCAGGTCTCTCCATTGTTCATGTAGGTATCCAGGAGCACCCACGAGTCCTAGCATTACGTTTTCCCGTGCAAGGGTATTGAAAGCTCTATCAGCTACAATGACTCTTATTGACCGGCTCCATGAAAGCTACCTTGTCTTCCATATCTCCCTGGACACAATATAAGGAGAGAATTTTGATGCCCGTGTGTGAGCGAGGCAATTATTTAGAAGTCGTCTTCTAGACACGAATGATTGTACAAGCGCTCAAATGTGCTGCGAAGGACACGCTCCTATCGAATTGTCTGAAGACGGTTTGCCAGAAGCGAGATACTCGCCGCCATCTGAGCTATTGGTCGAGATCCCGAGCCCGTCCAGCTCTGCTAGATTAGGCGTAAATAGCCTGCGGTTCTTACCGAGCCCGCAACCACAACATGTGACAGTCCACAAATAATGAAGTCCAGCAGGCGCATTTTGTAGGGCGGCATGAGAAGGCATAATGATGCGCAAAGTTGAGGGCAACCTCGCCAGTCCACGTAGTAGCCTCACACCGCCAGTCTTGCTATATCCAGTGATAGCTTCCGGTGGCGCCGTAGCATTTATGCGTAAGCTAGGTCGCTATCCTCGACCGAGGTGGTGATGCCAACTATACACTGCGCGATGCTGTTGCAATTCCGTGTGGGTATGGTGCTGGGTTCTGGCCGCTTAGTCAGCCGGACAGGCGTACTTGCATCCCGGTCGGCCTGACGCCGGCAATCAATTTTTGGTCCGCTCACGCTTGGGACCGCCTATCCCGTTTCTCGTATTTTGACCCTGTTTTTGTTAAACAATTTTCACTGATGATTATCGGTCAGCCAACCGATGTGCTCTTCTGCGTCACCAGTCTCAGAGGCGATGCATGCATGGGAGTGATAGAAGCGGTTCTATAGACAGGGCAATGGGTTCGCCGTGCCTCTCGAGCGCGCCGTCGCAACCTCCTGGTTTTGCAGGCACCATCCGCGAGCGCATGCGCGGATTTCCTTTCTCCGTCCTCCAAGGGCAGGTGTCGGCTCTCAAGCCTTGCGAGACAAATAGGCCCCACGGTCCCATCAGCAAGAATTCGCCGATTGTGTGTGGTGATTGCTGACGTTGGATAAAATACCCCAGGCCCTGCGAGGCTGTTGTCGGCGACGCTCCTGAGAGAGATGCCTAGGCTGGAAGAGCTTTGACCAACGAGCTCGCTCAGGTTTCCCGTCTCGTTGGACCAGATCCGGTGAGATGGTTGCGCCGGAGAAAGCTTCGCTAAGCGAGTTCCATGTCGGATGGAGGTTGGCTGGCTTGCTTGTCGTTGATTGCTCGCCCCGCACTGCTGTCCTCTTGATGCTATTAGTTACATCGCTCGCATTGCAGTTTGCTAACTAGTAACGTGCCGTCGCCCCTTTGTGGCGGTCGCTGTCCGTTGCAATAGGGGCAACACCTCTTTCCAGAAAGCCACCTTTCGCAGGAACGAACATGATGAATGCCGTCGCAGGGCAGCAGACAGGGTGGGAAGGTGTGTTCACAGCGAGCCCTGCAATTTACCAGGCGACTGTCCACGGCTGGGAATTGGGCCGTTCTTTCCGAACGGGTGCAATGAACGTCACATGTCGGACAGCCGTTTCTACTCGCCCGGATGAGCGCTATGAACGGCATCCACCATGAACCCGTCGATCCATCGCCGAGCGCCCACTCCGGCCATGGCAAAGGCCCAGCATGCTCACTCTCAAGCGAGCTTCCTAAAGGCAGTCACGTTGCCATGGCCCGGTCCTTTCGTAGCCCGTCAGACACGCTGACCAAGCGCGGCGGAACAGCCCTACCGAGGCTTTTAGTACACTGACACTAAAACGCTGTGACCATAACGAAGACCGAAGGAGGCCGATCCCAGACAGCACTGTACTTGAACCACACTGTCGGGCCGGTCATAATAATCCGTCCTCCCTCCCCTCAACAATCCCACAACCTCTACACTGGTCAAGTTTTGGTAGAACCGCCTGCCACCAATCGCCTCACCGTGGTGCAACCTCTTCCGGCTTCACGAGCGCGGTCCTAGCCAACCTTGGAAGCGGTCAGTTTGCTGCCCGGAGTGTTGGTGGGCGTGCAGGGCTCGTGCTCTCCGCTGCGGTCGTATGCGTCCAAATCCTTCCTGCGCATGCAAGCGACAGAGGCGGCTTGAGTTACACTGGCCCGAGAGCACGCAGCACATGCAATTTAAGACGGCAGTTTCAGGCGCTGCCCCAACTTTTAACATTCCTCCTTACCAGGAAGCCGGCTCCATTATACCAACTGCAAGCCTGCTATATCTCAGCAGCGGCTTACGTCTACTTCTTTTGAGACTCGACGTAGAACTGGATACAGCGGTATGTAGGAAAACGTAGTCTCGAACTATGGACAAAGGCACGTTAACCTAACTACACTATTAACCACTAACCTCTATAACTACAGTTTGTACTATTATTAGTTATTTTAGTAGAAACTTTTTTACGAGCCGGTTCTTAGTTTACATAGTATATAAAGTACTATTTTTTTTTATTTCTATGTAGATAGTTACTAATAGTAGCTTTATTATAGAAACAAAAAGTAAATCTCTAGTATTTAATAGAGAATATAATAAGTAGTTATTAGGTCGGTTATATTATAGTTTAATGTAGTTTAAATAATAAAGTCCTATACTTGATATATTTAATTAAAAAAATAATAATGGCACTTTGGACTATAATAGGAAACAAACAAAGGTGTGCTAAAAGTATAGGCAAAGATAGTGGCTCACTGCACGAATTCTGCGAGACAGAATATTTCCGCGGATGGCGGCGTGGCTACGTACAGAGGCGAGACAGCCGACAGGCTGGGTCCGGCATGGGGAGGCGTGGCGGCAGAGGACACATGTTGCTGCAACGAGCTCCGCGAGCACGGGACGGCGGCAGTGCAGCTGCGAGGCAATGTCGGTGGTGACGATGTGGTGGTCGAGGGCGGCCAAGGTTTGGACCGGGTGGGCTGGGCCTCGGTGCCAGGCGGGCGTGATTGGGCGGGCGGGCGCACACATGAATCACTGGCCGAAGCGGTTCGTGCCAGCACGGCCAGCACGGGTGGAGCCTGCGAGGGCCGTCGTGTTCTCTGGCGGACAGAGTTGCGCGGCCTGCGGCTCGATGGCGGTCCCGGTCCATGTCTCTCGCCGTGGAGGGCTTGCGGGGGCGCGGCGGGCGGGCGGTGAATGGCTCGCGGCGACCGCAGAGCTGGTAAGCGTGCTGGCCAATGGCCCATCCGTGCCAGACATTCCCGACCGGCTGGTATGGGACTCCAAGCATGGCCAGCTGGGCGCGGCTAGCCCACGGCGCTTGCCCGCATTGTGACGCCCTCCGGCCGTCGCGCGCCGCCTGTTCGCTCGGCCATAATTAATATCGCGAGGTGTTAATGTGTCGTTCCCAGCAGCAGGTGGGCCCGCCGCCGACGGCCAGCCAGCCAGCCTCTCCTGGCACCGCCCGGCGCTGGTGGATGCGCCCGAGGGCCGCTCGTGCCGTGCGAGCGAGCGAGCGTGTGCGACGGCGTGGGCTACACCTGGGTACCGTCTGTTCAAATATCAGCCCGCGCCCCTGTGTGGCCGCTACTGCGGATCCCAGTCGCCGTCTGAGGTTTATGCCCGCGCTCCCAGCACACCGTCCCGCCAACCTTGGAAGCGTTAATAAGGACGTCGTCTCTCCCCGTCGCCCCCGGGTACTTGTCCGCTCTCTCGCCCGCCCCCAGTCGCGCCCTCGCCCAGCCGCTGTCTGCGTCCGCTCCCGCCCGCATTGCTACACCTCTCGCATATGACCAGCGGCTAGCCACGCCGTCCCCCGCGTCGCCCGACACCTCATCACCAGCAGCCGTCCCCGCCCGCGAGCGCTCAGCGGCCTGTATGCGCACCAAGGCGGCTCCAATGGTTACAATGGCTTCGAACGGGTGAGTGCTGCGTCCCCGCTCCGTGCAACCGCCCTCAGCTCGACTCGGCGGCGCTGACCGAACAATGCTGCAGCATGGTCGTTCCTGCTTCGCAGACGCACGAGGAGAATGGCCGCCTCTACCACGGCTTCCGACGCGGCCTCTACATGTATCCGTGCGACGAGCCCGAGAAGGACCGCATGGACATCTACCACCAGCTGTTCCTCGTCGCGCGCCGAGGACACCTCCACCAGACCCCGATCCCGCAGCACTGGTCGCCCCGCATTCTCGACTTGGGCTGCGGGACGGGAATCTGGGCCATTGACATGGCCGAGTACGTATCTGCAACCGCGCCCACCGTGCCACCGCCTCGCTAATGCTTCGTGCAGCAAATATCTCAACGCCGAGGTGCGCGACTACCTCGTGGCTACTCGACCAGCGAGCGCTAACCTGGGCGTGTAGGTTTACGGATTGGATCTGGTGAACATACAGCCAGAGAAGTGAGCATGCGCCCTGCAGCCTGCAAATTGGTGCAGTTACTGATCTCGGTCGCACAGGATTCCTCCGAATCTGCGGTTCCGCGTCCCCCGCGACTACGAAAGCCCGTGGGCCCTAGGCGAAGAGTCGTTCGATCTGATCCACCTCCGGATGGCGTGTGGCAGCGTGACGAGCTGGCCGGAAATGTATCAGAAAATATTCACGTATGCACGTACCGACCCTCCCTGCGTCGCCACGCTAATGTCCCTAGGCACCTGAAACCGGGTTCTGGGTGGATAGAGCACGTCGAGGTTGATCTCGAGCCCCGCTGCGACGACGGCACGCTCCCGTCAGACAGCCATCTCACCCAGTGGTACAACTACCTGAAGGATGCCACAGCGCGAGTAGACCGTCCGATTGCTTATGACCACCGTACTCGCCAGCTCCTGCAACAAGCCGGCTTCATCGACATTCAAGAGACCATTATCCGTGCGCCATACAACTCGTGGCCCGCTGACCCTCACCAAAAGGATATTGGTAGGTGGTACAACCTGGGCCTAACCGAGGGCCTGGAAGCTCTCAGCGCTGCGCCCTTCACACGCGTGAACCGGTGGAATATGAACGAGCATGTTAAGCCGCTTGTCGAGGCGGTACGCCGTGAAGTATGTAACCGCAAAATTCATGCGTACAACAACATGTAAGTCAACGGCGTAACACCAATTCATTGAGGTCACAGCACTGATCCCTTGCTCGGTAGACACATTTGGACTGCCCGTCGACCAGGACAATGACCTGGTCCCAATTAATTGATGGCGACCACTGTGCGCTTTAGATCGGCGCGCTTGTCCTACTCGGTGCTTTTCGGGGCATTTCACGACATCCATGACCCGTGCTACGTTCCTGTACTCTCCAATAGCGCCCAATCCGGTACGGCTCTGTGCGCTCAACTCCCACCCATTTGGATGGTCCTTGGCGGGGACAAAGGGCCACAACTCCACGCTTCACGACGACCCATATCTTGATCACGACCCTACCTTTTTACCGATATCCCCTGTTTGGTTCTATTCCTTTCGGCGGCTTACGCGCGCGCGCGTTGGACAAAAATGGAGTTTCGGTTGGCGGCTGCACACTACCGGGCGTTTGTCTTTCGTCACCCTTTCGGCAAGCATTTTCGCATTTATTGATACCTTGCTTATTTGGCGCTGGGCACCTGTGTTCTGTTCCGTTTACGGAGATTGCAATGGCGCCTGCCTCTTTGGGGCCGCCGCCTTTCATCTGATTTCGCAACATGTCATGTCATCGCCTCTCGACCTTCTTCTGCGGTTCGTTTCTTCGTCGGCTTAGCCGTGGTCTCAGCGTTGAAAAGCATTTTCAAATGGGCCGGTTGTGTTGTGTGCTCACACCATCGGGATGCAGCTCACTTTTTCGCGGTTATTTTCCGATGCACACCACGTGTTTCGTCGGTGCATGGTGGTTGAGATCGGAAACAGCACAGAGCTCCACCTTGCTGCGCGGTGTTGGAGGCCCACGTTGGCGTCGAGCGGAGCGGTGCGCTGCAGCAACTCCCTCGCTCGGTGTCCGTTGTTCGTTCTACATGCTCTATAATAGCTGGATCGAGTGTCCGCCACTACAATATGAACTCTCCGTGAACAAAGCTCGCTCTACTTTTGAACTGGGTCCCCGTAGTGCTGTCGGCATGTGCGGAGAGACGTCCAATGCTGCCGCGACCAACGCCTCACGACCGACTTCTCGGTACCTCAGGAGCCGCACTGAGCCGCACCCTGCAACGGCGTGCCGTTCATGGTGCCTCACGGTGAGTCGCATGGAGCTGCGTTGCAATGGCAAGGTCTCGCTTTGCAGCAACTCAAAAGGAAAAACCGCTGTGTAACGCAGGGCTGCGATGGGGGCGAGCGACCTCCTGAATTGAACCGCGCAAATTGTTCTTCACGGACATGGCCTCTCTTGCCGCTTTCAGCTGCCATACAACCGCCGGGTTTAGCCATCCCGACACGCTGGGCCCTAATGGCCGAGCTTCGGCCTTGTCAATTGGCCATGATGGAAGGTGAGAAGGCGGTCTGACGAAGCGGCAACGGTGCTGCGGCTACAGTGGCGAAACACTTCAGGCGGCCATGTCTGGGGGATTATGCGCTCCAGCGTGGCCGGATGCTGACCTCATGCCGTACGTCGGTCGATAAGTATAGAGAGGCAAAAACGTGCGGTGTTAACGGGTGTGTAGGTGCGTGCATGGCGATGACATGGCGATGGCTAGATTCGACGAGCTGCTAGAGCTTGCACGGCGACGACTGGGCCGTTACCGGTGTGCTGGGACGGCTAAGTCAGGTCTTTTTGACACCGTCCCACACGGCACGAAACGAGGTCTTCTGGTTCGCCCGAGGTTGCTCGCTGGAGGGGAAGGTGGGGATTGCTCGATTCTCTTATCGTCTCGTGAATCGTGGGATGGTGCGCTGGCCGCCTCCAATAAAGCGATTTAGCGCTCTATACTCGAGAGTGCGGCCATGGTCGTTCCTTCCGCGGCTGCAGGAGGTGACTGCCGTTTCCGCGTCGCACTTTCCTCGGGCATGCCACGGGGGATCGAAGTTTCACACATTTCAAACAACGGCCACTCCTCACTCCACCTCCCGTCTCAAAGGCCTGTCGCCGTCGCTCTTCTGTTCGCCTCCGTCCCCGGGGAGGCGCGCTTCGTGCTGACGTCGTGCCATTGGCGACAACAACCCTGGTCGACTGCGAAACTTTATCTTCCCACCGATCGCCGTGACGGCACGTGTCCACACGTCAGGTCCCGCATTCCCATGCCTGCCCATACGCACATTTCCATCACCACTGCATGCTATCAAACTCAAAATCCCGCGACTCATGACCTGCAACGGGTTCGAAACTAGCCGGTTCCTCTGCCACATGCCGACCCGGGTGGGCTGCGGTTTCTAGATCTTTTACGTATGGAAATTTGGAGAGCAGCATGCATCGTCTGCACAGCTGGTACGCCTACCATTGGAATACGAGCACCCGGTCCTAGGTCTAGCACCGTTTCTTGTTCCTAGGGTCAGTCCAGGTCTGCGGTTGTGGTGCGCAAGCTGTTCGGCGGAATTGCCCTGTGCGGTAGACTACTCACCTCACGCGTGGTGGTTGCGAATCAGGTGGGTTGGCCTCGGCGGGTATGTACAGGCATGGGACGGGAGGGTGCGCGAGTATGTAGCTATGTGCGTGCAGCATGGCGAAGCTTGCACCAACCACCTCACGGACTCCCGCGGATCTGGTACCTTTCCGCACGAGATGAATAGCACTTCGTTCTGGCGGCGGACTTCATAGTACGAAGAGCTAGGTGAAGAGCTACAAGCCACGTGGGCAGGTAAGATCCATGGACGGAACGTAACTTGGTGCAGGAGACTTGCACTGAACAGATGGTGCTAGTCTGTTCCAGTACTGCCCGCGATGTCCGTTATAGGGCTAAACGCTGTACCACGCTTAGGAGGGCTCCTTCGAACCGACCTGCCTTAACTCGAGAACGTTAAACCTACTCTTTGTGAACAGCCCCGGACTCACGAATTACCGAATCCTCTAGGGCATATTTAGAAAGCAGACCTCGTCGACAATCTCCGGGTAGTGAGCCCTAGAATCCTCGCTGTAAGAGAAGAACGCTCCAAGGTCAGTCTGCCCCTCTCTAATCCCACTCCAACCTCGTGATGAACACGCTGGGGCCATAAGAGCTCCGCAATCCCCTTCGTGCAAAGTCTCCCGACCGAGCACGCGTGGTGGACTGCCGCAATGCTTTCAAAACCAGCAATCTATCTATCTTCTCAACCACTGATACATCTTCTTTACCATCTCTACTTCACATGCGTGTTGGTGGCCATGCACTAACTATTCTGCTGCAGGTAGGCTAGTGCTCTGGATGCAATGACGTTGCTCGTATCAGGGGTACGGTGGGCTGTAGTCATGTTGCTAGCTACGCACAGGTATGGCGTCACTGGCTTATGTAGACGAATGGTGACGCGCGCTGTTAAGACTGACAAGTCCATCTATGTCTAATAAAACGACGCCGCGACTCCAACACCAATTAAGAAGACGATTGCGCAGACATTTATTGTTATACGCACATCAAAGCGGAAAGCTTTACACTACGATCGAGTCGTACAAGACAAAGGACTCGCGGAAGACAGCAAATACTCTACTACCTTGCATGACGCTACTTAGTCATGTCATCACGATCCTACTACTATCAGCGTGGTATAGAACTAGTCAAACTCTGCGATTGTGTGCTACCCCTTTAGTCTATCTACTACTATTCTAACATTATGCTACTAAGCTCTAGCGGTGGTAAATAAGATTAATAAAAATATTTATTTTTTATAAAAATAAAAATAATTCCTTTATATTACATATATTTTTTATATTATTAATTACTAAAGTTTTATTATTATATCTATTTTATTATAAAAACTAGTAAGTATTTTATAATAAAAGAAAAGATATTAATTTAAAAAATAAATTAATTTAATATTAATAGTATAGGTTATAATATAAAAAAATAATTTTAAAAAAGTATTATAATAGTAGTATTTATTAAGGTAGAGTACTATAGTAGGTAAGTACCTAAAAATTTTTTAGATTTACAAAATTTTTTAAATTTTTATTATTATTTATTATATTAGGGATTTAATTCTTCTTTTTACTATACTATTTTTTAAACACGTTTACTTTATATAGTTAATATAGAGTTTTTAGAAGTATAAGATACTACTAAGAAATTAATATAAGACGGCGGAAAGCCGAAATCCTCCTTAGGGAAAAGAATAAGTCTAGTATAGAATACTAAATATCTAAAGGTATTTATTACTATTTTAAGTTAGATTAAATAAAAATCTATTTCTAAATAGGCTTAGCGTAGCGAACTAGGCCTAAATAGATTAAATAGATTAGTAATTTAATATAATTTAATTTAGTAATATAGGATTTAAATAAAATAAAAAAGAGAGACGTTTTAAAAGTATAATAAAAAAGGAGTATATATATAGCTATTTCCTAATTAGGCAGGTACGCTAAAAAGTTAACGTCTATTTTTTTTTTAAAAAAGTATTTATTAATAGCGTATAGTAGTTTTAAGAATAATAAAATACTATTTAGTATAAACTATATTTTATTAGGTTTATAATAATTATGATAGGATCTCTTATATATATTTTAATATAAATTATTTAAGGGTTTCTTAGCAATTTATTTTATTTTTAAATATACTTTTAATGTTTTATATACTTATACTATACTAGTATTATTACTAATTTTTTATATATAATATATTTGTATATTAATCGAATAAAAAGTATAGTTGTAATAGCTTAGGACCACCCAAAAGGGGGTTCGAAAAAGGAGGAGTATATATATACCTTTATTTTTTTATATATAAATTACTTCTTATCTATAACAGTAGTTTAGTATAATATATTCTATAGTTAATTTAAATAGAGTAATATTTATACCTTTTTAAAATCTCCTAATACTAAAATAAATAATAAAATAATTATTAAGACTAAAGTTAACTAAAACGGTTAAAAGCTATTAAATAGTAATAATAAATAGATAATATTACTAAATATAGTCTAATAGGTCCCTTTTATATCTAATACTATTTTTAAGTTAATAGTTTATAATAATTTAACTATTCCGGCTTTAATTATCCTTATTATTAAATAAAAGTAAATAATAATTAAAAAGCTTATATTTGGTTATAATAAGCGTAAAAAAAATAAAATAAAATATATTACTAAAATATATACTCGTTACTAGTAAAATAATTTAAATATAATATTAATAATACTATTCACTGCTATAGTTACTAGATTTATTTAATTAATCTCTATTATACGTTCCTGTTAACTGGGGACTTTTTATAAGTATAGAAAAAAAAAGTCTATTAAGACTTTAATTTTAAAAAATAATACTTATAAATATTATTTAATTAATTAGTAACCCACTATTTTACTAAAAAAAATTAAAAGTTAAATTTACTATTACTTCTATTAGTAATATACTAAAAACTACTTAAATATTTAAAGTATTTTTATATAAGAGCTAAAACTAATTATAATAAAAAATTTAAAAAATACTTTAAATATTAGAAATTAAGTTAAAGTAGTAATATAGTATAATATATAATCCCTCTTTTAGATCGCCCTAAGTAGGCTGGTTGAATAGGTTGGGGTTAGGTTAGGATTAGGTTGCCCAACCTAAGTCTGGGGTACTAAATAAATTACGTAATATATAATATATATCGCTAAGAATAGCTTTAAATATAAGTTTAGTATTTTATTTATAGTATATTAAAGTTTTAGATTTATAGCTCTTATATTAGGTAAGTTATTTAAGTTTAAAAAAGTAATATAGTTTTTAAAAGTAAAAAAAATTTTATGTTAATTAAACTAACTTGCGTAATATAAGGGTAATTACTTTAAAATTTTATTATACTATAGAATAAGGACTAGATCTATATATAAAAATATTTTTAGCTTTATAAGTTACATATTAGCTAAAATATTTAGTAACCTAAAGAGTAACCCTAGTATAACCTAATATATAGGTTAGTATGGGTTACTCTCTAGGTTACTAAATATTTTAGCAA
Organism: Pleoardoris graminearum; assembly: GCA_030770415.1. Taxonomy (NCBI): domain Eukaryota; kingdom Fungi; phylum Ascomycota; class Dothideomycetes; order Pleosporales; family Didymosphaeriaceae; genus Pleoardoris; species Pleoardoris graminearum. The sequence continues at coordinate 16,334 of JASEKS010000080.1, read as the reverse complement.
ATATATAACTTATAATAATAAAAATAATTTTATATATAAATTTACTATTATGTCTATAGTATAGTAATATTTTAGATTAATAGACTTTATATTATGTAAGTTAGTTTAATTAAAACAAAATTTTTTTTACTTTTAAAAACAATATTACTTTTTGAAACTTAAATAACTTACCTAATACAAAGGCTATAAATCTAAAGTATTACTATACTATAAATAAAATACTAAATTTATATATAAAACTAGTTTTATTATTATACATTATATATTAGCTAAGATATTTAGTAACCTAGAGTTAGGTTAGGCAACCTAACCCCGACCCAACCCCAACCTATTCAACCAGCGTAGCCCTGAGCCACGACAGCCACACTTTTTATTCTATTTATATATTAATATAAAAAATATATAATATATAAAATAAATTAGGTATATATTATATAAGAGAGAAGAGAGAAATAAATTACTATTTAGCTAAAGCATTATAGTGTAAACTATATATCCTTTATTATATAAGTACGCTCGTATTTAGAGTAGAAATACCTAAATTATACTATTATCTTTCTTTTAAAACTACTCTTAGCCTAAAAATAAGTAATATAAATATATATAGCCTATATATACTTATATATTACTTTTTAGACTATATTATAGTAGTATAATAGAGATAAATATTTATATAAATCTTTTCCTGCGAGTTACGATTTAGTAGTATTTAGTAGTATTTATTTATTACTATTTCTACTAGATATAGTTAATTATATTATATACTAATTAATAATATTATATTACCGACGCTAGTATCTTACCGCTTATAACTATAAAATTAGATTTTAGTAACTTTTACTCCTACTTTTTACTTTAGCCTAAAAATCTATATTTTTTAAAAATAAGTATTTTATATAAAGTATAAAGTAGTAGAATTTAGTACTAATTATTCTATATAGGTATTCTAAATCGTAATTAGTCTTTTAATACTAGTATTTAATCTATTTTATTATAATACCTTTTAAATATAAAACTTTAGACAATTTCTATATTTAGTTAATTTAAAAAAAATAGTTAGTATACTAAATTACTTTATATTAGTTATTTTAGAATTCAAGAGAAGTAATACGTCTAAATAAAAACTATTAGTATACAATAAATTTTAATAGTAATAAGTAAAAATTATATATTTATAAAAGTTATTAATATAAAATATATCTTCTATACTTTTAAAAAATACTACTTATTATATAGTAAGTACTAATTTAGTACTAGTAAATACGATAAAGTACTAATTATATTAATTAGTTTATATAACTAACAACTACTATTATAATCTATTAGTTACTTTTTTAACTTTATTTTTATAAAATAAAATAGAGGTTATATTTATTTTTATTACTTTTTACCTTACCTATATATACAGGTAGTATAGCGTTTAATAATAATTAATATTTATAGGGGGGTGATAAAAAAAGGGTCAATTAAAAAAATATCTTTTTTAAAATAATATATCTTTTTAATTAGTTAATTAACGTACTTTACGAGCTTTATAAAGCCGCGGTACAATATAATAATAAAAACTTAATAAATACTAAATAGCTTATATAATACTAATAAGGTTATATATAAATAGTATAAATTTTAAACCCTTAAAAGTTAAACTCCTTTCTTTAAGTAAAAATTATAGTGCCCTACTAAATATAGTAACGCTTATATTTTAATTTATATTTATAAATTAGCGACTACTTATAATTATATATAAGGTAGTTAGTTAACCTAGGGGTTACTAAGCGTATAAACTTTAGGACTAATAAAGTTATTAGGCTAGTATTTAGAGCCTACGATATCTGGCTTTTATATAAATTTAGCTATCTACCTATATTATATACTATATTATCTCCTACTTCTTAAAGTTCTGCTAAATATTTATTTAGTCTTTTTTAAATTATTTTATACTATTACTATTATCGCTATTATGCCTAAAACTACTAATAAAAACCTATTACCTATTCTTATTATAAACGCGCCCTTTATTAATAAAATTACGTAATAATAATATAGTAATATTATAACTTTAGCCCTAAAAGCAGTTTATAGTAACTTAGTAATTAATAAATTTTTTTATAAGTAATTTATTAAAATAATATCTAAAATAGCTATTAGCTAAACTAAGAAATAAAAGTCTATTACTTTTTATATATTTAGTTATATACTTAGTATATACTACTAAAAGAACTAACGCATAAAAAAAGCTTTTTTATTTAAATAAAAACTATAAGGTATATATAAAAAATAAAACAGAGTAAATAGTATAAGAAACTTATAATAAATTTTAGATAATATTAAAACTAAATAAATAAAATAATACGCGTTTAAGAGTACGCGCTTAAAATTTAAAATACTCTTAATTAAGTAATATATTACTATAGGGCTAAGTAATAATAAATATATTTTTATTTTTAATTAGTAAGTATTACGAATTAGGTAGTAGATATTTTTTTTATAGGCGGCGTAGGTACTAATAATAGTAGGTATAGCTTTTTTTATTTTATAAGGCTACTAAGTAAGCTAAATATATATATAACTTACTTTAGTAGGCCTTTATAGTATTATTATTTTAGTAAAAAGTTTAACAGGTAGTATAAAGGCTTATATAAAATTAAATAAAAAATATTACTTTAAATTACGTAATAAGGCTATAATAACGTTATTAATTTACGGACTGTTAGTAGGCGGGGTAAAATATAATAAAAATAAAATATAAAAGAATAAAAAAGCCTTTTATACTCCTACTCGGGAGTGCTTTTTAATTAGTAAGCCTAAAAATATAAGAAAAATAGTATTTTAAAGAGAAAGACTAGCGGATTCTATTTATCCTATTAGAGGCTACTTACTAAGGGGTTTAGGGGTAGTAAAAAATTAGTAAATATACAAAATTTTTAAGTCCCTACTTTAAATTAGTATAATTTTTTATTTAAGGTGTAAAATTAGCTAATTTTTATATATATAATAATAGATACTAAGTCTTATTAATATATTAAATATTTTTATATATTTATATATTAATTATATAATTATATATAAAAGTCACTTTTTCACATTTTTAATAATAAACTAGTAAATAATAAATTACTAATACTTAGTATAGTATCCTTTAGCTTTAACAACTATCTTATAATAGTTAGGAAGAGATAAAGTATAGTTATTAATAACTTTTTATAATATATTATTCTACTTTTATATAATAATTTTTTTAAAGACCTCTATACTTTATATACTAAATCCTATACCTAAATTAGCCTCTTTATTATTATTTAGCCTAGATTTTAAATAATCCTATATAGTTTCTATAGGGGCTAAATCAGGGCTATAGGCTAGGTAAAAAAATAGTATAATTTTATTATTTTTAAACTAGTTTAAAACGTCTATTATTTTATAAATAGGGACGTTATCTTATTAAAATTACTAATCTAAATTAATATTAATATAAACCTTATAATTATAATATAATATAATAATATATATATATATATATATTATTATATTAATAATAAAAGAGATAAAAATAAGTTATATAACCTACCCCTTTTTATTAAGGGTTTAACTTTAGGTATAAGGACTTTATTTATATAGTCCTTACTAGTAAAAGAAGTAAAAAAAAATTAGGTGTTTTAGTAAATATTAAATTACTTCTACCTCCTATCTAAATTATACTCTAAACTTATAGAATAAAATCTTATCCTATAAAATAATTAATATAATTAATATTAAAGAACTAAAACTATAACTTAAAAGTATATATAAAGTTATATATTTTAATATTTTAAATAATTAAAATAACTTACTTTATAATTAGCTAATAGCTAGTTCTCTTCTAACTCTATTATTATTCCTTTTTTTATAATATTATTTATTCTGTTATCCCTTTTATATTACTAACTTGTTAGATAATATTATTTATTTTAAATTTATATTTTTAATATTTTTTATAGTCTTTTTAGTATATTTTAATCTTTTCTTACCGTTTTCTTTGTTAATTATTAGTTTTTTTTTACTTATATTAATACTATTATCCTCCTCTTTTAAAATCCTTTATAAGGATCTTTTTAAGATATTTAGAGTATTATCTATTAATAATCTTTTCTTTTCTTTTTTAGGGCTTTTAGTTAAGTCTCTATTAATAACTCTTTTTTCTCTTTAAGTTACCTTAGAAACTCTACCCCTTTTAATTTTATTTATATTATTATTATATTTTTCTTTATTTTTAATACGATGTATAGTGTAGTAAATAGCAGTAAGAGATTTTTTTAATATAGTAGTAATTAAACTAGGTAAATTATTTACTTTTAAAAGAAGTTAAACTTTAAATGCGAGTTTTAAGAAATTTAGCGCTATTTTAAAGAAATAGGAGTTTAAGTTAATAAAAGTTATAAGATATTATACTATACTATAATATTAATAATATATTACATAAGTAGTAATTATAGAAGTGTTAGTAAAATTCTTATAATTAATATAATTTTATTATTAGATTATTAATATACTTCGAAAATCTAGTTACGTAACCTAAACTAGGCCTAAAAAGGTATAGTAAAAATTTTTGTTAAATATATTTACGAAGTAAAAAGTTAAAAGAACCTAAAAAAGGTATTAAAAAAATTATTATACTTAGGTAATTTAAGTTTTGTACTTAGGCTTAGTAAGCAGTAACTATAATAGTAATTAAAATCTACTTAGAGTTCTCTTTAAAACGGTATTATTTACGTATTTTTAGCTTTATTATTTAATTTTATATAATTTTTTTAAAAAAGATAACTTTTTAAATTAATTCTTTTTTGTGTCACCTCTCTGTATTTATAATTATAAATTCTTTTTTGCCTACAATAACGCAATACTAAGTACGCCTATCCGCCTACCTAGTCTATATACTAAAAAAACTAAAAAACTATATATAGGCCCCCCTAAAACTTTTAAATATAGATTATTTTAGTATTTTTACGTCGTTTACTATTTTTTACCTATTATTCTATAGACTTTAAGTTTTAAGTTTAGAATATCTTTACTATTATTTTTACTATTACTATTATCTTTACTCTTACTATTACTTTTACTATAGCCTTTACTATTACTACTACTTTTACCTTTACCTCTACTATATTTTTTATGCTAAAGAATGCCTACTATATTTATAAAATATTTATTTTACCTATTAACTTTACTATAAACTATATATTATATAATTTTACTTTTTTTACTTTTATTATATTTCTACCTATTAAAACTACTATTATTAAAACTGCTACTACTAATACTATTAACTTAACGTTTATAACTTCAACTGCTTCTTTTATTAATAATTTAATTAATTTAGTAGGCTAGTACCTATTATTAAATATAGCTATAATTTTATTTAATAAATTATAATTAACTTCTCTGTCGGCTACTAAATAAATAAAATTAGCTACTTTTAAACGAATAAGGTGCCTATACTAAAAAGCGTCTACTAGAGTTATATCTTTATTACCTATTATTAAGTAAAAGAATATCGTAGGAAGAGTTTAGGTAACTATAAATATTTTAAAATTAATAAAAATTATTTTATTATTAGTATTAACGAGAGGAGGACTATACTATATAAAAGCTAAATATTTAAAAAAATAATATTTTAGTAAGTATTTTTTTCTTTAATAAATATTTAGCTATATTATTAACTATAAGAGAGCGAAGAAATGTGTAGGCAGTACTCTATATATATTTTTTTTTAAAAAAAATATAATATCTATACTAAACTTTTTTAACTTAATATTTTTTTAGAGAAGGCGTACTAAGCGCGCTAGTACACTAGCGCAAAACGCTATACCTTTTTTAATTTTACTTTATTTAACTTTTTTAATATATTAAGTATAAAGGTATATATATACTCCTCCTTTTTTAAAACCCCTTTTAGTTACCTTAAGCTACTACAGTCACACTATTTGTTTAATTAATATATAAATATATAATATATATATAAATACATATAGTCTATATATAACTAATTTTATTATTTTAAGTAGTTTAAGACTACTATTAGTAAGACTTTATTTATTAATAATAATAAGTATCTAATAAAGGTATATATTTACTCCTCCTTTTTTAAAACCCCTTTTAGTCGCCCTGAGCCACTACAGCCACACTATTTGTTTAATTAGTATATAAATATATAATAAGTATTTTACTATAGACTAAAAGGTCTATATATAGTACTATATAACCTATAAAGCCTAACTTCCTAGATATAAGTATTAAGTTATTAATTTATATTATATTAAGTACTCTAAGAAACTTAAAAAGGACTAAATATATTAGATAGCTAAATTTTATTTAACGTACTTTGTAAGCTTTATAAAGACGTGGCATAATATATAATAAGAACTTAATAAATACTAAATAGCTTGTAATTATATATATATAGTATAAATTTTAAACTTTTAAAAATTATACTTTATTCTTTTAGTAAGGGCTATAGTTACTCTACTAAATATAGTAATATACTTATACTTTAATCTATATTTATAAATTAGCGACTGCTTATAATCGTCTTTAAGAATATTAGTAATTACTATTTATAATTATATATAAAGTAGTTAGTTAATCTAGTCGCTAGACGTATAAACTTTAAAACTAATAGAGTTATTAGGCGATTGCCTAGAGCCTATATAACTAAATATCTAGTTTTTAAGTAAGTCTAGCTATTTATTCTATACTCTATATTATATTATTACCTACGTAAAATACTCTATTATATTATATTTTTATAGATTTTTATTATTTTTAAAATATTTATTACTATATTAATTTTAAATAGGTTACTAACTTACCGCCTATTATACTAATCATTTCTAGTAGTAGTAATACTTTAAACTAGTATAAAGTTTAAGATTAACTAAAACTATTTATCTATATATAACTTATTAACTAGTCTTATATTAACCTACGCGTAAATAATCTTCTAGCGAAGAATAGCCTTTTTAAGTATATTATTTTTAATTATCTTAAAGCCCTTTTTAGTATATAAAAACTTTATATTAATAAAATAAAAATTTTATAAAAGTAAATAGTTAAGGAAGAAAAACTAAAAGACTTAGTATTATTAAAAAAATTAAGAGTAATAAAGCAATTTAAAAAGTAAACTAATAAAATAAAATAGATCTATTAGTATAATTATAAAATTAAAAAAAAAGGACTTAAGTATTATAAATTTTAGAATAGCCTACTAGGGCGTATAGGTTAGGTAAGTATACGCTTTTATTTTTATTTAGTAGGTATTACTAACTAAATAGTAGGTATTATAGGCGGCGTAGATACTAATAATAGTAAGTATAACTTCTTTGATTCTATAAGGCTACTAGATAAGCTAGGTATATACGTATTTTACTTTACTAATAGGCCTTTAGGTAGTATTATTACTTCAGTAAAAAGTTTAATAGATAATATAAAGACTTATATAAAATTAAGTAAAAAAATATTATTTTAAAGTATATAATATATCTATATATATATTTATATATTAATTAAGTAAAAGGGTGTAGCTGTGGTGGCTGTGTAGGCGACTAAAAGGGGTTTCAAAAGAAGAAGTATATATATACCTTTATACTTAATATATTAAAAAAGATATGTCTATAATAATATTATTCGTTTATAATATTAGTAGACGGAGTAAAATATAATAAAAATAAAATATAAAAGAATAAATAAGTCTTTTACACTCTTGCTCGGGAGTAAAACAGCTAAATATAATACTTTTAAGGTCTTTACCGAGGCTAAAGCGTAGAAGAAAATCTAAAATAAATAAAAATAAGCTAACTAAAAGGTTAAGTTTATCTATAAGTAAATTATAGTAGATTTATTAGTATAAGTAAGTATAAAGATATATATATACTCCTCCTTTTTTAAAACCCTCTTTAGTCGCCCTAAGCTACTACAGCCACACTATTTGTTTAATTAATATATAAATATAGTATAAGTAAATAGTTTATAAAAATTTAAGGTAATTAAGCACTAATTATTATATAATACTAATTTTAAATATTTTAAATAGTTTTATACTTATAGTAATACTTTTTACCTTTTTAATAAGTATACTAAGTTTAGCGTCCTTCTTTATAAGTATAGTTATTTTAATACGATTTAAAGTAAAAAGTAAAAGCTTACTAATATTAGTAATAATTTTAATAACTTTCTAATAAGTTCTAAAAAGAATAATAAGAGTATAAGTATTTTTTATATATATTTATATATTAATTAAACAAATAGTATAGCTGTATTAGCTTAGGGCAACTAAAAGAAGTTTTTTTTAAAAAAAAGAGTATATATATACCTTTATACTTAATATATTAAAAAATTTAGATAAGGCTAAATTAAAAAAGGTATAGCGCTGCGCTAGTATACTATTAGTATACTTAGTATACCCTCTAAAAAAAACGTTAAATTAAAAAATTCTAATATAAAAACTCTAGTACAGACACCGTATTTAGTAAAAAAAATATATAAATAGTAATAGCTGCTACTACTTAAATATCTCTCTATCCTTTTATAGTTAATATAGTTAAATATTTAAAATACTTACTAAATATTCTCTAAAATATTCTTTAAATATTTTATTTTTACTTTTACTTATACTTTTTTTTTTACTGATACTGTACTAGTACAGATTAATTTTAATATTATAATTTTAAATATATAAGCTATCCCCGTCGTATTTTACCTAAATAGTAATATATAATAAAAAGTTCTTAATAATACTGCTAAGTATTCTATACGTAACGTAATTATTTACTAGTTTTATAAAAGTACTATTTATTAATTTTACGTAATATTAGATAATCGGTATAATAATACAGACAGCGTAGTAATACTATTAATAGTAAAAGTAATAGAATTTTAAAATTTAGAGTTAGTTATACTAGCTAATATAAAGGCGACAGCGTTAGTAAAAATAAATAAAAAGGCTAAAGTAGGCGTAGTACCGTACTAGTTATAAAAAAAAATAACGTATTAATATTAGTTTTATAATAAGATACGTAGTCTAGAGTATAAAGTATAGCTACGTAAAATACTATTAGAAATAATAGTAGTAAAAGTAAAAACGTCTTAAACTTAGAGCTTAGAGCTTATAGGGTAATAGGTAAAATATATAGAAATATTAAAGGTAATTAATATTTAAATGTATTAGGGGGGGCCTATAAGTATAAGTAATAAGTAATAAATATTAGGTATTTTTCTCAGTGCGTTTACGTAGGCTAAATAAATATATAGGACGTATTTAGTATTATAGTAATAGTTATAGGTAAAGAAAAAGATATAATTATAAATAAATATTAACTATTATTAAACACTATACTACCTTTATAGGTAGAGTAAAAAGTAATAAAAATAAATATAACCTCTGTTTTGTGTATAAATAAAGTTAAAAAAGTAACTAATAGATTATAATAATAGTTATCGGTAAAGTATTTTTTTTTATAATACTATAATAGTATTACTAAGACTAATTTAGTACTCTTTAGTATACTTAATAATTAATATATATATTTATATATTAATTAAACAAATAGTATAACTATAGTGGCTCGGGGCGACTAAAAGGGATTTTAAAAAAAGAGAAGTATATATATACCTTTATTTTATAATTATAATACTTTTTAACCTTTTAATTCTATTAGTATAGGTTCTACTAATATTAATAATAATAAAGGAAAGAAAATTATATATTTGAATACTATATTTAGTACTAATTATTATTATAAAAATAGTGTAGTCTATATTACTATTAGTTTTAATTATTAACTATTTATATATATATTTAAATATTAATCGAACAAATAGTGTGGCTGTGGTGGCTCGGGGCGACTAAAAGGGGTTTTAAAAAAGGAGGAGTATATATATATCTTTATAACTATTTATATATACTAGTAACTTTATTTAGACGTTAAGTAATAGAAAGTATTATTCTTATAGCTTTTTAGTAAATAATTAAATAGAGTTATAATATTTTAGCTTCTTTTTTTTTATAAAGTAAGTTTAAAAACTCTTTAGTTATAGCTATTATAGATAGACTTTTAATATAATAATATAATTTAAATAGTACTAATATTTAATAATTATAGTCTTTATTTTACTATAATATATATATTATAATTTTTTATTATACTATTAAACTACTCTAACCTAAAATATAACTATATATATTACTAAACTTTTTATAGGAGATACTTACAGAATTATATATATAAAAAATAATAATTTTATTTTAAATAGAGATTAGAGCTCTAGTATAGTTTACAGTAAACTATTAATTTATACTAAGGACCCTTTTAAACTATTTTAGTACTTATAACTACTAAAAGAAAAAAAGTAAATCTTTTAACTCCGTTAAAGTCTATACAGAGTTACTTTAAGCTATTCTTCCTTTTTTAGAAGGTCTACTCTAGTTTTATTATACTAGTATATTTTTAAATAGATTATTATTTATTATTAAATATCTATTCTATTTGTATAATATTTAGTTTATAAAAATTAGTTTAAAACTTTTTTTAGCACTTCTACACTATTTAAAGGTCTTAGTTCTTAAATATTTTTTTATATAAATAGTTTTACTTTTTAATAAAGTACTTTTCTAAAGTAATTTTATTATATTTTACTCTATAATATATTTTATATTATATACATTACAGGGGGGTGAACTTTAAAAAGAGTACTTAAAAAAGATATCTTTTTTTAAAATAATATAACTTCGTAATTAGTAAGCTAAGAAAAAAAATAGTATTTAAAAGAGAAAGATAAATAAATTTTATTCGCCCTATTAGGGGCTGCTTACTAAGGGGTTTAGGGGTAAAGAAAAAATAGTAAAAAAATTAATTTTTAGAGTCCTAGTTTAGACTATTTTAACTTTTTATTTAATTTGTAAAATTGGCCTGTTTATATATATATTATTTTTATATATTTATATATTTATATATTTATATATTTATATATTTATATATTTATGTATTTATGTATTTATTATATAATTATTACTCAAAGTCAAATTTTTAAAATTTTAATAATAAACTAGTTAATAATATATTACTAGTACTTAGTATAGTATCCCTAAAATTCTATAAGTAGTTTATAATAGCTAGGGGGTCATAAAATATAATTATTAATAACTTTTTATAGTTTTTTATTATTTTTATTAAAATTAGATCTTTAATAGCCTTTATACTTTTTTAAACTTAATTTTATACTTTCCCGTGCATATGGCAAAAGCACACACATCCTCATGCTGTTACTTTACTTTTAGGCTAGCCTACATTCTTTTTGACTTACTTTTAACAATTGTTTTATACTAAAATTGGCTATTTTATATTTACTTAGTCTAGGTTTTATATAATTCTATATATTTTTTCTCTTGGCTAAATCGGTGTTATAGGCTAGATAAAATAAAAATTAATTTTAATTATTTTTAAACTAGTTTAAAACGTCTGTTGTATTATAAATAAAGGCTTTATCTTATTAAAAGTACTAATATAAAGTTTATAATAATAATATAATATAATAATATATATATATATTTATATTACTATATTAAAAAAGCACTAAAAAATCTATAAAGTTACTTACTCCTTTTTATCCTTTTTTTAACTTTAGATGTAAGAACCTTTTTTTATATAATTATTACTAGTAAAAGAAATAAATAAATTAGGTATTTTAGTAAATACTAAATTACTTTTACTTTTTAAAAAATAGCGTTCTAATTAAAGAATATTACATTATAACTAATAATATAATTATTATAATTAATATTAATCAAAAAGTAAAAGTACGCCTAGACCTTAATCTAGGGGTATATATATAGTAAGGAAACTTTATTAAATACTAAACTATATACGGAATAATTAAATGCTAATTTTTAGTAAAAGCTAATTTTAAAAAATAATATCTATTTAAACAGCTACTTAATTAAATAATAAGTATACTAGTAGGCTAGTAGTTAGTATTAAACTAGTAGCCTATATTAACGAATACTTAGCAGATACTATAAAGAGTAGATAATATAATACGGTTACCTGCGTATATTATATAATAATAAAGAAACTATATAAAAACGTTAGTAACTTTTTTATTATTATAATTACTTAATTACTATATTTAATACTAAAAAGTTTAAACAGTATCTACGCTTTATTATTAAAACTAATAAGGTATTAAGATATAAAATATAAATAAGCCCTCTATTTAACCTCTATATAGTTATAAATAAATACTTATACTTTTATATTTTATAAATCGTTAGATTAAGAATTAAAAATATTAAATTATATAAAAGTAACTTTATCTAGTCTAGATAGCACGTATACTTTTTTTTAGCTAAGTATAGTAGCCCTTACTATATTTAAAATTAATATTATTACTTAAGTATATAGTAATACGACTATTTATAAATAGTATATATACTAAATAGACACTCTTACTATTTTATATAATACTACTAATAGGTTACTCTAAAAGCGTATAGTAATTATTACTAAAAGTATAAAAAAGCTAGTAGTATACTATAAAAATAGAATTTATAATTTTAAGCTATAGCTAAAGTAAGTATAAAATATATACTTATATATACGTAGAAAGAGAGACTAGGTAAAAATAAAAGTATAAAAGGATTACTAAGCGTAGGTACTTATAATAAGTAGTAGTGGTAGTAATATTTTAAGACGTATAATTTTTTAAATTATAACTAGTAAAAGTACCTAAAGAGACTTAAATTAATTAATATTTTGCTAGAAATTAAAATTATCCTTATAAAGAGAGAGTTAGTAAAAAGGTTATTATTATTAAATTATTAAGTATTAGAAAAAGCTGCTAGTAATAGCAGCAGAAAAATTTTATATTAAAGGCTTTAGCGCTTTAAGAAATATAATATTATAAAATTAAATTAAATTAGATTAAATAAAAACTATTAAAGTAATAGTAAACTTTATATATTAATTTTAGTAAATATAATACAGTTTTATACTTAGGTTACCTAAATAGAGTAGTTTTTCGCCTCCTACTTAAGAGGGATAATTAATATTAAAAAAAATAAAACTATGCCGTAAAAATATATAGAATAAAGGATATTAAAATATATTTAAATATTTAAAAGACCAACTTTATATTTACGTAATAGCTAGTACTTTTTTAATTCTATTTTTACTTCTTTTTCTACTAACTTCTTAGAAAATATTATGTTTTTTAAATTTATATTTTTAATAGTTTTTTTACTTTCTTTAGTGTATTATAATTATATTTTTAAGTGTTTTTTTAATTAATTATAGGTTTTCTATTATTTATATTAATATTATAACGCAGTTCTTATAAAAAGCCCTTTATTTAAATTTTTTATAATATTTAAACTATTCTCTAATAACTGTACTTTATTTACTTTTTTCGGTCTTTTATTTAAGTCTCTATTAATAATTCTTTTTATTCTTTTAAGTACATTAGGAACTCTACCTATTTTAATTTTATATATATTATTATTACTATATTTTTAATTTTAATATATTATATAATATTATAAATACTATTAGGAGTCCCTTTAAAGTAATAATAATTATTAGAATATAAGTATTTACTTTTAAAAAAAGATTTACTTTAAATTTAAGGTTTATTAAATATTGTGCTATATTAAAGGAAGAGGAGTCTAGGTTTATAAAATTAAAAAGATAATATATACTATAATATTAGTAATATATTACGTAAACAGTAATTATATAAGTATAGACTAAATTTTTCTTCTTTATATAGTTTTATAATTAAATTACTAATATACTTCGAAAATCTAGTTACGTGATCTATAGTAAGTCTAGGATAGTATATTTAAAATTTTAGTTAAATATATTTACTAACTAATAAGTTATAAGAACCTAAAAGAGGGATTTAAAAAAGTACTAAGTTTAGGTAATTTTAGTTTATTACACGTAATTAATAAGTAGTATATAAAATACTTATTAAATTCTCTATTACGTTCTCTTTAACACGATATTAGTCGCGTATTTATAGAGTTATTAATTAATTTTACATACATGTTTAACATAGATATCTTTTTTAAGTATTTTTTTTTATGTTTACTCTACTGTATTACTAAAGTAGTATTATATATTAACTATTAACTTCTCCTTATATAGTAGTATATCTTAGAACTTATATAATTTTAATAAAAAAAATAAAAAACTAAATAAACTTATCTTAGACCTATAAGTTTAATTTTATATATAGTAAATAGGCTACCTATATATTTAACTATTATACTATAACCTAACTCTTTTAAGTTAATTTTTTTGCTTAGTCTTATAGATTATATATAATAATTTAAAATCTAGACTTTACTCTTAATATTTTAGTTAAGTAAGATATACTTTTTATTTTAAAATATTTTTTAATACCTCTATACTACGTCTAGTTATATCTAGTTTTATTATACATATTTATAAGTTTAGACACTAAGTAAAAAGCTTAAGGACCGTTTTTCTTACCTAGCACCTATAAGGCCTAATTTAGCTCTTTTAGGTTAGATTTATAATAGATTTAAAAGGGGATATATTTAGTAATAAAGTACTAACTATTATTATAAGTAAATTTTATATATAAAATTTATAACGCCTAATTATCTTATTTAATATAATAGTAAATATAATAAGATTATTTAAAAGTTTTATATTACTATTTTATTTACCAATCTACCTATAAGTATAGGGGGGAGATATTAGGAAAAGACTTATCTAAAAATTACCTATTTTAAAATAATATAACCTTTTAGTTATAAGGCCTAAAAATATAAAAATAATACTATTTTAAAGAGAAGGACTAGCATAATCTATTTACCCTGTTAGGGGCTGCTTACTAAGGAGTTTAGAAGTAAAAAAATATTAGTAAATATAAATAATTTTTAGGACCCTACTTTAGACTATAATAACTTTTTATTTAAGGTGTAAAATTTAGTCTTAATAGAGACCTAGAGGTTTTAGAGTTATAATAAAATAATTAATATAAAATATACTATTTTATTTAGTTATATACTAAGCTATTTATTTTTATTACTCTAGACCTATTAGCTATTATCTTCTTATAGTCCTTATAGCCTAATTTAAAAAATTCCTTAATATACGGGCGTTGTCTACCTACTATACTTTTATAACGTTATATACCTACAGCTTTGCAATATACTTAGAGTTATTTAGTTTACTTTTATATAAATTTTTTAAATTATTTTACTACTTTTATATAAAGTCCTTATTTAACTATAAAAGTCTTATAAATTATTAGTCTTAGTAGTAGACTTACTAGGATAGTAGTTATATTTAGAGTAGTTATTATATACTACCTTATACTTTAAGTATCTAGTAAGTGTTTAAGAGTACTAGTAATATTAGTTTTTTATTTAATTTATAAGGCGTTCTGCCTCGTTATCTATATTTTAGTTAAATTTTTAGCCTTTTAGCGACAGCTGCTATAACTATATACTAATTTTAGGTTATATTGGGTGTACTATTATATAGTATTATACTAAAAGTCGCGTAAGCGCCGCTATTACTTTATACTAGTCGTAAAAGGTTACTTATTTTAATTTTAACTTTTTTATTATTTCTTTTACTTATCTATTTAATATATACCTTTTATAGTACGCGCTGCGAGAGTCTATAATATAAGAGCCTATATATCTATTACTAATAAATTATTTATTTTATAGTTTATTAGGTATACAAAAGTCTAGTACTATAATTAATAAAACCTATTATTTTATACGTCGCGCTGTATACTATAAATATAATATTTTTTTTTTCTTTTTTTATAAATACCTACTTAGTATTAGTTATAATAGTAAATACGTAAGTATAAGTTACTATATAGAGTAATAAATTATACTAAACTACGATACTATTAAGTACTATTAAGTAGTTATTACGTGCCTGTCTTAGTAGGTGCTACCTTTCCTAATTAGACTTAGTATAGTACCTTTAAGAGCCGATTGTTAAGTCCTATAGTATATACAGCACTTTTTTTTCTAATTAGGTAGTTACTAATAGTAACTTTATTACATAAAAAAAAAAAAAAAAAAAAAAAAAAAAAAAATTAATTTATTTTTATAAAAAATATAAAAAAAAATATATTATATTATTTTTTAAAATAAAATAATTAAATAAATATATAATATTAATTTTTTTTTTTATAATTTTTTTTTTTTTTTTTTTTTTTTTATTTTTATTATTAATAAAATAATAATATTATATATATTATTTTTTTATTTTTTTTTTTTTTTTTTTTTTTTTTTTTTTTATATATATTTA